>CM021109.1:433991520-434031250 GCA_007115665.2 Sequoiadendron giganteum | reverse complement strand
CCTCACCCTTCCCTTCCTCCCACTCCCTCTCCCTCCCTCCGCTCCCTCTCCCATCCTCCCATTTTGACTCCCTCTCCCCCTTGAGATTGAGCAAAGTGTGTAGAAGTTTTTATGCGCCTAACTGGAATTGTAATTAGGCTTTTGTAGAAGCTAATTTCTCAGTTCAACTTCATCAGATGGATTTAATCTGATTACTGTATGTAAGGAAGTGAGCCTTCCTTCTGAGTAGTGTGCTCTAGGAAGTGCACTTGAATACAAGTGCATTCCTTTTTTTTCTTCATTATACTTCTAACAAGGTATAATCTTGTGGACTAACATCCATTGTGGTTTTTCCCCTAATAGGGTTTCCACGTATAAAATATTGGTGTTCATGTGTCTCTGATGTGTTGTTGATTTAATGTTTGCACTGATAATTATCAAATCTAAGATTTAAGGTTGATTAATGTTGTATAAGTTTGATTTTGGTAACAACTAATTCACCCCCCTTCTCAGTTGTCTATCCTTTTTTTTCAAACAATTGGTATCAGAGCTAGTTCCTTTGAAGAAGCCTAAAATCTTGAGGTGATCCGAGATGGAATCATACAAGAAGGATAGTCCTAGATTTGATGGTACAAACTACTCTCTATGGAAAGTTAGGATGGAGTGTCATTTGAAGTGCATTGGTGAACCCTTCTAGAAGATTACACAAAGTGCATATACTATTCTTCAGAATGGTCCCTCCTCTGAAGATGAGATCAAGCAAGAAGAAATAAATACCAGGGTAGGAGAATCATTGTTGAGTGCTTTGATAGATTCAGAGATGATAAATGTGATAGGATTGAAGACTGCATACTAGATCTAGAAAAAAATTGGAAACATTGTATGAAGGAGATGCACTAGTGAAAAGTGTTAAGCTACAAAGTATGAAAGGAAAGTGGGAAGACTTGAAGATGAGTGAAGATAAGAACATCCTCTCTTTCTCTCAAAAGATAAATGAACTAGTGTTGAGCATTAGATGTGTCGGTGGAGTCTTAGATGAAGAAGAGATTGTTGCTAAGATACTTAGATCTGTGTCCCCTTCCTACAAAACAAGAGCCCATGTTATTGATGAACTCAAGACAGTGACAAACATCACAAGAGACATATTGATTGGAAAACTTGCTATATTTGAATTGGGTGAATTTGGTGAGTCTGCTCCTAAGACTGAATTCGCCTTCAAGGCTACTGTATCCAGGAAAAGAAAGCAGAGATATGGTTCGGGAGAGAGTTGTAAGAGAACATTCGAGTATGAAGATGAGATGAAGCAGATTGAAGATGAAGAAAAGGAATTGGAAGAACTGGAAGCATTGATTGTGAAAAGAGAATCAAGAGGTCATCGTAAGTACAAAGTAAAGTTACCTGTTAAATTTTTTTCTTGTCGTAAGATAGGTCATTTTGCATCTAGATGTCTTGAAAGAGTTTCAAAGTACAAACCTAAGAAAACTAGATTTCAAAGGAAATGCTACTATGCTGAAGGTGTAATTGATGAAGAATTTGATAAAGAAACCAGAAATGAAGATGAATGGGTATTTATTGCTATCAAAGAAAATGGTCAGGTGTCCACTGAATCTGCTAGTAATGTGAATGTTGAGAAAGCTCTTGCAACAAAAATTTAAGGAAAAGATGAGTGCGTAATTGATAGCAGATGCTCACATTATATGACTGGTGACAAAAGCAAGTTTGTAAGCTTGGAAAACTATGATGGTGGTGTTGTAAGATTTGGAGACAACACTTCTAGTGTGATATGTGGCAAAGACACTATTTATTTTGGTGGTAAGCACAAGATTGATGATGTTATTTATGTAGAAGGCTTAAAGCATAAATTTTTGAGTGTTGGACAGATGGTGGACAAGGGTTACAATCTGCAGTTCAAGGATGGTAAATGAAGAATAAGGGGAAGTTCTGGAAATATGATTGCTTTAGTTACAAAGACAAAAGGTAATATCTTTCATTTGAGTGCTGCTAGTTAAAGTTATTTGATTGCTCAAATTGATGTAAGTTGGTTATGGCATAGGATGTTGTGTCATGTGAACTTTGATAAAATTATCAAGATAAGCTCTACTCAAGCAATTAGAGATCTGCCTAAGTTAGTGAATCCTACTAACACTATGTCTAAGGAATGTCAGATGGGAAAGCAAACAAGAAATTATTTTTGAAATAAATAGTATAGCTCTAATGGAGTACTAGATTTGATACACACTTATCTATGTGGTCCATCCATAATTAGAAGCCTACAAGGTGAAAGGTATTTTATGTTGCTCATTGATGATTATTCTAGAATGATATGGGTTGCTTTCTTAAGAGAAAAACATGAATCATTAGAAAATTTAAAAAGTTTCAAAGCTATGGCAGAGAATGAGATAGGTCAAAAGATCAAATGTCTAAGGTAAGACAAAGGTGGTGAATTCACTTCATGGGAATTCAATTCTTTTTGTGAAAATGATGGAATCCAAAGACAACTATCTACTCTCGGGACCCCTCAACAAAATGGAGTTGTTGAAAGAAAAAATAGAACCGTTCTAGACACTGCTAGAACCATGATGCTGGAAGCAAATGTTCTTCATTTCTATTGGAGATAATTTGTAAGTACTATTGTGTATACCATTAACAGGGTGAATTTCAATAGTAATTCTGGTAAGACACCTTTTGAGCTATGGTTTGGTTATAAGCCTATTGTCAAGTATTTCATAAATTTTGGAAGAAAATGATACAACAAGAGAGATGATGATATAGAAAAGTTTGATGCTAGAAGTGATGAAGGAATATTTCTAGGATACTCTACTAAAAGAAAATTTTATTGGTGCTTTAATAAAAGGTTGAAGAAAATGGTTGAAAGTGCAAATGTCAAAGTTGATGAAGACATTGGTAAACCATCTAGATCTAGTGGATATGATTCAGATGATCAACATGATAATGCTAACAATGAGAATAATGTTTAGGCACAAAATCAACCTCAAATTGTTCTGGTGAATGAAGGAAATCAAGAAGCAAAAACTACCACAAGTGCAGAAGAAAGAACATAAGAACAAGAGGTTAGAGAAAATCTTAAAACTCCCAAGTATGTGAGGCAAAATCATTCTAATAGTTAGATCATTGGAGATAAGAGCAAAGGTGTACAAAATAGAAGAAGAATTTAGGAAGAATACTGTCTAATTTCTAAAGCTGAGCCAATAAATATCAATGAAGCATGCAAGGATGAGTATTGGATGGATGCCATGAAAGAAGAACTAATGCAGATACAGAAGAATGGTACATGGGATCTTGTTCCTAGACCTCGGAAAAAAAATGATTGGAACCAAGTGAGTGTTCCGGAATAAGCTGAATGAGCAAGGTGATGTGGTTAGAAACAAAGAAAGACTGGTTTGCAAAGGGTACTCATAGATGGAAGGTATTGATTTTGAAGAAAATTCTGCCCCTGTTGCTAGAATTGAAGTTGTAAGATTATTTCTTGCTTATGCTACTTTCAAGAATTACAAAGTTTATTAGATGGATGTAAAGTCGGCATTTCTGAATGGTGAACTAGAAGAAGAAGTTTATGTTGAACAACTAGATAGATTTTAGCTGACTAATGAAAAAGACATGGTATGTCAATTGAAGAAGGCTCTATATGGACTTAAGCAAGCCCTTGGAGCTTGGTATGCTAGATTGGATAAATACTTGTTGAAGCTTGGATTCAATAAAGGTACTACTGACAATAATCTTTATTTCAAGTTGGATCAGAATAAAGAACTGATCATTAAAGTCTTTGTTGATGATATTATTTTTGAAGGTGATGATGATTTGTGTATGAATTTTTTCGATGAAATGAAATGAATTTGAAATGTCAATGATAGGAGAGCTGAAATTATTTTTAGGATTGAAAATCACTCAGTTAGATGATGAATTTTTTTTATCTAGTCTAAGTATGTGAAAGAGTTACTGAAAAAGTTTGGCATGGAAGATTCAAATCCAGTTGGTACACCTATGGTGACCAGATGCAAACTTACACAAAATGATGATTCTCCTAAATAAAATCAGACAAGATACAGGTCAATGATTGGTGGATTACTCTATTTAACTCAGACCAGGCCAAATATAATTAATGGTGTATGTATGGTTGCTAGATTTCAAGCTGATCCTAAAGAGTCTCATGTGACTACTATGAAAATAATTTTCAGATGCCTGAAAGGGATAGTTGATCTTGGTCTTTGGTATCCTAAGGATGATGATCTTATCCTAAGTTCTTTCACTGATGTTGATTAGGAAGGAGATGTAGATGACATGAAGAGTACTAGTGGTGGTGCATTATTCTTAGGAAATAAGTTGGTATTTTGGCTAAGCAAAAAGCATAACTTAGTTTCATTATCTACTACTGAGGCATAATATATTGCTACTACAAATAGTTGTATCCAAGTGTTGTGGATGAAGCAAATGTTGAGAGATGTTAGAATTGAGTATGAAGAACCCATTGCCATATTTTGTGACAATTCAAGTGCCATTAAAATTTATAAGAATCTAGTGTTGCATTCAAAGATAAAGCATATATCCATCAAGTATCACTTCTTGAGAGACAAAGTAAGTAACAAAGAAGTTAGATTGGAGTATATATCTACCAAGGAAAAAATTGCAGATATCTTTACCAAGTCATTGCCTAAGGATACTTTTGAGTACCTCAAAGGAAATTTAGGGGTGATTTCCCCTCCTGATCAAAACTAAGATGTAGATATTTGCATTATTCCATGAATTCATAGCCATATCTTATTTCATATTGATGTTGTGGTGGCTGCTACTCAGGGGGAGTAGTTAGATGATTCAAATTTGTGATTAGAGAATGTGTACCTTTTCCATTGATGTCAAAGGGGGAGAGAAGAGAAATGTGAAAAACATAGGAGAAGAAGGAAACAAAAAAGAGTGCACAATCTTAGGGGGAGATTGCTGGAGAAGAGTTAGTTGGGTTGATGGTATTATTTTTCACATCATGTGTTGCCATCAATGCCAAAGGGGAAGATTGTTGGATGTTGTGGTTATGTTGATGACATTTGGTTGTCATTGATGTCAAAACTATTAGCATTGGTGTTTCTAAAGGCTAAATATGTCGAGGAGATTGAAAAAATTGTAAAAAATATAGTGCAGGCAACCAGTGAAGCCAAGCAAGTCAGAATGGTGGAAAGATCTTTAAGTTGCTAATATGAAGGTGTGCTTCAAAGGTTTTGTTGTTGAACCTTTCTAGTATGTTGTTCAAAATTGTCAAAGGTTCACATCCAAATTTATGGAAGTTATGAAGATCTGTGTGCCTACAGTTATTTAGTTTCTATGGATAGTGTTCTTGGATGAAGCGGATGAAATTCTGGTAATTTCATGTGTTGTGCATGTACCTGTGATGTTCATGGACGATTCTAGATCATGCTCTATATTTGTTGTATGTTTTTATTGATCGAAGTGTTTGTGATCATATTTTTCCGATGTGTGCTCGAGTTTTCATGTTCTTGGCCGACATGATGGTGTTAGCATTTTAAAGATCCATAAGGATTAACATTGTATTGTTTGGCATGTTTGAAGTTGTTTATTTGGGTCCTCACTATGTTGTGACCAACTTGTGTTGGTGCACATTGAAATTTATTCATGTATTGAGGCCGACAGTTGTAATTTATTCTTTATTTGTGGCCGAATGAATAGTTGATGTAAATCCATGTAGCAGATAAATATATGAGATTGTTTTCCTCATTTAGAGGAAATTATCGGTGTGTACAAGTGATGTACATGTGCAAATAAAGATCAGATCATTCAGAGTGTAGAAGAGATTGAGAAAAGTGTAGAAGAGCAGAGCAGAGTGTGGACGAGATTGAGCATAGTGTGTAGAAGTTTTGTGCACCTAACTGGAACTATAATCAAGATTTTATAGAAGCTAATTTCGCAGTCCAACTTCATCAAATGGATTTAATCTGATTACTGTATGTAAGGTAGTGAGCCTTCCTTCCAAGCAGTGTGCTCTAGGCAATGTGCCTGAATGCAAGTGCATTCCTTTTTATTCTTCATTATACTTCTAATAGGTTATAATCTTATGGACTAACATCCACTTTGGTTTTTCCCCTAATAGGGTTTCCATGTATAAAATCTTGGTGTTCATGTGTCTTTGATGTGTTGTTGATTTAATGCTTGCACTGTTAATTATCAGATCTGAGATTTAAGGTTGATTAATGTTGTATAAGTTTGATTTTGGTAACAATGGATTCACTCCCCTCCCCTCTCAGTTGTCTATCCTTGCTTTTCCAACAAGAAATATAATCTCCTTAAAGGAACTAAGGATAAAAATAAAATAAATAATAATAGGCTCAATAAACCAACAAAGATGATTAATCTTCTTTAGAAAATTAATGATATTTAACAAATCACCTTCAATCCAAACATTCCTAATACCTTTAGACTAAGGAAGTTTCAAACCATGATAGGATGCGAAAGCTTCCACAAAGATTTATTCACATGTTAAGTTTACATAGGTTCTAAGATTCCTTTTGGAACTCTTAGTTTTCTTTTCTAGATCTTATCTTATCATAGGTAGTTATGAGTTAGTTTTCTCATGTGATAGGATTAAGACACTTGTCATGATCTTGTCTAGTCCTATCTCTCATCTTTCCTTTATAAGAAAGACATCTCTTGTATATTTGACATCTTTTTCACATATTTTGAATCTTGTATCATATTGTGCTTGTTTGGTGGAATAACATATTTCATTGTTGCTTCTCTCTTTTGCATGTGGAGGTTATTTGGTGTTGTAGATTGAAGATCTTAGTTGCTCACTTCAACAAGGTATTAGAGTTTTAAATCTAGTGTAGCATCGTAAATTAACACCCATGACAACTTCACACTATGTTTGGCTCGCCTTAAGTGATTGGACCTAATTGTACATCTAATGTTCTAAATTAGAATAAATGCCTATAAATACCTAGTCATTTCACCATTTGAAAACTAAGTGGAAATTATTGGTAAATTTATTGATTAATAAATTATCAAGCAAGTCAAGAGTAGATTTATTGCAGCAATTCAACATAAAACATCATGTCAAGTTTTATGTGAGTTTGTTCATGTTTATGCTATCATTTTGTTTGTACTAACGCTTGTAGGTATTTCAAGAAAATCAAGCTAAACAACAATCAAGCCTTGAGGAGATTTGCATGACTTCAGTCCTTCAAGGAAATCACATTTGAATGGTGAGTGCTAGTTCATTGTCGATTCATCATTCATTTATCATTTAGCCTCTATCCCTCAAAAGGATAAGCTCTCAAAAAATTAGCATTGCCATTTTGGTGGTGGAAACTCCAACACGAGGTTTGATCAAGGTAAGACCCTATATAGAACAACCCCTCCTCTCTTTGGATGTGTAGGTTTCAAGTCTAAAGAAGATTGGGGGAAGTTTGAAGGTCAATTATTCATTGTTAAATTCAAACTCTACAACTTGACTACATACAAAAAATCAATTATCTCAACACCCGACAAAGATTCAATAGTGTGACACTAGGAAAAAATGGCTCTAAGCAGACTCTAGAGGAAAATGAAATCAAATCTCAGGTTCAACAACTAGAACATAGTTTCCCTAGGAAAATTGGTCCTCAAAAATTAGCCTCAACATCATATGCCAAGTGCACAAAAGTTTGTTCAACCTCTTTTTGAAGTCTGAATTTTTTTGTGACTTTTCATATCTGTTATTTTTGCATCAGAATAGTTATTTACATAATTAGCCTAGTTAAATTATTGCATTTCATTCCAAAATCCATTCCAAGTTTGGTCAAGGTTAGGTTGAATCACCTTTTAGGTTGTAAGTCAATCCCATACCTTATCCAAATCCATCAAACCTTTGCTACCTCAAAATCTAAATGACATGTTGTGGAAAAGCACCATTGAAATCCTAGGTGAAATCCCAAGGTTTCACTTTTCCTTCATTTAATTTGGAAAGCCCCTTCCTTTTTCTAAGAGAGTTTCTAGCAACAAATTTTTCATTGGGATTTGATTTTATTTTATGATCTTGTAAATTCCTGTATGCTCTTCTCTTATGTTTCAATACAATTTGGAGAATCATTCAGAATTTGCAAAGATCTATTGATCCTATATTGTATGTATGAATTTTGGTGAGAAATGGTGATTGCAACTCTTTTAGAAATAATGGAAGTATTTTTTGTTATCTCATTACATCCAGGAGGCTCAAGAAAATAAAGATTGGATTGTTTTTAACTCAATTTGGCCACCATTTGCAACTTTGGCAAATAAAGATTTGAAGCTCTGATCTAGAAAAAAAAAATTACAGTGGCATGGTGTGATGGTTAATTTGTTGTTTTTTTATTCTTACCATCAAGGTTCAAACCAAATTTGGGTGTAATTATTGAGAATTTATATTGGGGATGAGGTCCCTCGTTTGTGACCTCAGAGGTTCATAGCTCCGGGTCAAAAGTGTTTACCCTTCTTAATAAAAAAAGAGTGTTGTTAAAGTACTTAAGTGCTAGAATAGAACTAAGTGATCATAATCATAAAACATTTGTGATCTCCACAGAGGTGCCAATGACTACTTTATTCGTTGCGGCTTATGTACCACCAACCATCAGTAATCATTGTGACTAACAAAACCACCGGGCGGGCGGTTAAAAACCTAAACCGCATGGTTAATTCACACTTGTTTTTGGGATTTTAACTAGAACCTATGTCGACAAAATAATATCCCTCCTCCTAGTCACCACCAAGGCACAACCTCAACTGATGCGTAGCCCGAGAGCCACCAAGGCTCCTCTATTTGGCCTAAAATAGGCCTTTTTTTCAATTTTGCACAACTTTGCACTAGAGTATCCAATTTTTGCAAACAAGATATCATTAGAAATTTGGTTCGATGAACTTCACAGTGTTGCAGGTAATGTTTGTTGATTTTTCCAATTTTTAATAGTTTTACCAATCTGAAGGTATATTTGCATTTATTACTTGCAATTGACATAACTTTTGCATACAAAAACAAAATTTGGTATTTTTTTTGGAAATTGTTTAGAAAATCACCAGAAATATGTTTGTAACCTCTATTTTTGATTTGACAAGCCTTTTTTTGAAAATTGTAAAAATCATCGTGTCTATAAACAATTGACTTGAGCTTGTCACTTGTACAAATTGTAAAAAAATCAGTGTGATTTGTTGGGGTACTAAAAAATTTACTTAATATATTTTGGGGGGTGAAAGGCATAATTTAAGTTCCCATTTATCTTCTCTTCTCTTGGTGCTCTTCTATCCAACATGGTAGATGTAGGGGAAAATTGAGCTACTCACTCCACACAACTATTAGACATGGAAATTAAAAATGACCCAATTACTACAATCTAAAGGTTTATGACAAATGTTAGTTGCTCAAAAACTTGAATTTATGAGAGAATTTAAAAAATACTCATAAATGCAAGATGGATGAAGCAAAAGGACTCATAGGTTTACATGTATTTGATAATTTGTTGTTTCATATTGTGGAGTGTAAAACACCTAAAGATGTTTATAATGAAGTTGTAGAATTGTATGGACAAGTGAATAGGTTTATAATCTTACAATTTCAAGCAGATCTAGCATCACTCTCTTCAAATGCATTTCCTAGTATTCAAGAATTCCTTGTACAATTCAAAATGATTTTATCACAATTGAAAGGGTGTGGGCATGATAAATCTGAGGAAGTATGTATCTTCTTGAGTTTTTTTAAGTTAAGAGGTCCTTATCAAGTTTTTTCTTCTAACTTATGTTCTACTATGGATGCCATGGGGAAAGATTAAAAGATACCTACTTTTGAGTTGTTTATGAGTGTCTTACTAGGGAGCAGGATAAGTTGATTTAGATGGATGCAAATCCTAGTTCTAAGAACCAAGCTCTAATAGCTCAATCTTCTAAGGGTAAAGGAAATAATAAGAATAAGACTAAGAAAAAATCACCTTCAAGTAGTGATTCTCCCTCCAAATTGAAGTAGAAGAATTCTTAGAAGTCCACTTCACCTCCTTTTAACTTTGGAGATTCTTCTTCCAAGTCTAAGAAAAATAAAGGAGAACCTTGTTCCTTTTGTAGATATTTGGGCATGATGAGTCTAAATTTTTGAAGAGACTAGAGGCCTTGGAGGAAGCTATGATGAGATATAATATCTCAGTGCTTGTCATCTTCCATTGGAAAAGGGAAAGATCTTTTAGCACATTCCTTGAATTCATCTACTAATAGTTGGATTCTTGATTCAGGTGCTTCACATCACATGACCAATTCACACAATCTCCTTGATTCCATTTCTCATACTTCCACTTCTTCAAATTGCAGTTGGCAACTCTTCATAGAAACTAGTTTTGAGAACACACTCCATTCAAATGCTAGATGATTGCATTGAGGATGTTATTCTTGTTCCTAATATTTCGGTAAATCTACTTTTTATATATCAGATTTATAATTATGGAGATGGAAAGTTCATTGAGTTTAATCCACATAATTTTACTATTCGACATAATGTTACTATTTGACAATTGCAAGATCCTGAGAAGGTTGTTACTATAGAGACAACTGATCATGAGAATTATTTGTACCAATTTGATAGCTTTGATTCTTCAACAAGTTCATCCTTTATTGCTCATGTTGGTTCAATGAGAAAACTTTTTCATGAAATATTTGGGCACTTGGACAATATATATCTTCAAAAAATGTACACACATAACTTAGTGGTTGGTCTTCCTAAGGTGTCTTGCACCAATGAAATTTTTCAAGGTTATGTTCTTGGAAAACAACATCAGGATCCTTGTCCTAAGGGTCAAGCCACACATGTAACCACACCCCTTGAGTTGGTTCATGGTGACCGCATATCATTTCCAACTCATTTTTTAGGGGATAAGTGTGTGATCACTTCTATTAATGATTTTTCTCAATGCACACAAGTCTATTTTTTGAAGTACAAGAGTGAGGTTGTCACCACCTTCAAGACCTTCAAAGCATTTGTGGAGAATCAATCAAGTTTTTATCTTTGACAGATACACATATATAATGGGGGAGTATTTCAATTAGGTATTTAAGGAACTTTGTAGTGAGGATCGTATTATTCATCAACATTGAATTCCTTATAATCCTCAATAAAATGGTGTGGCCAAGAGAAAGAATTGAACTTTATGGGAGATAACCAATTATATGATTTAGTCTCAGTCCATAGCTAGTGCCTTTTGGGTTGAAGCTATCAATTGTGCTAACTATATTCAGAATCGTATGCCTCACAAGGTATTACAAAATATGACTCCTAAGGAGGATTGGTCCATAACAAGAATAATGTATCCTTATTTAGAGTATTTTGTAGTGAGGCTTGGGCATTAATTTTGGATGATCAACGTAAATCAATGGAGAAGAAGAGTCACTGGTTCATTCTTGTTAGCTATTGTGAGGATGTGAAGACATATAGTTGTTTGATCTTGACATATGAGAGGTTTATTTTAGTCATGATGTTAAATTTGATAAGTCCTTCAAATAAATGGATCCTCCTTCCAATTCTTCTTCATCACTACCTACTCAATCTTCTTCAATTGAGAACTTTTTTATTATTGAGGAAGATTATGATGATGATCTTGACCCACTACCTCTAGATCCACCCAAGAGGTCATGATGGGCTCGTACTACTCTTGAGGAGGCTAGTCCTCTTATTGATGATCCCAAGGATACTCACCACACTTGTTCTCAAACTTCAGGGCTTAGTCTTTTGAGTCATGTCATTATTGATGATCCTTAGAGGTTTTTAGATGCTTTAGGTATTCTTGAGTGGGATAGTGCTATAGTGGAGGATTATTCCTCTTTGATGAGATACCATACTTGGGATCTTGTACCTCTTCCTAAGGGGATAAATTTGGTTCGATGCAAGTGGGTGTATTGTACCAAATCTGCAACTGGTGGCTGACAAGTATAAGGATTTTCTTGTTGCAAAGGGGTTTTTAAAAGTTGAGGGAGTTGACTATTTTGAGACCTTTTCTCCTATTTCCAAGATGAATTATAATTTCCTTGTCCTTGCTATATTTACCTCTCAAAGATGTTTGGTGTATTAGATGGACATGAAGAGTGCTTTCTTATATGGGGATCTTCATGAGGAGATATATATGGAGCAACCACTTGGTTTTGTACAAGACTCTTCACTTGTTTGTAGGTTTTAGCGTTCATTGTATGGTATCGAACAAGATCCTCAAGCTTAGTATGATAAGATGGATAGTTTTTTTCTTTCTTTTGGGTACACACATTACCATTTATATCCTACAATTTATGCTAAAAGATATGGAGATGATATTCTAATTCTTGTGCTCTATGTGGATGATTTGATTCTCATAAGGATTTCCAATTTCATGATTCAAAGTACTCAGTGAGCATTGATGGAGTGTTTTGATATGACCGACCTTGACCTTTTGCATTACTTCCTTGGTCTTCAAGTTAATTAGACTTCTGAGGGGATCTTCATTTTCTAGTAGAAGTATGCTCTAAACTTACTCTAGAGATTTGGTGTGGTTGATTTCAAGCTTCCCCCCACACCTTTCTAGTTAGGTGTTGTATTGTCTACCAGTTGCACTACTCCTATAGTAGATCCTACATTATATCGATAGTTGGTTGGTAGTATTTTGTACTTAACATGTAGTCATCCTGATATTTCATTTGCAGTTGGCCTTGTCTCTCATTTCTCTCAAGATCCTCATGAGAGTCATTAGAAGGAAGCGAAAGATTTCTTGAGGTACATTATAGGCACTACATATTTCAAAATTCATTTCATATTAGGAGCTTCTCAGATTATGGGCTACATTGACTCAGATTGGGCTGATGATGTCAATGATTGAAAGTCTACTTTTGACTTCTTCTTTTTCCTTGGTTTTAATGTGATTGTATGATCATGTAAAAAGAAGAATGCTATTGTATTATTATCAACAGAGGTTGATTTTTGAGGCATAGTCTTGGATAGTCAGGAGGTTTTTTTTCTTCTTCAGTTGATGATTGAGTTTGGATTTCCTTTTGATCAACCTACTACTCTTTGGCGTGACAACCAAATTTTGATACACATCTCTTGCAACCTAGTGGAGTATCAGTGTACTGATCATATTGAGATCCGCTTGCAATTCATCATATTGCTCATCCATGATGGTGTTCTTAGCTCGGAGTACATACCTACAAAGCAATAGGTTACAAACATATTCAATAAATCATTTTCATCACCTTGTAAGCTTCAATTGTGATCGAAGGAAGTTATTCTTTGGGGGGTCTTCTTGAGCACTCCTTCATTTTCTTGTTTTTCTTTGTAAATTTTCTCTTTTGTAGAGGAGTTTTCTCCCATAGATTTTTTCTCCTTTTCTCCATTTATGAGAGATTGTTTTGTACATGGGTACTTCATCACACCTTATTGCTAGGACCCATCTTCTACATCTTTTTCATCTTACATTAGATTTTTCCTCCATAAGTTTTACTTAGGGGGGGTGTTGGTGTGAATAAAGTCTTGTACCTAGTTAGTTCCTTCTAGGGAACTTAGTCACATGTTAATTTTACTTAGGTCATAAGATTCCTTCTAGAATTCGTAGTTGTCTTTTCTAGATCTTATCTTATCCTAGGTAGTTATGAGTTAGTTGTCTCATGTGATAGGATTAAGACACTTTTCATGATATTTTCTAATCCTATCTCTCGCATTTCCTTTATAAGAAAGGCATCTCTTGCATATTTTACATGTTTTTCACATATTGTGAATCTTGTATCAAATTGTACTTCTTGCTTGGTGGAATATCATATTCCATTTTTACTTCTCTCTTTTGAATGTGGTGGTTATTTGGTGTTGTAGATTGAAAACCTTGGTTTCTCACTTCAATATTAGAAACCAAGAGAAATAACTGAGATGCATGAAACATTAGATAGAGGTTTAATGGAAGTACAATTACTAAGAAGTAATTAAAAACAGATAGAAAAACCCAAATATGATCTTTCTTGAAAAGTGGAGAGGCATTAGGGATTAAGGCCATACAAAAATTTACTCTAATAAGAAAATAATTAGATTAATGAAAGACTTGATGGAAAAAAATGGAGTTCTAAGTGCCACCAAATTGAATAAAGTCAAAAGAGGTTGAGCAAAAAACCGAAAAAAAATAATCTCACAAAATTAGAGTAGTATGAGGAATGTAATTGATTATCTCTCAAGAAAGAGATATAGAAAGGATGTTTCATAAATAAATGCACTACCCAAATTAACCAATGAAATGAAAGATGGATGTCCAAGGTAAATTAGGGAAAAACTAGATAAATAGAGAATGAAGGTTTAAATTTTAAGTTTTAGTGTATTCTTTGGATCATTCCCTTAGTTTGGTTTTCAAGGACTTCTTAATAAAATTAGAAAAAGAGTTAAATCACAAAAAGATTAATAAAATTACCACAAAGGGAATATATTTGAAAAACTATAAGATAGTTTCGAGGAATAATTGAAGTAGAGAAGCACCAACCAAAGTAAGAAATAAAAGGGAAACATTGGATGAAAGATTAGCTAGAAAGGAGGTTGAATTAGAGGTGAATAATGAGACAGATAGATCAAAGAAGAAACAAAGAAGCTAGATTTTTTTGATCTTGTTTCCTATATTAAGTTTTATTGTCTCTTTTGTATATGTGAGTCAATGTTGAATTTATATTACTTGATAATTTTGATATCCTTGTTGAGCCACCATTCTTTATGTTGATTTTTTGGATTTATTTTAGTTGATATTCTTGTGTAATATTGAATGTGGTTTCTATAATCATAACCAATTTTCTTAAATGCATTGTGGCATAGGGGAAGCTATTGAATTAGTCATCATTGAATTTAGTTTTGAGAAAATATGTATATGTGTAAGTTGGAGATAGGGACTCTAAAAAGTACCCTCATGTCCTATGTGACAGACAAGAAATATGAAAAATGTTGTACACCCTTGTAGGCCTCAAATGGTTGGGAAGGAGTTACAACAAATTTCGGGGTTGGAGCTCTAACATTATGGTAGGTGGTTAACAATCACTTGAATGAGTGTTAGGTGGAAGGGTTGGTACCTAGGATTTGGTGACCCTATTTCATTGATTCTCCAATCTTGGGTCACATGTGTTATGAATTGAATTCAAAAGTTTCTTGTGTTTAGCTTAGAAAATCATAATTGTATTGTTTTATATTCGTAATTGTGTTTTATTAGTGTTTTGGGTTTGGTTAGAATCTTGTGGTCTTACAAATAAAATAAATTGTAAATAAGATAATGAAATGTTTTGCTCTATATTCTTTATTATATTTTATGAAGTTCTAAATATGGTTAGAGCCTAATAATATTAAGAAACAAGTAAAATGGAAATAAGAAAAGAAGAAGAATTGGGGTATGTTTGATTATCTCAACATGCCAAGATGAATACAAGTTTTCATTTATCTTTGTAAGTCATTCAAATGTCACACCCACTACCCCCTATGTAATACAATACCCACCATGAGGGTAGCTAGGTTTAACATCATACCCATAATATTTGTTTGTGATGGTTGGTTATAGTTCTAAGAGAAGACACTTAATTCAAGGATAGTTGAGCCAAGCATGTGGTACGACAAACAACGAGTCGAGGGAAACCATGTATATATACTTGAGCCAAAATCAAGCAATTAAATAATTAAAGACACAAACTCCAAACTAGGCATGAATAATCTTCAAAATATTTTATAATAATAAGGGTTTCAATTCCAAGTCAAATGGGTAAGGATGAAAATCATAATATTTGTGTAACTCAATGTTGTAAATTAATTGTTATCAAGGATATCTACTAGTTGGATATTTATGAATTATTTGTAAGGAATTAAGGTATTTTTTTGATATTGATGAATACTTTGTAGCTAGACCCAATGGTCATATGATTCAATATTTTAATCTTGTTTTATTTTAAGAGGACCCAACTAGAATGAGGAAATGAATTTTGAAGGTTTTATAAAAGGATTGATCTTCCAATTGTTTATTTGAAATAAAATTTTATTATTTAATCTTAATAGCCTAAGATTCATTTGAGATAATAATCTTAAGAATTAGAAGGAAAAAAGTACAGTAATCCTTAAAGCCATTCAAATTTTAGATTCTTTTTTGTGGTGGTTGATTTATGGTGTAAGTGATTTCACCTATTATTGTAGGGTTATTGTTCCTAGTTGATTATCTTACTAGATTGAAGATGTAATATTCAAGATTCATATAAATTTAATAGGTTGTTGAATCCTCTTGAGAGTTTATTTGAAGTTAGAGTACATATTTCAAGCACAAATTCCTTAATCCATTCTTTGTGTGTGTTGATGGTTTTTTCTGCACAACAACTCAGATAGAATATGATATCATATCTCTCTTGAAAAGTAAATCTCTATGAGCAAAGAGATAACCCCAAGGTCTGTAATGTCACGTCTTGAAAATGCAACAACTCAACTCAGTGATAATGTGAAAATGTTGGTAATCACAAAGGGACCTTATTACAAGCAAATACTGAATCCAAATTTATCAGATCTAGCAATATGGTGATACATCAAATCCAAAATCTAACCCAGATAATAAAAGAAATAGCAAAAGACAGGATTTTCAAAGAGATTTCTACGATTGATTCTAATCCTAAGATTAACAACTTAAATGATAAAATGCTCGAAACGGACCAATCCCTCAAAAACTAATTCCTATTTGACCCAGATAAGTCTGTAATCTTACATAAATAGTGCAATCTTCTAAGGTGTCAAATATTTTCAAATGATGAATATTCATTCAAAACAACCCTATTGCAATTGAAATGAACAAGCATCCATAATCGAACTAAAACAATTTGAAGTCCAGGCTAACTTTGCAAAGAAACTAACAGTCAACTAGCTACAAAAAGTATGGACTAGAGATTGTTGCAAACACTTCAAGCATCAAACCCTAAATACCATTAAATCATCTAACATTAAATTTATCATATAAACTTAAGCAATCTTAAAGATAGAATATCAAGAACTATGCCAGATAAAACTCAACACAAGAAATTCACTAAATCACAATGTCTTTACTTGAATTAAATCATCCAAAGTGGCAACAATTCCAATATTTTGTTACAACACTTGCTTGAAAGAAAAAACTAAATCCTAACTCTAACTCTTGCTCTTATCTCAATTTGCTGTAATATAAAAATCGTCTAACCCTTAATAAATGAGACAGAATGCCAAATTTATAGAAAACCCCCAGGACATGTTGGCCAAATTAGGTTTACAATAATAAACGGCCAAAAAATAGGTCAGCCAAGAGGAATTCTAAATAATATAAAATGTGCATTAAATGCACCAATTTCATCCAGGTTGGCCAGGGATCTCCAACACAACCTAGTCCAATGCATGCGAAGGAAGAGGAGAATAAAAGGGAAGCACAAATCCCGATGAGGTGTTGCATTAACTACCTTCCCTTTTGTCTTTATCTTGATTTTCCCTATCCTGTATCATTGAAAATACTCTTTCCAAGTCAGCAATAAGTGGAATAACCAACACCTTGATTCTCCTTTCAATGGACTTAATGTCCTCTCTTGATTGTTTTACCACCTTATTCTAGTCCACCTTCATGGTCCTGTGTTTATCAATTACTATAATGTATTTAGTTGCATCATCCAACAAAAGTTTGGTGACCTGGTCCTCATTTACTAGAGAGCACACTTCTCACCACCATTTTCTCAACTATTCTAGGCTTAGATGCTTTGGTGCAAACTTCTTTCTTCCTGTTATAACCTCGAAGAAGGAAATGTATTTTTTATAAATTTCAGTCAAGGCATCCTCAATCTATTCC
Organism: Sequoiadendron giganteum; assembly: GCA_007115665.2. NCBI lineage: Eukaryota > Viridiplantae > Streptophyta > Pinopsida > Cupressales > Cupressaceae > Sequoiadendron > Sequoiadendron giganteum. The sequence continues at coordinate 434,013,452 of CM021109.1, read as the reverse complement.
CCCTTCTTATGCACCTTCCTCAAAACCCTTTGCCTTATCTGTAAAACCTCAAACCATTCCTAGGGTTCTGTTACTTTGGAAGAAGGAAGAATTCCTTCATCTACCAACTTATCTTCGGTGTAGCCCATGATGGTTCTAGTCTTTTTCAACAAAAGATCAATATCATTTTTATACTGGGACAATACATTCTTCAACCAATCTATCGATCTCATAGCATCCCCATTGGTTGAAAGAATGTCCTTGATGGCATTGTCCCCCTTAGTTTTCACTCCTTGCAACCAGCCTGTTGTAACATGGGTGGTGACCTTCATCCTTTCTAACTCAGTGATTGTTTCTTGTGGCAAGAAGCCATGATCAGATGATGAGGAATTGATGGATTGCAAGGGTTTCATCAACTCTTGTAGATACCTCCTAATTTTATCATTTTCCTTCTTCAATTCTTGTTTAGTTTGCACCTCTTTCCTTAATCTGCCAAGGATTACAACACTAGAACCCTCATATTCTTCAATATCTTGTTCCATGGAAGCATACCCTAGGTTGACAGTATGCACACTATAATCACCACCAATCACATCATCCTTATTCTTTTTAGGAGTAGGAGGAGCAATGTGGACCACTCTGTTATTTGTCTCATCCCTTTCAATCCTAGATATAACCCTGGCTTTCTTCTTTACTTTTCCCTTTCCTATATTCTCCAGTAATTCATCCCAATTGGGAGGAGTATCATCCATTGCAATTTTTTTACTCTTCAGATCCTTTTCCAACCATCTTGGGACTATAGGATCCAATTGTACATTACCCTGGTCCACCGCATCTTGTTGAACCTTGGGTACACTCTCTTCCACACTTTGCTTCTCAGGGATTTCCTCAACTGAATCCTCTTTTCCTTTGTCGTGCTCTCCTCTTTCATGCACTAGTGAGGGAATCTTAGTTGTAATTTCCTCCTTCTGAGGAGATCTATCCTCTCTATCCCCTGTAGGTCAATCCTCCTAAGCCAACAAAGGAAACTACAAGAATTTCTCCATTTTTGCCTCAGCATTGTAGAGCTCTCCCTCCTGGAACTCTTCCTCTCCTTGATCCTGGGGATCCTCAACATCATTTGGTTCATCTGGTACATTGCTAGTCTCATGAAAAGGAGGGATGTCCTCATGCTCGGTGACATGAGCAATCATGGGAACACCTCCCTTCACTGCACCATCGTTGGGAGATGGATTCCTTGATCTTCTAGTATATACATGTGTCTTCTCTCCCGATCTTTCAACTTCTATCACCGGAGGGTTAACCTCTTCACCTGCCTTATAGGTTTCCTTCTCTTTCTGTGACAACCTCACAATTCTCATGCTCTTGGGCAAGGGAAAATTGCCATCCCTTTCTTCTTTCTCTTCTTCATCCTTTTCATCCTCTTTCTTCTTCAAGACATGCTTCCTTTTCTTGGCTATAGGCTTTCTTTGCTTCCCTGCCTGTCCTACCTCCTCTGCCTGAACATATTTGATTTTAATCTTGAAAGGAGAGCCCACCTTGGTTTTACCTTTGGGGTCATGTTCAGGTGATTCCTTAGAAGTACAATGACACTCCAAGTCTCCCATTAAATCATAGGTGCACTACACACCCTCACTCTCCAACTCCAACATCTTGTGCTTAAGCCATAACTTAGTGTACTTGATTACTAGAGTCATTATTTTTTCTAACTCCATCTTCTCCTCCTCCAGCCAATCCATTTCTCCAACTGGCTTATCCTTAATCGCTTCAAAGTTATGGCCTCAAATCAAATTTCCATCTTCCTCAACTTGATCAGGAATGGCCTTTATGTTTTATAACTGGATTAAGTTCACTGGTAGCCTGGAGAACTTCTTCTTTATGATTTCAAACTCATCACAGATGTTAGCCCAGTAATCCTCTATGTCATTCTTGTGACTATATTCCCTACTGGCTTTCCTCTATACTTCACTAGTTATGTCAAATCTAGATCTCTTAGAATGGAAAGGAAGACCTAGGGTACTCATCTCTTCTTCAGAAGCATGGGCTGAGTTAATAGAAGGACATGACTCACCACTACCTATCCTCAAAGGAAAATCACCACCAAATCCAGTCCTGTGCTTCTCCTTCTTCACAATTACATCAAAGTCACAAATCTGCCTTATGACCTCCAGAAGTACAACATGATCTGTGAGGTACCTAGGGAGTCTATATGGAGCCCTCTGATAGCCATCAATTCTAATGTATGAAAAGGTTGGAAACTGGATAAACTAGGCTCCAAACCTCTTAATTATCTCCTTGGCATTGTTTGGGATTCGAACATGTTTTGGACCCTACAATTGCTTGGTGATGTACATGGTGAATGCATCGTTCACCCTCCTTTAACTTGTGCTGCCCAAATGTAATTGTGGATATACTTCATAAATTACATCCTGCCCAAACACACCCCTTGTTCTTATCCCTTTATATGGATGGAACCTTGCAAGTGCATAAACCAAATAGGAGGTCATTGTGAAGGTCTTTGTCTACAGTACATTGTAGATTTGTTCATGTATCATTGCACTTATAATGCCTGCCCAATGGTAATCAATACCTTGTTCCATCCTTACAATGATATGGAACATCGAGTTTTGAAATACTCCTGCACTATTTAATCCCACTACCCTATTGAGGAGTGTTATAACATCATAGTATTCCTTTCTGAACTTAAGTCTGACTAGTTGCTTGGGTAGCTTGGAGAAGTGGGACTTGGGTTTCTCCAGCCAAGAATTGATGACTTGTTGGGATTTGATGATATCTTCATCATAGTATTTATTTGCTATATCCATATCAAAACCCAGTACATGAGACCGATCAGGCATGTCAAAGGTCTGAGCTATAGACAAAGGGTTGATATTTGCCACAATTCTTCCTTGAGGAACAACTATCCTTTGTCTACCCCTTTCATAGTGCTTAGCACATTCGAGTACCAACTCGTAACACTGGACTGCAAGAGGGAATCCAAACACATGTGCCAATCTTTATTCATATATTCTTTTGGCCAACAGGGAGAGATTTTGTGCTACCATCCTTGTCTTAAATTCTTCATAATCCCACTATCCAAAATTTGTATCAGTGACCCCCAACCAGATGGAAGTCAGCTTGCTTTCTGGGATTTTGCTCTTTATGCCCATTTTAATCCTTTTTGCCTCAGAGATAACATAACCTTCAACACTTGGATCCATTACCTTTCCCTTGGTCCTCCCATCAACAACCTAACTTAATTTTTCCTGCATTCAATAAAGAGACCAAAGTAAACATCTAATACTGCTTGAAAGTCAAGCTAGTCCATTACAAATGACATACCCATTCCTTAAACAAATCTAGTAATAAGAAATACCCCACAAAAAACCCCATAAGAATCACTTATTGTAAAGTTCAAGTTTTTAGCCTTCTCACAGAATTTGGGCTAGAGAGGAATTCCGAGAAATTCTAGACCAAACAAAATCTAGCGAAATGACCACAAATAAACTTCGAATCCATCATTTGATCAATCATATTAACCAAGATACCACATGATACATCTTAAAACAAGTCAAATAAATCATGAGATGCATAATCATCAACCAAACTTTCATAAATTCTTTTAATTCTCCATTTTCAACAAGATTTTGGGGAATTCCGCCTTGGACGAAATTTCGCGAAAATGACAACAATTTACAAATTCTAGGAAAATGAAGGGAACAGGAAATCTCGGTAAAATCCTGAAGGCACAAAATTTCGCGAAGTTAGTGTAATTTTCACATTTCAATCAGATTTTGGGAAATCGACAAAGCAATGAAAAAATCGGGGAAATCTGGAGGTAAAGAAAATCCGCAAAGTGCTCAAAAACCCGAAATATTTGACTTCGTCAGGATTTCACCTAGACCAATCAAATGATTAGGAAGTTGGGGATTTATCCTAGGATTTAGATCAATTATAATGCAAGATGAACAATCGAGGTTCAAATTGATCAAAATAAGATCCAACCAACGAGAAGGAGGATCTCAAGAGAGGAAACCCTAGGAAATCGCCATGACAACAAGCTTGGATCTCGATTCATTGTCTTCATTTCCCTATTCCTCACATGACTCAACTAATGATAGGGCGATTATCAAATTGGATGATAGCAACAAATCACACTTCACCCAGGGCGTGGTTTCATCATAAATCGATGTGTTTCAACTTAAACTAGAGCTCAGAATAGGGAAGCTCAAAATAAAGTAGATGGAGGAAAAGCAATGGTTAACCTACTCGAATGAAAACCATTCAGAATGAGAGGAGGCGTGATCCACGAGGAAAGGCATCAAGCCAACAATAGACAGCCCTAGGATTGCTACCAGACCATACCACACTGATATCTCGACTCAAAGCATACACCCACACAAACCTTAAAGAAGATTCAATTCATTTATCATAAGGGAGGGTAGCATGCACATACCATGAGGGAAAAGAAATCGATGTAGCAAAAGTCAACAAGAGACCCAAAAAATCAGGGCAGAATGCAAGCGATCACGAGAAATATTGACTGCAACACTCGACCACGAGTGCAAATACACAATCCAACAACAACAATTTGAAATCAAACTCCTCAAATCTCATAATGAGGAAAATGAAATAAACCTCCTCATAAAATGCAAATAAAATCAATAAAGGAAAATTGCAAGACCGTACAGGGTACTTAAATGCATCGATAAGACAGTGAACCTAGGGATCTCAAGGGAAGACAGAATCTCAGGAAAATTCGATGCAAGCAAAATTTCGTGAAGTCCCAAAATTTCTAGAAATGATACAAAGCAACCTTCATCGAGTTTCCAAGGTGTTCTACGAATTCTACCCCAAGGGAATTTTCTCGAAAATAGAGAGAAACTCGAGATGGATCCTAGATTGCATAATCTTCAAAGTGCCTCCCTCAAGAGGCATTTGCACAAGTAGGAAAACCACCTGGGAACATGTCAAGGTAACGAGATCCTTAAAACCAAAAGGGGAAAAACAAAAAGAAGGAAATCAAAAGAGAAAGAAAGAGGGTCCCTACTTTGAGTGGGGCGTGTGTGCGAAAAGTGCACAACAAATGGCAAATTTGCAAGGAAAATTCTCTAAAGCATTTCAAGAAAAAACTGGAATCAAAAACCCATAATCCTTAGTTTCAACCCTCACATCATTCCACCTATGAACCAAGTTTTAGAAATCACAAACAAGGAAACCTTTTCCTATACAAGGGTCAAAGTGTGTGCATATGTATTCATTTCCCATTCCTTAGTTGTAGAAGAACCAAATTTAGTCTGACTAGGCTACATAAAGATTCTAACTTCAAAAGCAACCTAGATAGAGCCTCACTACCAGTTAGGCATCCATAGCCCCGGCGAGGTTATCACTATGACCCTCCCTAGTATATCTCTACTACTAGCCAGGCGTCCATAGCCCCGATAGAGATACTAGGATACCGCTGATAAGGTGAAGATTTCTCTTGATTTTTAGTATTTTTTTTTTCCCTTTCTTTTTTTAACATTCTTTTAAACCTTCCTTTCACATTGTAAGCAATGAAACTCACACTCATGGATGAGGACCATAATGGAACTGAAGCATAATATAATATTTTTCACCTGGACAAATTACACAAGAACCGTATGCAACTCTAGAATCCTTAAAATTTATGTGAAAATGTGAGATCCAAATACATTCCAAAATTCAACCGAAACAAGTGACTCTAATTCTAAGTACAAGGGACATTAGATAAAGGAATTCCACCACTTGACTACAAAAAAATGACTAGAGTTTGAAAAATAAATTTCCAAAACAACCCTAGGCAAGCAGCCCGTTACACAGATGCAACAGCCCCAAGAAAGCAAGAAACCACGAGCAAAAGCAAAGTGGAAAGAAAAAACCAACTAAAGCAAACCTACACTAACCAAACCAAAATAGAAAACAAGCAAAGAAAAGAAGAAAGAAATACCTACTCTAACTATGTACAAAAGAGAGTTGCAACAACTCAAGATTGGAAGTAATGCTTCAAATACTGCACATTGACAGGCAACGGGATATCCTCACCAGTGAGAGTTTTCAACTGAAAAGCATTATCTCCCAGAATTTCTAAAATCTGATAAGGGCTAATCTAGAGTTTGTCAAATTTACCATGCTCTCCCTTATGGTCGTGGGCTTTATCCCAGTAGAGAAGTAAGTCTGAGATTCGAAAGGATTTTACCATGGCTCTCCCATCAAACCATCTTTTGACTACACCCTGATGTTTGGCAAAGTTTTCAAGGGCTTGATCTATTTTCTCCTCAAGGTGTAACAGCTCAGCAAGTCTAGCTTCTCTTTTATCCTCTTTGTTAAAGTATTCATTAATGAATTGTAAGGTAGGGATCTTCAACTGGATGGAAAATATAGGTTCCAAACCATACACTAGGTGATAAAGAGAGGTTCCTATGGATGCATTCTATCTAGTACGGTCTACCCAGAGAGAAAATTGAATCTGAGTGTGCCAATCCTTAGGGTTTCTCTCTAATAACTTACGGATGACTGTCAAAAGATTCTTATTGGAGGATTCAACTAGGCCATTACCCTAAGGGTAGTAATTGGATGTTAATTTTATGATGATTCCATGATCAGAAACCCAATTAGAAAGTTTCAGTGATGTAAATGCAGGACCGTTATAACAAACTAAAGCCAATGGACAACCAAAATGATTAATAATACCCAATTCAAGGAAATTGATTACCACCTCAGAAGTACATTGTTTACATGCAAGAGTTTCAGTCCATCTAGTAAAATAATCAATTATGGTTAGAATATACTGGTGGCTTGTAGAAGAGGGTGGGTTGATTGGACCTATGAAGTCCATTCCCCACTGTGCAAATGGTTTCACCTCTATGATTGACTGAAGTGGAAGGGCTACACGTTTTTCCTTACTTGCTTTAGTCTAACATACATGGAAAGTCCTCACATGGTGGTGTGCATCCTTAAATAGATTAGGCCAATAATAGCCTGCCCTTAGGATCTGATTGGCAGTGGATAATGCAGAACCATGGCCCATGCCATATCTTTCATGGAATTCAATCATCACTCTAGTAGCTTCTTCCTTCCCCAAACATCTTAAGTACACACCCTCATGATTTTTCTTATATAGGACAACTCCTTTCATCATAAAACTACCACTCTTCAGACGTAGGGCCCACCTTTGAACTGCATTAAGGTGATCAGGACATTGCTGGTTCAATAAATAATAAATGATTTCATCATACTAGTCTCCTGGAGATACCCCTTGGAGATGATAATGCTGAGCTGTGAGATCATGACCTATCTCAGCCATTGTCCTCATCAGTCCTTGCCCTCTCACTAATTTCATGGGTTGAATCTCAATATCATCTTCCTGCAACATAGTTACCCATTTAGCTCTTCATTCACCTAACTCATTCTACATTAGCAACAACTTCATCAGAGGATCAGGCACTATGGCAAAGACCTTATTCCTCAGAATATAGTGTTTGAACTTTTTCACCACTCTGACCAAAGCATAGGCCTGCTTTTCTACATTGTGATACCTCAATTTTGCATCCTTTAAAGGAGTACTCATGAAGGCTATAGGATTCTCATCACCTTGATCAAACTTTTGAGTTAACATTCTAGCACAGGAGTGATCAAAAGAAAATGAATATATGTAAAAAGGCTTACATAATCCGGACTTACCAACATTGGAGCCTCAACAATAGCTTTCTTAATTTCTGTAAATGCCTCCTTGGCTTTCGCACTCCATTCTAATTTTGCCTCCTCTTTCAACATAGCATTCAAGGGCTTCACTATCTCCACAAATCTAGTGAAAAAATTTCTAACAAAGTTAATCTTCCCAAAGAATGACTTCATTTATTTTTTGCTTGCAGGAGGTTGAATATTCAAAATAGCCTCTATTCGCTCAGGGTCAATGGCGATACCTTGTTCTGAAATAACATGTCATAGAAATTTTCCTTTTCTAACCCCTAAAATGTAATTTTTTGGATTCAATGAGATGCCAAAATCTTTGCACCTTTGGAATAATTTGCATAAATATGCTATGTGATTACCTCGCTTCTTAGAGAAGACTGCCAAATCATCCATATAAATAATAAAGCACTTACTGATGATGTCCTTAAAATAAATATCCATCGCTCTCTGGAATGCAGCTCCAACATTGATCAACCCGAAATGCATTCTCCTATAAGTGAAAGTTCCCCATTTCGTAGTGAAGGCAGTTTTATGCCTATCTTCATATTGTACCATGACTTGGTTGTATCTAGAATACCCATCCAGAAAATACATCATCTAGGATCCATTGACAATCTAAAGTACCTCATCCAATGAGGGAACTGGATAATTATCTTTCTCCGATGCCCTGTTAAGATTCCTGAAGTCAACACATAATCTGATTTCTCCATTCTTTTTCCTCAAAAGAACCAAATTCGCAACCCAGGTTGAATGCCTCATTGGAAATATAATTCATGCTGAAAGTAGCTTCTGCACTTCTTTTTGAATGATGGGTTCTAATAAAGCATTGATTGGTCTCTATCTTTGTCTGAATGGTTTGACATTTGACTTCAAGGGAATGGTATGTGTGATGATTGAAGTATCATATGTTTTTAAGTCTTCATAACTCTAGGCTATCACATCTCGATATGTGTGTAGAGCATCAATAATCCTTTTTCTTTCTTCTAGAGTACATACCTTACCAATAAAGACATTCTTCACATCATCTTGTGTCCCCATATTGTATGTTTCACATTCACTATTGGGAGACTCCCTTTTGACGTGTTGTTCTTGATCTCTTATCTTATCCAAATAATTCTTTTGTTCTAGCAGCACCATACCTCTTGGGGTAGTGTTGGTCTTCAGGTTGATGAGCCCTCCCAAGTCCATTTCTGCCTCTTGAGGCTCTACCTCATCAATTACTTGAGAAGCAAACACATCACAACTTGTAATGAAATCAAGAATATTCTTATCATCTTCAAATACCTAGAAATTTGTGACATTTTTAGGTACTAAGGGTATTGGAGTGAGTTCCATAGTAAACTTCTTCAATTGTGAAAGTGATAAAGGTTGCATTATAATAGTAGCTTGTGCCAAAGAATTTGGAACTTGGTTCTTGCTTTGAGGGATCAACTGGATGTTGAAAGCATTGAATCCTTCAATAAGATCCCATACTCTATGTCTATAATTAGTCATCCTTCTATCACGACATGAATACTATTTTCTCACCTTCCTGACTACTAACTCAGAATCCCCAAAAACTTGTAATATCTTTACTTTCTTCCTCGATGCCTTTAACAACCCATGGATTAAAGCTTCATATTCAATCACATTATTATTACATTGGAATTGGATTCTATGAGCAGAAAAATAACTCTTACCTTTAGGGTTGATCATTTCAAACCCTGCTCCAAAACCTTGCTTAGATTTAGATCCGTCAAATCTTAATGTCCAACAACCATCAGTACCTGATCACTTTGAGTCATCCTTAATCGTACTACAACTAGGAGGCTTTGAGTCATACTTAATCTTACTACAACTAGGAGGCTCCTCAGGAAGCATTGGGCTCTTACACTTTTCGTTATTTCGTTCTCTTTGTATATCTAGCCGGACAGTTGGGATTGGATTAATGCACCTTTGTACCTGCTCCACAACAATCTGACATACATGACATTCCAACTTGGAATGAGGGGCATCATGGAATCGACACCAATTAGGGAGCAATAATTCTTCAAAATTCATATTCTTGCCCAGTTGAATCTGATTCTCCATACACCTCTGGATAAACTCTTGGAATTTATCCAACAAACTGAGTTGCTTGTCCTCTTGGTCATCAGTTTCATCTGTTTTCTCACTTAGTATTTTAGATCCACTGATCTTCGATATAGATTCATCTTGCATCATAAATATTTCCTCAGAACAACTGGATTTCGATGTAGATTCATAAAAAGGGCCCTACAACATAAAGACCTCTTTTGTATCTGGGACTAAGGCAGCCAATACATAGTTCCCCATAATGCCCTCTGATACTAATATGTCATTGGAAGTATTCTAGTATTTAATGATTACATACTTCATTCTAGTGTCTCTTTCAATTCTGCTATGATTTGGAACTCCCTTCCATGGTAGCCACATGTGGGAATGCTCTGTAGAAGTATATCCATTTAACGCCTTAGTGAAATCCCGACCCAAAATCAAGCCATAGTTATCAAGTATATCAACAACCTGAATGTTGATCACCTACTGCACCCTAGGATCTGATGCAAGCTATGTGGGGATCATGTTCAATTCTCCTACTACACTTACCTCTGTCTTGTCTAATTAAGTTACCTTCTTTTGAGAGGCTATAGGGGTAATACCTAATGCTTTACAGACAACAAAAGGCATAAAATTTGTAGATGCCCCTGAATCCAAAAGACAATTATGCAGATTCTTCCCAAAGATATGAACATACATTAGGAAGGGAGGGGTTTCCATCTTGCCTTGAAACAGACTCAACTAGGTGTCAGCTTGTGCAACCTGAATCTTATCCTTATCTTTCCCTCTGTCTCTAGATTGTGTCTAGCCTTGGCCTTTGGGTGCTTGTGAACTAGAAGATCTGGCAACTGCTTCATTGGTAGTTACACCCTATGGCACTGTGTTTTAATTGAAAGACCCCAAGACTGCATTTCTAATAGCAGGGACTCTCAATAATTCAAAAGCAGAAAGACTTAACTTTATCTTTCTGAATTCTTTAGTCACGTATTTTCCCAGTTGCTCTACATTCATATCAGTGCGGGTTTCCTTGTAGCAACTAGTCTACTTGTCCTTTGATACTTCAACATTGTTTCCCTTTGATATATCAGATTGTCCTCCCTTCGCAAAGTATTGTGTTGTCAGATGAGGATAAGGTGGATTATTATTGGCATGTGGATTTGATGGTGTAGTGAAATTGTTCAAAGGGATTAAAGTAGTGAAAGGGCCTCCAGCTTGTGGACTCTTGTCAGGCCTATTCCTCAAATCATATTTCTTTATGGGTTGCTAAAACATCTGAACCTCTTCAACACCAAATTTCTCCTCATCTAGGGGACCATTATCATTATCATTCTCCTCATTAAACAACTGAGAGATTGCATCTTCATTCAACACCTGTTCTGTTTCTTTGTCCTAATCATTGTAGTCTTCTTTTGGTTCATTTTATTCACCTTTTGGGAATGGAGCATGGTTAATTACCAATACTGGAGAATCATAAGGATTTGAGGGCACAATCTCCTGACTATTGGAGTTGTTTTCAACTTCATACTAAAAGATGGAAGCAACAATTTGAAACTCGGGACAATCTAGTTCAGAGTGTTGACTTGTCTTATGGAGCCTGCATCATCTAGACAAAGCTGCCTCTGCTAGATACACAACACTTGGAGGCTTCTCCTAGGTAGAAGGCTGATCTAATGGAGTGGGAACTCCTCCATTATTAGGTCCAATATTCCATGGCATATTCTATCTAGGCAGTTTCCTTCTGTCAAATCCCTGTCCACCTTGTTGCCCCTTGTCAAAGTTCTGGCCAAAGCCTTGTGCCCTTTCAAAATTTTGATTTTTGTCAAAATGTTGCCCTCTATCAAAGTTTTATCCTTTAGCAACATCCTTGTTCTCCCTATTGTAATTCAATTGGATGTTCTTCTGTGTAGCCTAGAGTTGGGTATTCTGGTTTCTAAGATAGGTTACCTCCATATTCAGTTTCTTCACCTCCTCAATTAACTCATCCAACTGTTCCTTATCTAAACCACTGTATGATGTTGAATTCACATTACCCTACAGGTATCCTAATGATCCTCGAAAACCAACAGATTGATTCAAGACTTTTGAATTCTACAAATATGTAGGAAAAGCAATCTATTGTTGCGAGAAAAGGGGTCGATTGGTTCTTTGTTGAGGGTGAGTGGTCATTGGCTGAGTTTGATTTATTGGAGGACCTGGGTGTGGGACCAAAGGTAGTGATGAAACTGGATTCATAATGGGAGTATGATTAGTCAAAGCCTGGTTGAGAGCCTGGACTTTCCTAGGGTGGGCAACAGGTCCTAAGGATGGCAAAGGTCTTTATAAATGTTGTCTCAGATCCATGCTGACCTTAATAGCCTATGTATATGTAGTGAGCAAGGTAGCTGGGGGATTAGTCCTCCATTTAAGGAAGGTGGATGTAAGGCTGTCTAGAGCTTCAAAGTTGACATTTAGGGTAGTTGCGTCATCTATAGCATAAGGTTCCTGAAGTCTAGTGTATTCCTCATGGAACTTATTATTGAATGACCCTATAGGCTCATTACTTTCCCTCTTAACTATGGTAAACTGCATGTAGAGCTCATTAGCACTAATGGGAATTTTAAACTTTTGTAGAAATGCAGCCTCAAGTTCAATCCAATTATGGACAGAAGAAGCAGGTAGGTGGTTGTACAAATAAAAGGCCTCTTCTCCCAGGGAATAAGGGAAAAGACTGCATGCAACATCCTCGTGGTTGATTCCTCTATCCCTCAGACAGGTCTAGAAAATCTTGGTATCCTCATCTATCGTGCTATTGGGGTCTTTAGTATGGAACTTATAGCAAAGGTGCTTAGCGTTCTTAGGCATGACATTATAATTATTGAAGGTCAAGGGTGATGGATTTTTGGCAAGGAAAGCCATTGGTGGAGGCAGAGGCGGTAATGGCTGATTTATGGTTGGTTGGGGCTGTAGAATAGGAATTGCTTTAGAATTAGATGAGGATGAGCCTGATGAAGATGAGGATGATGGGGATGATGGGAGTGGTTGTGTGGATGATGATTCTCCCCTTCTTCTAGTCCATCTTGACCTAGTAGGAGCTTTCAATTCTAGAAATTCTTCTTCCCTTGGAGTAGGTCTGGTTCTTCTTCTGAATATCTTAGGAGAAATGGTAGACAAAAGTTGATCTAGCTTTCTTATTCAATGCCCTCCTTCTAGCGCCAATTTGTTGATGGTTTTTTCTGCATAGCAACAACTCAGACATAATATGATATCTTATCTCTCTTGAAAGGTAAATCTCTATCAACAAAGAGATAACCCCAAGGTCTCTAATGTCAGGTCTTTGCAATGCAACAAAACAACTCAGTGATAATGTGAAAATGCTGGTAATCACAAAAAGACCTTATTACAAGAAAATATTGAATCCAAATTTAACAGATCTAGAAATATGGTGATACTTCAAATCCTAAATCTAACCTAGATAATAAAAGAAATAGCAAAAGACAAAGGGTTTTTAAAGAGATTTCTAAGACTGATTCTAACCCTAAGATTAACATCGTAAATGATAAAATGCTTGAAATAGACCAATCCCTCATAAACTAATTCATATTTGACCTAGATAAGTCTGCAATCTTACATAAATAGTGCAATCTTCTAAGGTGTCAAATATTTTAAGATGATGAATATTCATTCAAAACAACCCTATTGAAATTGAAATGAACAAGCATCCACAATTGAACTAAGCACAATTTGAAGTCCAGGCTAAATTTACAAAGCAACTAACAGTCAAGTAGCTCCAAAAAGTATGGACTAGAGATTGCAAACACTTCAAGCATCAAACCCTAAACACCATTAAATCATCTAACATTAAATTTATCATATAAAATTAAGCAATCTTAAAGATAGAATATCAAGAACCATGCCAGATAAAACTCAACACAAGAAAGTCACCAAATCACAATGTCATTACTTGTATTAAATCATCCAAAGTGGCAACAATTTCAATCTTCTATTACAACACTTGCTTGAAAGACAAAACTAAATCCTAACTCTAACTCTTTCTCTTATCTCAATTCACTCTAATATAAAAATCGTCTAACTCTCAATAAATGAGGCAGAATGCCAAATTTATAAAAATCCCCACGACATATTAGGTTTATTAGGATTTAGGTTTACAAAACTAAATCCTAACTATAACTCTTTCTCTTATCTCAATTTGCTCTAATATAAAAATCATCTAACTCTCAATAAATGAGGTAGAATGCCAAATTAGGTTTACAATAATAAACAGCCAAAAAATAGGTCGGCCAAGAGGAATTCAAAATAATATGAAAAGTGCATTAAATGCACCAATTTCATCTAGGTCGACCTGGGATCTCCAACATAACCTGGTCCAATGCATGCGAAGGAAGAAGGGGATAATAGGGAAGCACAAATCCCGATGAGGCATTGCATTAACTACCTTCCCTTTTGTCTTTATCTCAATTTTCCATATCCTGTATCATCGAAAATACCCTTTCCAAGTCGGCAATAGGTGGCATAACCAACACCTTGATTCTCCTTTCAATGGACATAATGTCCTCTCTTGATTATTTTACCACCTTATCCTAGTCCACCTTCATGGTCATGTGTTTATTAATTACTGCAATTTATGTAGTTGCATCATCCAATAGATGTTCAGTGACCCAGTCCTCATTGAATGGAGAATACACTTCTCACCACAATTTTCTCAACTGTTCTAGGCTCAGATGCTTTAGTGCAAACTTCTTTCTCCTTGTCATAACCTCAAAGAAGGAAATGCATTTGTTATAAATTTCAGTCAAGGCATCCTCAATCTATTTCCCTTGCTTATGCACCTTCCTCAAAACCCTTGGCCATATCTGCAAAACCTCAAACCATTCCCAGGGTTCAATTATTTTGGAAGAAGGGATAATTCCACCATCTACCAGCTTCTCTTCGGTGTAGCCCATGATGGTTCTAGTCTTTTGCAGAAAAAGATCCATATCCTTCTTATCCTGGGACAATACATTCTTCAATGAGTCTATCGATCTCATAGAATACCCACCGGTTGGAAGAATGTCCTTGATGGAATTGTCCCCCTGAGTTTGCACTCCCTATAACCAGCCTGTTGTAACATGGCTATTGACCTTCATCCGTTCTAACTCAGTGATTGTTTATTGTGGCAAGAAACTAGCAACAGATGATGAGGAATTGATGGATTGTAAGGGTTTCATCAACTCTTGTAGACACCTCCTAATTTTATCATTTTCCTTCTTCAATTCTTGTTTAGTCTGCACCTCTTTCCTTAATCTGCCAAATATTACAGCACTAGAACACTCTTATTCTTCAATATCTTGTTCCATGGAAGCATGCCCTAGGTTGGTAGTTTGCACACTGTAATAACCACTAGTCACATCATCCTTATTCTTGTTAGGAGTGCTTCTCAAGAGTAGCAATGTGGACCACTCTATTATTTTCCTCATCCCTTTCAATCCTAGAAATAACCCTAGCTTTCTTCTTTACTTTTCCCTTTCCTATATTTGCCAGTAATTCATCCCAATTAGGAGGAGTATCATCCACTACAATTTTTTTACTCTTCAACTCCTTGTCCAACCATCCTGGGACTATAGGATCCGTCTGTACATTACCCTGCTCCACCACATCTTGTTGAACCTTGGGTACACTCTCTTCCACACTTTGCTTCGCGGGGATTTCCTCAACTGAATCCTCTTTTCCATTGTCATGCTCTCCTCTTTCATGCACAGATGAGCGAATCTTAGTTGGAGTTTCCTCCTTCTAAGGAGTTCTATCCTCTCCATCCCCTGTAGGTGAATCCTTGTAAGCCTCCAGAGGAGACTGCAAGATTTTCTCCATTTTTGCCTCAACATTATAGAGTTCTCCGTCCTGGAATTCTTCCTCTCCTTGATCTTGGGGATCCTCAACATCTTTTGGTTCATCTAGCACATTTCTAGTCTCATGAGAAGGAGGGATTTCCTCATGCTTGGTGATAGGATCAGTCATGGGAGCACCTCCCTTCAGTGTACCATCCTTGGGAGATGGAGTCCTTGATCTTCTAGTATATACATGTGTCTTCTCTCCCGATCTTTCAACTTCTACCACTGGAGGGTTAACCTCTCCACCTGCCTTACGGGTTTCCTTCTCTTTCTGTGACAACCTCACAATTCTTCTGCTCTTGGGCAAGGGAAAACTACCATCCCTTTCTTCTTTCTCTTCTTCATCCTTTTTAGCCTTTTTCTTCTTCTAGACATACTTCCTTGCCTCTTCTACCTCCTCTGCCTAAACACATTTGATTTTAATCTTGAAAGGAGAGACCACCTTGTTTTTACCTTTGAGGTCATGTTCAGGTGATTCCTTAGAAGGAGACTCCAAGTCTCCCATTAAATCATAGGTGCACTACACGCCCTCACTCTCCAACTCCAACATCTTGTGCTTGAGCCATAGCTTAGTGTACTTGATTACTGGAGTCATGATTTTTTCTAACTCTATCTTCTCCTCCTCGAGCCAATCCACTTCTCCAACTGGCTTATCCTTAATCGATTCAAAGTTATGGCCTCGAATCAAATTTCCATTTTCCTCGACCTGATCGGGAACGACCTTTATGTTGTATAACTGGATTAAGTTCACAAGTAGCCTGGAGAAATTCTTCTTTCTGATTTCAAACTCATCACTGATGTTAGCCCAGTAATCCTCTATGTCATCCTTGTGACTATATTCACTGATGGCTTTCCTCTGTGCTTCACCAGTTATGTCAAATCTAGATCTCTTAGAATGGAAAGGAAGACCTAGGGTACTCATCTCTTCTTCAGAAGCATGGGCTGAGTTAATAGAAGGGCATGCCTCACCACTGCCTATCCTCAAAGGAAAATCACCACCAAATCCAATCTTATGCTTCTCCTTCTTCAGAATTACATCAAAGTCATAAATCTGCCTTGTGACCTCCAGAAGTACAAAATGATCCGTGGGGTACCTAGGGAGTCTATATGGAGCCCTTTGACAACCATCAATTCTAATGTATGAAAAGGTGGGAAACTGGATAAACTAGGCTCCAAACCTCTTAATTAACTCCTTGGTATTGTTTGAGATCTGAACATGTTTTGCACCCTACAATTGCTCGGTGATGTACATGGTGAATGAATCATTCACCCTCCTATAACTTGTGTTGCCCAAATGTAATTCTTGATATACTTCATAAATTACATCCTGCCCAAACACACCCCTTGTGCTTAGCCCTTTATATGGATGGAACCTTGCAAGTGCATAAACCAAATAGGAGGTCATTGTGAAGGTCTTTGTCTACAAGACATTGCAGATTTGTTCATGTATCATTGCACTTATAATGCTTTCCCAATGGTAATCAATACCTTTTTCCATCCATAAAATGACATGGAACATACAGTTTTGAAATACTACAACACTTTTCAATCCCACTACCCTATTGAGGAGTGTCATAACATCATACTATTCCTTTCTCAACTTAAGTCTGACTAGCTGCTTGGGTAGCTTGGAGAAGTGGGACTTGGGTTTCTCCAGGGAATAATTGATGACCTATTAGGATTTCATGATATCTTCATATAGTATTTCTTTTCTATATCCATATCAAAACCCAGTACATGAGACCGATCAGGCATATCAAAGTTCTGAGCTATAGACACAGGGTTGAGATTTTTGACAATTCTTCCTTGAGGACCAATTATCCTCTATGTACCCCTTTCATAGTGCCTAGCACATTCGAGCACCAACTCATAACACTAGACTGTAGGAGGGAATCCATCCACATGTGCTAATCCTGATTCCAGTATTCTTTTGGCCAACATGGAGAGATTTTGTGTGACCATCCTTCTCTTAAGTTCTTCATAATCCCATTGTCCAAAATTTTTATCAGTGATCCCCCACCAGATGGAAGTTAGCTTGCTTTCTAGGATTTTTCTCTTTATGCCCATTTTAATCCTTTCTGCCTCAAAGATAGCAGAACCTTCAACACTTGGATCCATTACCTTGCCCTTGGTCCTCCCATCAATAACCTGACTTAATTTTGCCTACATTCAATAAAGAGACTAGAGTAAAGATCCAATACTTCATGAAAGTCAAGATAGTCCATTACAAATGACATACTCATTCCTTAAAACAAATCCAGTAATAAGAAATATCCCACAAAAAACCCCATAAGAATCACTTATTGTAAAGTTTGGGTTTTTAGCCTTCTCGCAAAATTTGGGCTAGAGAAGAATTTCGAGAAATTCCAGACCAAACAAAATCTAGCGAAATGACAACAAAGAAACTTCCAATCCATCATTTGATCAATCATATTAACCAAGAAACCACATGATACATCTTAAAAAATTTCAAATCAATCATGAGATACATAATCATCAACCAAACTTTCATACATTCTCTTAATTCTCCATTTTCAACAAGATTTCGAGGAATTATGCCCTGGACGAAAATCCATGAAAATGACAACAATTTACAAATTCCGAGAAAATGAAGGCACCAAGAAATATCGGTAAAATCCTGAAGGCACAAAATTTCATGAAGTTAGTGTAATTTTCACATTTCAAGCAGAACTCAGGAAATCAACAAAGCGATGAAAAAATTGGGGAAATCCAGAGGTAAAGGAAATCTGTGAAGTGCTCGAAAACCCAAAATCTTTGACTTCGTCAGGATTTTGCCCAGACCAATCAAATGATTTGGAAGTTGGGGGTTTCTCCTAGGATTCAGATCAATTATAATGCAAGATGAACAATCTAGCTTCAAATCGATCAAAATAAGATCCAACCAACAAGAAGGAGGATCTCAATAGAGAAAACCCTAGGAAATTGCCATGACAACACAACTTGGATCTTGATTCATTGTCTTCATTTGACTATTCCTCACATGACTCAACTAATGATAAGGCAATTATCAAATTGGATGATAGCAACAAATTGCACTTCACCCAGGGCGTGATTTCATCATATGTAGAGGCGTTTCAGGTTAAACAAGATCTCAGAATAGGGAAGCTCGAAATAAAATAGACGGAGGCAAAGCAATGGCTAACCTGCTTGAATTACAACCATGCAGAATGAGAGGAGGTGTGAGCCATGAGGAAGGGCATCAAGCCAACAATTGAAAACCCTAGCATTGCTACCAGACCATTCCACACTGATATCTTGACCCAAAGCATACACCCACACAAACCTTAAATCAGATTCAATTCATTTATCAAAAGGGAGGGTAGCATGCACATACCATGAGGGCAAAGAAATCGAGGTAGCGACAGTCAACAAGAGACCCAAAAAATAAGGACCAAATGCAAGCGATCACGAGAAAGCTCGACTGCAACACTTGACCATGAGCTCAAACACACAATCCAATAGCAGCAATCTGAAATCAAACTCCTCAAATCTCACAATGAGGCAAATGACATAAACCTCCTCATAAAACGAAAATAAACTCTATAAAAGCAAACTGCAAGACTGTATGGGGTACTTAAATGCATTGACAAGACAGTGAACCCGAGGATCCGAAGGCATGATGAAATCTTAGGAAAATCCAATCCAAGCAGAATTCTGCGAAGTCTTGAAATTTCCAGAAACGATACTAAGTAGCCTTCGTCAGGTTTCCAAGGTGTTTGGGGAATTCCGCCCTAGGGGAATTTTATCGAAAACCGAGAGAAACCTGAGATGGATCCCAGAATGCAGAATCTTCAAAGTGCCTCCCTCAAGAGGCATTTGCACAAGTAGGACAACCACCTGGGAACATGTCAAGGCAACCAAATCCTCAACACCAAAAGGGGCAAAAAACTAAGAACGAAATCAAAAGAGCATGAAAGAGGGTCCCTACATTGAGTGGGGCGTGTGTACGAAAATTGCACAACAATGTGTACAAAGATCGAGGAATCCTATATGGCTAAGTGGTGTTATCTACAAGGATTTATTCCTTTTGGATAAAGGTTCAGATTATTTTCCTTAAATGATAAAACTTTTAGATAGTCAAATTTCTTGAGTCAATTAGATGGTTTGAGATCTTGAATTATGAGGATTTTATAAGTGTCATTCAATGCACTCATCAAACCTTACCCCCTTAGGCAATTAAATCTAGGCTGTGGGATGCAGAAGATTCATCGCCCAACATTTGATCTATAGTACCTTGTATTCCTTATAACAAACAAAAAATGCAAGAGAACTCAATTATAAAGAAACATTTCATCTAATTACATATCAAACCACTATTGTCTCATTTTGATTGATTTGAAGAATGTATTTGATCACATAATTCATCTCAGTTAAGTTGACAACTAGGTCTAAAATCTCTTAAAGCAAGTGATATTCTATAAGTATTCCATACGTATTATTGGACCTACCAAAGTGTTTGAATCTATTTCTTAGAGGACCACTAATTTGAAAGTATGTGGTGTTGGCATGTTTTCTTCTCTTTGGAAAGTTTGCATTTAGGTCTGGTTTTGATGGTGTTTGATATATGTGTACCCAATTTATCAATTTTAAGCATTTCTTCCTTAGAATTCTAATTATATATTGTGAAATGTTTTAATAATGCAAGTTTGTTTATAAAAAGCCTTTATAAAAATTTTACAAGGCAATGGAGGGTTCTCTATGAGCTACATTCCCTTTGGTTTCAAAAGAGCTTCTTTGGTTAAAAAGAATCATAATTAAATTTTACAAGGCAAGGGGGGTTCTCTATGAGCCACATTCCCTTTGGTTTCAAAAGAGCTTCTTTGGTTAAAAATAATAATAATTACCATCTTGTATATAAGAAATATAATGAAGTAATTAAATACACGTTAAACATTTATGTCATTAAATATTATTCATCTTGGTAGATCAAGAGATAAAGTTTCTCCACTAAGTATTGATCAATCAATTTTTTAAAAAAGAGACACGTTTCATCTAATTATTAGTGGTGAAATGTGTAATATGTTTTGAATTAGAGGTGAAGATAAAATTAATTTATAACTGTAGTTGAGGGAGGAAAAAGTATATACAATATAAAGATAATTACTTTTGTAATTATTGATAATGTGTTATAATTATACAAAGCTTTTGATTCTAATCCATTAGTTTTTATTAAGAATGTATGAAATAATATTTAACTTAAAATGTTAGGTAATTAAAAGTATTGACATTATTTGCTTTTCTATTCTTTTTTTTTTCGTAAAAATTAACTAAATTATTGAATTTTTCAATGGGTGTATACAAAAAGAAATTTCAAATAAGCATATGATGTTGATAATACTTTCAAATTTTGTACAATAGTCAATGCTTGATGAAATAATTTTGATAAGCTTCTAGAATCATTTTCTAAGGGTAGATGTGCTAAACTAGAAAGAAAAATTCAAACACTTATATGCAAAAAAAGAGACATCAATATAAGAAGTTATGTAGATTTAAATAAAATAATTAAAAATTGAAAAATTGTTCAAGTGGCACCATTGATTCACAATACGCCAAAATAAAAGTTAGTCATATTTTACATTATAGTAAACAATGAATATAATTTGGTCAATTAAGCGTACTTGGTCTATAAGTCTACTTAACATAATTTGTATTCAATAAGCTGAAAATACAAAGTATTTGTACATGTTGGTTCTTAAGTGCTAGCAAGGATAATATTAAATTTTACATGAATAGAGGAGACCATTTTCATTGTTGACTCATATTGCCACAAATTTAAATTAGTTATTGTAGAGACTATATTATAATTCTTTGTTCTATCACCGTTGCACTTATTTTCACCATTATTAGGATTATTTCCTTTAACCAAGGTGATAATCCCACATGAAAAGCCAGTGATGCTTCGAGATAACTGAGAATAATTACTTGCCAAGTTTGTTTTTTAATGTAATATGTGTAGTCCACTACTTCATCCCAAATTTATATAATGTTATGAAGATATTGTTGTTACTACTAACTTAAATGAAATTTGTAGGTTAAAAGATGAAAAGTCTATTACATAACTAGTCATAACTAGCACTAATGTCAAAAATTGGTATGTAAAATAAAATGAGAAGAGACAACCTAAGAAAACAAAGATAGTTAGATACATTGTGGCATTTTTGCATCCCCTTTCTCACCCCTCTCCCACTCCCACTCCTTCCCTCCCCCTCTTCCTCTCACATTCCTTTCCTCTCCCTCCCACTTCCACTCCCTCCCTCTTCCCCCTCTCCCACTCCCACTCCCTCACCCTCTCTCTCCCTG
>CM021109.1:433856596-433991420 GCA_007115665.2 Sequoiadendron giganteum | reverse complement strand
GCTTTTGATTCTAATCCATTAGTTTTTATTAAGAATGTATGAAATCATATTTAACTTAAAATGTTAGGTAATTAAAAGTATTGACATTATTTGCGTTTCTATTCTTTCTTTTTTGTAAAAAATAACTAAATTATTGAATTTTTCAATTGGTGTATACAAAAAGAAATTTCAAATAAGAATATGATGTTGATAATACTTTCAAATTTTGTAAAATAGTTAATGCTTGATGAAATACTTTTGATAAGCTTCTAGAATCATTTTCTAAGGGTAGATGTGCTAAACTAGAAAGAAAAATTCAAACACTTATATGAAAAAAAAGAGACATCAATATAATAAGTTATGTAGATTTAAATAAAATAATTGAAAATTGAAAAATTGTTCAAGTGGCACCATTGATTCACAATACCCCAAAATAAAAGTTAGTCATATTTTACATTATAGTAAACAATGAATATAATTTGGTCAACTAAGCGTACTTGGTCTATAAGTCTACTTAACATAATTTGTATTCAATAAGCTGAAAATACAAAGTATTTGTACATGTTGGTTCTTAAGTTCTAGCAAGGATAATACTAAATTTTACATGAATAGAGGAGACCATTTTCATTGTTGACTCATATTGCCACAAATTTAAATCAGTTATTGTAGAGACTATATTAACATTCTTTGTTCTATCACCATTGCACTTATTTGCACCATTATTAGGATGATTTCCTTTAACCAAGGTGATAATCCCACATGAAAAGCTAGTGATGCTTCAAGATAACCGAGAATAATTACTTCCCAAGTTTGATTTTTAATGTAATATGTGTAGTCCACTATTTCATCCCAAATTTATATAATGTTATGAAGATATTGTTGTTACTACTAACTTAAATGAAATTTATAGGTTAAAAGATGAAGTCTATTACATAACTAGTCATAACTAGCACTAATGTCTAAAATTGGTATGTAAAATAGAATGAGAAGAGACAACCTAAGCAAACAAAGATAGTTAGATACATTGTGGAATTGTTGCATCCCCTCTCTCCCCCCTCTCCCACTCCCACTCCTTCCCTCCACCTCCCCCTCTCCCATTCCTTCCCTCTCCCTCCCCTCTCCTCTCCCTCCCACTCCCACTCCCTCCCTCTTCCCCCTCTCCCTCTCCCACTCCCTCACCCCTCTCTCTCCCTGTCCCACCTCTTTCTCTCCCTATCTACCCCTCTCCCTGTCTCCTCCCTATCTCTCCCACTTCCACTCCCTCCCTCACCCCCTTCCCCTCTCTCTCCCTCTCCCACTCCCTCTCCCCCTCCCTCTCCCACTCCCATTCCAACTCCCACTCCTTCCCTCCCCCTCTCCCTCCTATCCCTCTCTCCCTCTCTCCAAGTCCCACTCCCCCACCCCAACTCCCACCCCTTCTCTCGCCTCCTCTCTCACTTTGATTCCCTCTCTCCCCCTCCACTCTCCCTCACCATTCCCACTCCCACCCCCACTCTCCCTCCCCATCCTCTCCCACCTTCACCCCCACTTTCCCTCCCTCTCTCCCCCGTCTCCGTCTCCTTCTCCCTCTCCCTCCCTCTCTCTCCCCCCCTCTCCAACCCCCACTCCCTCAACCCCACTCCCACCATCACTCTCCCTACCCCTCTCTCTCTCTTTCCCACTCCCACTGCCTCCCTCCTTCCACCCCAATCCTCCTCCCTCTCCTCCCTCCCTCAATTCCTCCCTCTCCCCCTCACTCTTTTCCTCCTCCTCTCTCCCTCCTCCCCCATCCCTCCCTATCTCCCACGATCTTGACGGATGCCGGACGGATGGAGGAAGGAAGGAATGGAAGGAAGGAAGGAAGGAAGGAAGGATGGAAGGAAGGAAGGAAGGCCCGGATCTGACGGATTGCCGGAAGGAAGGAAGGAAGGAAGGAAGGAAGGAAGGAAGGAAGGAAGGAAGGAAGGAAGGAAGGAAGGAAGGAAGGAAGGAAGGAAGGAGGAAGGAATGGAAGGAAGCCAATTTCTAGAGGGAATCCTTTCTAGTCCAATTTTCTTTCATCTCCTCGTTTTATTTGGCGTTCAACTTTTTTACATATTTTATTTAGTTTTTTTGCTCGTTAAAAGGGCCCGTTAATTAGGAGGAATAGTAGGAAGGGTAGTTGTTTAATAATTACGGAGAAGGTTAGAATTAAAATCATATATTATTAATATATTTATTATAAATTATAATAATATTTAATATTTTAAAATTAATTATATTATATTATAATTTTGTCATTAATAATCGTAATATAATTAATATATTAATAATTATAATAAAATAGTTATTAATACGGTTTTTAATTGCTAATAGTTATAGTATTAATATTATATATATTAATAATAACATAATATTGTTTTAGTTATATATTATTGATTGTTATGTTAGTATATATATATTTTTAATAATATATATAAACAAGTCTTTATTTTTCAAATCAAATTATTACACTAAAAATATTTGAAGGGAGCTTTACTAGTGGAATGGTGAATATTTTCTTTTTTATTAACGTGACCCGGGTCATAATAATAGGAAGACTTTAAATGGAAGTTGTTATTTATTTAAAATTTTAATTAAATTTGTATATATTATATGTATATTGTTAATAAGATTCAATAATGAATATGATATAATGCAATACAATAATATAAATATTATTATAATATAGTATAATACAAAAATAATAGTATATTACTCAATTAATAATATAATATAATATAATATAAATATCATTTAATAACTATTAATATAAATATAATATAATATTCAAATAATATACTATGATATAAAAAATATATAATATAGAATATTATAATATTTATAATATAATAACAATACTAGAATAATATAATATAATGTTTATAATATAATAAAAATACTATAATAATAAAAATAATATAATATTATTAATATAATATTACATAATAATAATATAATAATTTTATGTTATTAATATAATAATAAGAATAATAAATCAATAATAAAATATTACTAGTAATATAATAATAGTAGTAAAATAATATGATAATTTTATAATAATATTAATAATATTTTATTAATTATAATATTTTAATTTAAAATAATATTACTAATAATATATTAGTGGGAATAATTTAATAATAAAAACAATCTAATATTATAATAATTAGAATAGTATAATAGCAATATCAAAATAATAATATAATATTATAAATACTATAATAATTTTAATATTAATAATAAAAATATAATAACATAATATTATAATAATAATAATAATAATAATAATGTAATATGATCCAAATTGATATATTACTAAAAAAAATTAGTAAATACATAAAAATAAACTATTAAGATAAATAATATTATTATATAATAAAAATATAATATGGATGATCAGAATGGCAATAGATCTCCACCAGTCGCAATGGCTGCTGATAAACTCCAAAAACCTGTTCGTCTCTTGCTTGGTCTAAATACAAATATGCAGGTATAGCTTCCTCTTTTGTTCATTTTTTAACAAAAGAGACGAATTTCACCATTACACATTCGTATGCATAAGCTGACCAATTTCAACTGTTACATTCTGATCATCAATGTAAATTGACTAAGCACCTAAATTGATTCTATATAACAGTATTGAATGGTTAATTATGTTGGGCAGGAGCGATCAAATTAGGGTAGTTAAATATCTGAAAAGATAGAGGATTGGAATGAACTAAGAAAAATATTAAGGATAGATTGTATACAGACATCGGAAGTTACAGTTTAATTGAGAAAGCACAATCTCAATGAATATTGCAAGGAAGAAAAACATGACAGAAAGACCAAACATAACAAGACATCTGACAGAACACTGGAAAATACTGTATAAGACATTTATTAATTAATATTTTACACAGTTTTTTTCAGAAAAGTTCCTTTTATGATTTTTGGACTGTGGAATCACTAAGTGTTTAATATTGTAGGTTTTGTCTGGCAGAACATAGAATAAACCGTTTATCCAGCCATGCCATATAATTCAAAACCACATACAGGCTTTGATATTATAAGAATATGCTCTGCTCAGAACAGAGCATAAGGGATACTGAAAACGTGTTGAGTTGAGTATGTATTACTAGGAATGTTGTTTATATTCTGAAATTTAGTCCATAAATTCACACTCTTAAAAGTCTTTTCTTGGCCAGTTATAGATATTAGTATAATAATTTCCTAGTAAAATTTGCTAGAAACTAACTATTTCATTAGAAATCTGAAATTGTGACATTGAGAGGCCAAATACCTTAACCTGCTTGCCAAATCACTATGCACCAGTATTTCTATTTAGTGCAATCCTCATATCTACACCTTCTTTACACACAAAGACATTCTAACCATTCTACTTTTTCCTTGAAATAGGGGAGAGGACCCAGTAGTTGTGCACCCTAACTTCACGCTTCTCAAAATCCTACGTGGAAATTTCAAATCACTCCCAATTTTTTACAGCAGCTTACTTGGCAAGTCCCCTGCTTATAACTAAGGTTTCAGGGCCACATCATCAAATATGATGCCACATCAGCATGCATTTTGTCAAGGTGTCCAAAAAGGCCCAAAAAAAAAGTGAGACCAATACTTGTGCATTCACAACATGTTTTATTGAGCGCTGATGTGGAATCACATGATTGGTTGTTTTTTAGATCAAAGGAATACATTTTGTTTAATTATGGGTAAACATCATCAACACTAACAACTTTAAAGTCACAACTATTGGTCCAATATTGATAAAAATATTGAACATTATATAAACAACTACTATCACAACTATCGAAACATGCTCAAGTACTAGGTCCTCTCCCCTATCACTTCACAGAATTGCAGATAATTTCAATTACATATCTAATACAAGCTTTGTGAACCCTCTCTCCATAGGATATCAGAAAATTCTAAAAACTAACAGGGAGCTAATAAAGTATTAAAAGGAGTACCTGCTGATAGGAATTTATTTTAATTCAATGGAAATATTGTAGTGTAACATCCATTTGCATGTTGGAATACTCAAGTTGCTATTAGAGCTTCAGTCAAATTTCTCTTCTGTTTTGAGAACATGGTCTTCGATTGCAGAGGCTCTGGTTGTAGAGAACAAATTTGATGTCAAGAGCAGTGACATTGAAAAGTAGACTCTAGAAGAATTCTGCAAAGTAGTTAAATAGATTTTCTTGAGTAGCATTGAGAAAGTTACTGCCTCTCAAATTGACATGTTGGGAGAGTAATTTTTCTGACAGGATATGGTGATGCACATTTTAGGAAGCATATATCTTTACTTCAACCTCCAATTATAATGATTCAGAAGGGATTTAAAATGTGTTGTGAACATGTGTACACCTAGGTATGGATTGGATTCACACTTGCAAGTTCTAGGTGAGATAAATTCCTCACCCTTCAAGAAATTTTGACAACCACTTAAATTTGTGCTTATAACAAAGAAAAGATTGATTACAAAATGGGAGATGGATCCTGTAAATAGCCAATCCTAGACCCAAAACCATGGTCGTATTCTACCCATTATATTATATGAAGACTAACTTACCACCTATATACACCTAAGTCCACTACCTATCACCATTAACAGACATAATGAGCATGTGAATGAAATTCCCCAGCTACAAGAATGTCAAAAGATACTTTTGTGATTCTGCTCACAACAGATCACATTTGTAGGAGAGATCATGGTTTCGTAGTCTATCAACTTATGGTGATGTGCCTTGCTTGAATTTTGGAATCTGCAGTTCCAAAAACCTAAGAGCATGATGGATTCGTCAATCCTACACATATTGCATTCACATTATCCCAATAAGACGAATTGTTGTGTGCCCTCTCCAATGAAATGTCCTATACCTTGGAATCTTTGCAAAAAATCTTATCTAGTTTCACAATTAAGTCCCCAAGAATTAAAAAGCTCCATAGTTTCCATATACTTTGGTGAGCCTATATCATGCGGAAGCAATCAACTGACTGCCTAAAAATTGAAAATTTTCAAGGATTTACGACCATCTTATAGCTAAACCTTTTCATCTTTTAACTAATTCAGATTTTCTTTCTCTTTCTTGTATGTTGCTTTATGTTTTGCATATTTTTAGCTGATTGCATTCTCTCTGAAAAATATTACATGGCCTTTGATTTCTGATATGACAGGTGAGATCCCAGTTGGTCTCTAGGGTTTTCTCTCATATTTCCTCGCAACAGTTACTCCCTTTTATAGGATTTTAGTAGATGGGTCATTTTGGATAGACTTCCTCCTGTTAGCTGCATGTCAAATGCTCAACTTTCATGTTTATCTTGTTTAAATTCGTAATTTTAAAAGGAGCTTGCCAAATTGTCACATGGTCTTCTCATTGAAGTTTTCTTTCACATGTTGGACTAAGTGCACAATACCTTGGAATCTTCGTAAAAGATCTTCACAATTTAATCACCAAGCGTTCATAAATCTCTAGAGATTTCATATATTTTATACCGATTCTGAATGTCAAAACATGATTATGAGAAAGCAAATCAACCCTGATTGCCTAAAAATTGAAGACTGTCAAGGAATCATCTTGTTGCTAACCTTTTTCATCCTTGAAAGAGCATCTGTGTGCAAATATTATTGCATATTTTTGCTTATCTTGCGTTGCATACTTCCTAAGTATGTTTTTGGCTGATTAAATGCTTCCAAAAAGATGCTACATGAGTTTTACTTTCTGATATCTCAGTTGAGTCCCTGTTAGTTTTTAGAATTTTCTATCCTATATCCTATCAGTAGGTACTCCTTTAATATCAGGCGCAGGCCATCACTCTCTCCATATTGAGCAAAGACCCTAAGACCGGCCTGGTTGGTGTGGCATTTAACACTCAGCTACTTCATCCTTAGTAAGCAGTGGTTATAAGATGGTTTTATTTTATAGGAGCTATACACTAGAGGCAGGAATTTTGTATTTTGTTATCTATTCCATTCTAAAAGAGAAATACTCATGGAGATCTCTGAACTGATTATAAAATACATGAATGCACTCTATAATCCTTTTTTTTAATTATTTGTTTCTTTGAGCAAAAATGGGTACACAATTTGGATGGCATAATAATTTTTTGATGTACAGATTCTTTAAATATTTTATAGTTTTACCATTTAAGTACATAATATGAATCACTTATATAGATGGAAAATCCTTTTGTTGCTTTGTATATCTTGTTTACTACCTCTATAGTTTCCAATTTTTAGTCTGTATGGTGATTTTGTCCAATTTTAAACTGTTTAGAAAGTTTTCTAATGAGGTGTCAAATTTTAATAATGTTCATATATTAATAAGAACATTTTCCACTAGTTTGAAGCACCCAACTGAAGACCTACCAAAGATCCAAGAGGTGGTGGACATGGTAGTTCTAATCAATTGTCGAAGGACTTGAGGTTGGATCTTGAGCTTAGCCTCCCTCTTAAATCACAAGAGAATGTTGGGAGAGCTTTGAGCCTCCATGCTAAGACTTAAACAATACTGCTTATCTTGAGGAAGAAAACAACACGAATGACACAACAGAGATGGTTGGCAGAGTCTGTGCTCTAAGGTTTCAATCCTAATTGCAAGTATGTGCACCCATCAATGCACCAGGAAGAGAAAGATGATAACAGTGCTGCTCCTGCTAAACAAACACTTTCTCTCATTGACTGTGGACTAGAGATACAGGCTTTGATATTATAAGAATATGCTCAGAACAGAGCATAAGGGATACTGACAACGTATTGAGTTGAGTATATATTACTAGGAACAATCTACTACCCCATTGGATATTGTTTATATTGTGAAATTTAGTCCATAATTTCCCAAGTCAAAGGAGTATTTATTACTACCCGATTGGATATTGTTTATATTTTGAAATTTAGTCCATAAATTCACACTTTGCAAAGTCTATTCTTGGCCACTTGTAGATATTAGTATAATAATTTCCTAAGTCAAAGGAGTATATTAAAATTTGCTAGAAACTAACTATTTCATTACTTGAAACTGTCTAATCGGAAAATACCTTAACCTATTTGCCGAATCACTATGCACTAGTATTTCTATTTAGTGCAATCCTCATATCTACACCTTCTTTACACACAAAGACATTCTAACCATTCTACTTTTCCCTTGAAATATCACTTCACAGAATTGCAGATAATTTCAATTACATATCTAATACAAGCTTGCACACTGATGTGATGGAAAATTAATACAAGTTGGCATCAACAAAACTATCAAAGGGGAATAACAAAGCATGATAGTCTAAAATGAAATGACTGAACTCACAAGCATTGAAAGACATCTCCAAAGAATTAAGAAAGCCTGATCTAGATCCAAGGAGCAAATGAAGGAAACATTCCATATAAAAATCAGAAGTGGAAGAAGAGGCGATCAATGTCGTCATTGGTAAAAAACATCTATAGAGGGTGAAATCCATAATGCAAAGATTTTGGACAAGATAATGAAACACAAACCATGCAACTTATTATTGATAAGAAATGCATTACGTCCCAGCAAACAACTTTTAGACCTTTCTTTTCAGACATCATGCATTGATGCTATGTTTGAAGTATAAATTTGCCAAGAATTAAAAAAGAAAAATTGAAATCCCCCAAAAAATGCAAGCTGGCGTAGCGCTTTGCAAACTATTTAGTATTTTCCTATCAAATATGGATTCTAACTGGGTTCTGTTGAAATTCAACAAAGCTTGCAGATTGTTATTTTTATTTATTAATTGTATTGAACATTATGGCCATGGAGAATAGGCTAATTGCACAAATATTTAGGTGAGCCACACGATAATAATATAAATCCTATCAAGTGCAATCATGAAATTCAAATCCATACCTCAGGACCTGTTACCATCTTGGAACTAGCTGCCACAGAAGAATGTGTCACTCGTTGTATGTTTCTCCTGTTGCTGCTGAAGTGCAATTACAAGTTGAAGATCGGAACTACAACAGAGTCATAAATTAGTCCTTCAAGAAAGGATACCTACTTTATTCTAAAACCTGTGTTTGGGATACAAAGCAAATGCTGTAAATTTTTTTTTAAAAAGTTTATGATAGATCGTATAAGCTGTTTAGTTTGTTTGCCCTAACAGATTTATGCACCCACAGTCACAACTGATGAATAGTTAAATTAAGAAAATTATTGGTTACAAAACAAAGTCCTAAATAATTCAGTATTAACAAGCACTTGTTTCCCTTGGAAAGAGAAAACAGACAGATCCAACATCACATATCACTAATTATCAGCTTCATTTATTTTCATCTCTACATTTGAGGCATTCTCTGGAATAAAAATCATTTCTCTCAAAAGGACACACATTGATCAAAAGATTTAACTGATAATGGAAGGATGGAAGTGTTAACTGAAAATTTTGGAAATATACCCACATTTCATGACTGCAGAATGTAGTTGTAAGGCAACTGAATTCTCTTTCACCAATTCCTAGACCATATCTTTGGTTTTACGTGAATTTATATTTGAATAGGCTTTCAGATTTATCCAAAGATGGAAAACACAAGTCTAAATGGCAAAAGCAATTACAGCAGGAAAAGAGACCTATTAAAAGGAATATTATCATCATAATATCAATGGTCTTTGTTAAATGAAATTGGAGATCAAAGATAGCAAGGGATTTTAAGTTTGAAATGAAGTCAACAGACCAATCATGTATAAGAAACTAAAGCACAATCCACCTCCTCGCATGAAACCTTCACCACCACAAACAACAGTGGCTGCTACTAATGGTTCTGCTTCTGCTTCTGCTTCATTGACAGGGACAAATTGGAACTGTTCCAGCCACGGTTTCTTCTGTAGAAGTTTGGTGACATTTTGTCATTTGCAAAAGATTCATTTTTTATTCTATATTAAGCATGCTTGCTTTGTTAGTATTCCTGGTAATTTGCATTTGATTGTGAATTAACAGCAACTAAATATTCATTATTCAAACAGAAATTTCGGGAGGAGGATAAACAATTGTCATCATCAGAAGCATTCATGCAGTGATCAGATTCTTTAAGAAGAGTGTGTGACTGATCTCCTTGTAGTTGGAAAATTCAACTTGGAGTTTGCATTTTCATTTTTGAATTATTGCCATAGGAGATGCAGTTCATTGGGGTTTAGTGTAATTTAATGCATCTGAAATTATCTGAAAATCATGACAAAACACAACCAACTTTGCAAATTTTTAAGGTAACGTGCAATGTTTTTAGGATACACCTGAAATAAAACCTTTGGAGCAGGTGGAATCCAAGCTAGGGCTTTGGTAAGTCAACCAACACATATTAGAAGGAGCTAATATGGTATATCCTTCATAAACAACTACCAAAGGTCCAAAGTGGATTATCTCTATGGAGCTGAGATTCAGAGTACTCTAATTATGGGAATTGGGCTTCAAATTCTTGAGCAATTTGTAGATATAAATGGATTTTTCTATTGTACTCCTAAAATTGTATGCAAGGACGGTGCATTTGTTCTGTTTTGCCAATATATGCATCATGATGATTCATTGTCTCTTGTAATAAGTGTAATTATGAGGTTTGTTTATGCTTCCATGTATTTTAGCTGCCATGAGGCTTATGGGTATGGATGACAGAAGATAAATTCACCTACCAATAATGAAAGAAAGTAAGATGTGTCAAAGCTACTACCCACCAAGGATTGGTGGTTTTTTCTTGACTTGGGTGTGTTCTATTTATCATGTTTAGTGGCTATGCATTAACAATTTGGAAAGGATTCTATTTAATCAATGACAAAAAAATTTATTTCTACAATGATTCTAGTTGTAATAGTGATGAATATGTAGGAAAACTCCACATTACCAAATTCTATGATCACCAGTTTAAGGAGTAAGGAGCAATCAAGTAAAAATCCATATGTATCATGGGTAGGGAGCAAATCTAGGTTGGCCAATCGATAGATGGACAATTTTAAAATGCTTTTATTCAATGACAGAAAATTTTATTTCTACAATGATTCTAGCTGTAATAGTGATGAATATGCAGGAAAACTCCACATTACCAAATTCTATGATCACCAGTCTGTGGAGTAAGGGGCAATCAAGTAAAAATCCATATGTATCATGGGTAGGGAGAAAATCTACGTTGGCCAATCCATAGATGGACAATTTTAAAATGTTTTTATTCAATCACTGAAAACTATTGTGGAATTTACAACTTCACATATTATTTGTTAAAGCAGATAACAAGTCAACTGATGGTGTCAAACATACCTAAACTAGTAAATTGGTAGAGTTTTATCTCTTTAGGCAATCTACCACCCCAGTTTAATAATACAAATAGGGAAAGGCAATTGTCATGTCGCATTTCTTGCAACTAGGGTTTACCCCACCGAATTGGGCCAAGACTTAAATCAGGGAAAAGCTCCAACAGAACATGGAAGGAATCCACCCCACAAAATCAGTTACACAAAAACAACGATCACATATCATAAGAACACAAAAATTCAAAAAATTCAAAAAATTCAAAAACAATTTCAATTGGGCACTTTCGAATTTTGCTTGAAAAACACAGTACCCGTATTATATATTATTTATTCTACAGTCTAAAATAAAAGAAAAAATAAATTAAAAAACCCAGTATTTAAAGTTAAATTATTTGAGTGTATGTAAGTAGAATGTAATTAATTGGATATGTGTGGCTTACCTTGATAACCAAATGGAGATTGAAACAGACATTAGAGAGAAGGAAGCAAATTATCTAACACAACAAGCCTGAGATGACCGGGGCCTTCCTGTCCGTCAGATAAAACTCAGAGGCAACCTACATTGCCAACAGCTACATTATCCCTCTATTACGAGCTCTGCATCTACCTCTGTTCATTCTCTTTCTTTTTATTTTCTTCCTCTCTTAGCCCTTGCAATCAAATTTCCTCAGTCTTTTCCTGAATAAAAAGAGGCACCCATATGAATAATTATGTTCATTCTTGATTGGAATGATTTCGCTGCTAAGAAAACTGCTTGCAAAGCCATAACAAATTCAATGCCTTGTACCCTCGATCTAGAATATTGTAGATTTCACACTGTTAAAATGATGATTGTAATTGTTATGGTATGAAATGGTGTATAACTTAATTAAATTTATAACTCACCATTGTATACAAAGAAGAAATCCCCATTTTCTGTGCAGGGGAGCCAACAGTCGCCCCAACTCTAGCATTCCCACTTGCAATGCCTCCCACACCAATTACTCCGCTGGTACTATACATAACTACTCCTCCCTCCATGGCTTTCCATCGCACTAAACAACACGGCCGTGAAAATTGATTATACGCAGATGAGCACATTACAAAGCATGGAGAAAATAAAGGAAAACATAAGCGATGGAAAACAAAGGCATTCTGCAACAGATGTAACTTAGACTTTCATTGGGACGTGGTCTGAAGCCAGGTGACACCTCTTGACACCCTGTTCTCCTTTCTTTTATCCCATTCATTGCTGCCTATGCCACCGATTCCTTCCATATTTAGAATGATACGTAAGGTTTCCACCCATTCTTTCCAAATATAAAGCGAGATACTAAAACCAAGATTTCTACCCATTCCTTACAAATGTAAGAAACTATATCCAGGAAAAGAATTGACTGACAACCTTCAAATATTCTTCGCAAGCAATTGGCGTCTATAACCCTATGTCCTGGATTATTCTACTCTGCCTACACTTCAATCCATTTTCATATTCGCAATATAACTACATAGATACAAACCCAACTGAAAGGTAATAAAATGGCAAATCACAACAGTGTGCAGAATGATGCAGGGAGGCTGTACAGGGCTTTCTTAATGAATATTCAAGTACTTCCATCAGGAGAGTTTCCATGGCCAATTCCAGGAGACTCCTCTTTGCTCATCTCCTGAAGTTTTGCAGGAGGGAAATCTTCATGAAGTCCACCAACTTCTTCAGAGACTTTGTTTTTGTCTTCCATCGCGCCCTTGTGAAGAGTATCCTCATTGCTAAAACCGGTAGCAGAATAGGCCATCAAACATCTTCACAACATTCCCTTCAAAAATTGGCTTGTGCAGAATAGTACAAGAAACAAAGAGGATAGAATAGCTTGTCACCACCATTTGTCAGCATTTTCTTGAATGGCAGCAATAAAAAGAAGAGTTCAGAAAAAATCTAAGAATCAAGAAAGCTCGAAAAAATAAGGCTACATAGGGTTCAAGCATGAATACCTCCATAACAGACTCTGTCATCCATTGATGAAGCTTGTCTGCAGTAACAGCAACATTAGTTTGCTCGTCACTACCTACGCCATCTGTAAAGATCGAAGCAGAACTCAATATCCCATTCTCTTGGCTCAGATGTCATGGCTTCTTTAACCAATATGGCTTTCACTAAATCATTTTTTTGTGAGACCAGTGACAGATTCACAGATTTTTTATTGGGTTTCCTTGGCTTAGATGCCATCTCTTCCGTAGCCAATCTGGCATTAATCACATCATTTGTATGTGGTATTAAGGAAATACTCACAGGTTTTAATAGATTGGGCTGCCATAGTTTTGCTTGGTTTGCAGCCCTCAAACAAATGATAGAACAAGGAAATGCAGAGCTTAATTATCCAACAAATGCAGAGAATTGAAAGCTTAATTTGTAGAACTTGAGAGCAGAAATGAACTAATGGCTATTTAGTTTCTTGAGGTATCGTTATTGCTCCTTTCATTCTAAATTGTTTGCTTTTTTCCTTGTGTGCTTTTTTCCTTGTATGCTGTTTTTAAAAATTGGTTTCAATTTTTAGATTTTTTACTTATCATTGTAGGTCAAATTTATGACTGTAAAATGCATCTATAGTAATTTTGCAATTATAGATTTAAATTATAATTTTTTAAAATTTTAAAATTTATATTTGCATCTTGTCAATCATTGATGTTTAATCTAGTATAGCTTTTTGCTGATTCAAGTGTGCTAGTTGTTGCATTTACTATTTATTTGTTTATTTGAAATCATTGGAGACATCTTATGAATCTAATGATAAAGGAATAATCAAAGATATTAAAAGATACATCATCTTTGGTCAATTGAGTGCTTGATTATTATCCTCGACCAATATTCTTGTTATAATCACTTCATCTAGGATTCTGACTTAGGAGAACATGACCCTCATGATTAAGTAGATTCCCCAAATGTGTGTAAACACCACCTATTCCTTATTAATATTTACACATCAAAAGATCAAGGTGAAGTGTTTTCAACCAAACACATTTATGTCAATTCATTCTTGTTGATATAGGTTTATGTCTATGTGCCAATTCACTATTGCAGACATGGATCTAAAATAGAGCAACATATAATCAACTTATAAAATATTGAAATATATTTTTAATCAATACCTTAAAATTCTATCATTTAATGATTAATGAATTCCTAACATCATTAATATCGCTTGTCCATGTTCAAAATTTAACAAAGTGTTGTATTTTGTCTTAAATTTCATATTTATAATTCTATTAACAGCTCTTAAATCCTAAATTTCATTATTTTCTCTAGGTAAATTGTAGTGGAAGAACACTTATTTTTCATTATATTTTTTTAGAACCTAAATTTCTTACACAATAATGTGTTTTTTCTACTTGATGGCTTTAATCTACTTCAAGTGCAATTTTGGGTTGCCATAAAAAAGAATATTGTTCCATAAGAGAACAGTAAATGGTACACTTGTCATCCTTCACAATATAGGTAGGCAATCCTTTAGTGCAATGAGCTTTTCATCAATTGTGTCTTTAAACTTTTATATGGCACTAGATTCAATGCTTACTTTGTGGTAGCATTGTATGAATTATTTGATCAACCTTTCTCCTTGAGATTACAAGGTTAAACATAGTCATACTCACCACTCCTCCTACATCACTTTGTTGAGATCCTCTATCCATTGTTGCTAGGAGGTTTGGGCTAGTGCATTTGAGTCCACTAGGCTCACGAAGTATTCAATATATATAGATAACGCACCCTAGTTACTAGAAATTTGGTTTTCCTAATTACATTGTATTTTTTGTATTATTTTAATCAACCAAACATATTCTATCCAAATTGGAAGTGCCAACTTCAAAGCCTTACCATCCATAGTCATGGCAACAACCCTATATCATGATAAATATACTTACACTAAAATATGGTATTCTCATATTAATGATAGGATAATCCCTACACCTAGACCTAAACATTGAGGACTCATTCATAATGGTCCTTCAACCATCATGCAGAATAGTACAAGAACCAAAGAGGAAGAAGAGACCATCAAACATCTTCACCATAGCTTGGCTCCACCATCTCGTACTGATTATCCTCCTCCCTCTGCCATAGTTTGGGCATTTATCAGCATCCATAAGATATCAATCCAACTACAACAATAAAACCATAAAACAAACAGAATGTTGCTACAACGACTAGTTACTTTCTTGAGGTAATCATTATTCCTCCTGAATTTAAATTGTTGTTTTTTTCTTTGTTTGTTGTTTGTCTAGTTTTTACACCTAATCAGGGAAATTGCATACCCATCTTCATTTCCCTTACAATTTGGTCCATTCCATTAATGTGTTTTTAATAAAATAAAAAAATTATAAGTAGTAAATTATTCACAATATCATTTTAATAATCTTACTATTATTCATTTTTTAGAAATTGGTTTCAATATTTTATTTTTTATTTAGTATTATAGATCAAATTTATGGTTGTAAAATTGATTCATGGTAGTTTTGTAATTATAGATATTTTTAAAATCCAAAGACTTTGAGATTGGCAAAGTCTTAATCAAATTGAGTGCGAATTAATTTATGTTTATCAAATATAAATTAAAAATTATTTAAAAATATCACCAAATAAGATATAATTTATATAAATTTCCATTTAACAAATATTTTTTTATTTATACTTTTTCAATATATAAACATAAATTTAAATATTATAAAAAAGGTAATGAATTCAAAGTTAAGATGTTTAATAAATTTATAATATTTAAAAAATTATAAAACTTAAAATTAGCAATTAATCATAAGGTTGTAATTCAATTGAATGAGCACAATGGTGAGGGAAATGGTATGTACACCATCCACTAGGATTCAAACTTGTGGAGGTCTGATATAAGGGATGAATCTCGCATCACTTTGACAAAATGAGTAGCCCTTAGTAGTCGAAGAAATATTAACATAAAATCATGTTTCCAAATTAGATAACAAATCATGATATCCCCCCTTTAATAAAAAATTGAAAATTAAATTACTTCATTAAAATTTCATAAGATTAGATAAAGCACAAGATTAGTGAACACCACACACATACCCTCCACCACTCGTTCTAGTCAAGTATTACCTTTATGCCAATATCAATGTATGGACACACAAATCTATATAGTGATTAGTTGATACATGCATCATATTTACACATTATGATTATTGTATACATACAAAACATGTACGCAATGTGACTAAATCATGCATGCATTATATGATTAAATGTGATAAATCATGGATGCTTAAAATATACATTGCAAATTTATCATCCATGCATCAGGGTGAAGCCACAATAGTGGTTTACAATTCAGGTGAGCAAGAAAACTCACAAAAAATGGCCCCAAGGCAAAAAAATTGATTTTGGGGGTTCAAACGAACCTACTAGTTCAATTGAAGTAAGGGGTTCGCTGGAACCCCTAGGGTTTCATACGAACCCCCCTTATCCCTCATCCCCCACTTGAGACACAAAAAAACCTAAATTTTGGCACTTTGGAGGTCGAGTTGAGGGTGAAAATGGAGGAATCTTCACAAACCCAACTGGAATCAGGTATTCCTTAGAACGAGCTATCCAACAAATATAATTTTAATATATTTTGGTTTTATTATGTATTTATTTTTTTTAGTTTTATTAAACATAGGTTTTTCATCAAAAGTGAAGGTCTCTGTTCTGCACATGTGGAAAAATAGCAGATTATCAAAAATAAATATTGAAAAATATGAGTGCACTAGATATTGAAGTCCTTGATCCAACAAAAAAAGTTACGCGTTATATAGTCGCGCTATGTCTGAATTGTAATTGGTTTGACTTTGAAACTTGATTAAAGAAAAAATATTCAATAAAAAACTATCTAACCAAGTAGAAGCACTAGATATCGGAGTTACAAATTTAAATTCAAAAGAATTATAATTTTATCCTTCATGAAAAAAATTTATGCGTTATACGGTGTGCGTCACTTTTTAAAAATGTTGTTTTCTGAAAAAAACCAATTTTCGTGGGAGATGGAAAAAGAAGTGCAATCTGATTCCAAAAAATTTAGAAAAAATACTTTTAGAATCTACAGACAAAATGTGATGAGACTCTAGTTTGCATCATCTTCAAATTCCTCATGGTTTAGTCGATATAGGTGCCCGAATGTGAAGATTTAGTTAAAAATAATAATTTCAATGTCCAGTTTGGCCAAAAATTGTAAACCACTATTGTGGGATCACCCATCACATAAACATAGTGTGAGTAGCTCATAAACATAACACATTACTCCATGCAACTAGCTCATGCATACATCACATATACATAATGAGTAACCAATCCATAGACACACATACACAATATGAATAACTCATGCATTATCACATATAAATTGTGTGGCTTGCTCATGCATACAACACACATACACAATGTGAATAACTTAATAATCATTATATGTACACAAGTGACCAACCAACACAAATATGTGGTTAGAACCTTACTACAAGCAACTTCCCCTTTACCTATTTCTCTAATGCATAATCCCTTAAATACATCCCAAAAATAGTATTAGTTCATCCTATAAGTTACACTATGGGTCCCATCATTTATACTTTTTCACTACCAACTATGAAGAAAAGTGAGCATCCTTACTACTTATGGTATTCACCAAAAAGGCACTGTAATAAAAAGCAACACATTTGGTCATTAATTTAATATTTTCATAGCTTGTTGAACCATCTGAGTCAATGGATGTTAATAGACATTACCTCAATTCCACTAGTGAAAGTTAGTCCCACTCAATATGAGGTAGCTCTTGCCATCTATCACCTATATGGTACTAGTGAAAGCTAGTTAAGCCATTTCATACCATGAGTGAAACTTAACATCCATTATCTACATTCCATAAGTGATAGTTAAACTCTAAGGTATGGTAATTACTCTGA
Source organism: Sequoiadendron giganteum (assembly GCA_007115665.2). NCBI lineage: Eukaryota > Viridiplantae > Streptophyta > Pinopsida > Cupressales > Cupressaceae > Sequoiadendron > Sequoiadendron giganteum. The sequence goes on along the minus strand of CM021109.1, from coordinate 433,973,268 downwards.
ACATATTTCACCTACATGATACTAGTGATATTTGATAAAACCACTTGTGTATCATAACATACATAGCTCCTTGAAAATTTCATCTCTAGAACATTGGTGAACGACATCTAATCCTTAATATGTTATTAATAAATATATAACATCCATCACCTACATAGTATTGGCGATAGCTAACTACCCATGTACCTATATTAGACTCATCTCTAACATGTGGGTCTATCTTATAGTCAAGTATGCATAATCAAGATATCACAAGGATCCACAAGCACTTGGTAGATTGTATTTTTTATATACAAGTTACATAAAGTGATCGATAAACCTATACACATAGTCTCATAGGTTTCTGAAAGATAAATAATATACCATATTAAACAACTATCACTATTACTTTCCAACTATTTGTAATGGAAATTATAAGGAAATCTATCTTAAACTCAACATATATCCATGATAATTAATATTTATAGTAGCTAGATCATCCACACATATTAAGGGTTGTTCAAACCATTAGATGAGAATGACTTAATTCAAAATAATCTAAAACACAAAGTTTGTAGGTTTTTCATAGAAATGTCATATCTAAGTACAAATGTCATGCTCTTATTTCTTAGAAGAATAGAACTCATTAAATCTTGAGCCTAACATATACCTTCCTATACTCCTCACTGAGCCAAGACACATTTTCATAGTGTTCAATACATAAATTCTAGTTATTTTAGTTCTAACAAGTCTAGAGGCATTCTCATACATTCACATTAGAGATAGACCATTGCGATGGTGACTCTAAAACTCCATAGAAGAATAGAGGATATGTTTGAAAGAATTTAATATACTACAAACCTCAAAGTAGATAAACTAGATGAGGATGGATGTCTTTCTTTGGCTTATACCTATATAGTGGTGACATATTAATTGGGAAGATGAATTCACAACTATTTGATGAAAATTTTAGCCTCAATCTAGAAAGAATACTTGGAGGGAGAAATGATTTATTTAAGTACAATGACCCCAAACCTTGGATTTGTCCCCTAAAACTTCCACTACCAATCTAGGTACATGACATCCTTTCACCCAAGGATTGTTTACATACCTATTTCCAAATGGTATCACTGCCGCATGTAGTTCTCCTCACTTTAATCTCTCAAGGATCAAACACATAGAATTCTTAAACCTAAGCTTTGATAACCACTCAAGAAAATTTCCTCAGAGAAGTGAGATAGTATATGAGGAAGACCATAGAAGGGATTAAAACCATCTAGTGCAAAAAATCACCATTTAACAATGGCTAATCCAAAATATCATTGTTCCTAAAGTTTTATTATTTAATAATGAAACTCAAAATTCTTAAATTATTATTTCATATCTCAACAAAGTTCCCTTAAATGATTCCCAACAAATAAAAATTCTTACTAGTATTAAAAAATCCAAACATGTTCCTAGTTTAGCAAACATATCCTAAAGCATTTTCATCCAAGGGCATTAAGATCTCAAATTAAACCTCACCCTGTTATAATTCATAACTCAACATGAACCTCCTAGAGTCCTTTACAAAATCATCTCATTAGCATATAGGATAGGTTGCTTACTTATTAATATTAAACAATCAAATTGTGGCCATTTCATAAAACTCACAATGCTCAAATTTTTTAAGTAATCACCAGTTCAAGTCTCCATACATACCCATTAGGATAAATAGATTTTTATACTAGATCTCTTTAAACCCTTTCAAATTTCCCACTTGGTATGAAATGTTTCATTTATTTATGTCAAAATTTATGATAATTATTATATCATCCCATGTTAAGTATAGGATTGTATAAATATGTATAGCTCAACTAACACTAATACCCACTTTATATGAAAGTCTTATTATAAAAAAAAAGGTTTCATTGTCCCACCCAATTTTATACTTAGAATTATTAACCTTACAACAATCAAATCCATAGACAAAAATTATGCATATTAATCGAATTAAGATAAGCATGGTCGTATCAAAGCATAGGGAAAAATGAAATAGTCAATATATTGTCACAATATAAAAAGTATGAAAACGTGCTTTTATGTCTCCAAGTGGAGTCCTAGCATAATATGGTCAATGATATCAACTATCATAATCGTATTATATTATATATCTTTCTTGACAAAGCACATCATGCATCAAGAAGGGCACACAAGAATCATCTAAGGTTCAAGGGATATACAATAGTAATTATAAACTTTCTTTAGACATGATTGATACTTAATTTATAATCAAGATAGTGGGAAACACTATATCCATTAGATCACCATATGAAGATATATGCCCAATAATTTTACTAATAATAATATTCTTAACTTTTTAAATTTTTATTTCCCTACGGTGAAACCAAATTATTTTATTTGTATAATTCATCATCTAGATTATATTTGCACTTGGTATTTATAATAAAAGTGACCTTAATGGTTATTACTTGTAATGATTCCACATAATAATGATATATTTATAAATCAAAACATATAATCATATTATTAAAAGTGAACCCAAATGTTCATGTGCATGGTCATAATAGAATACTATATAGGGATAAAATTAGTGAAATCTAGTATGAAAGGAATCCCAAGCCAATTATGTACTCTAAATACATATAATTGGTCAATTTCACCAAAATCAACCTTGGCCAAGGTTTAGTGAATAAGACATAATGATTGCATATTTAATACAATAAATTTGAATGAAAATATTATTTTACATGTTTAACTCATATTTTAAAACAACTCACCTACACATGTAACTACATTACCACTATACAATAGAATACAAGCACAACTCACCAAATACCTAGAGTTCTTCAAAAATATTATCCCTTAATCTCAACTTCTAAACTCTCCATGCATATATATCAAGGATTAAAGTAAGGCTATCAAGTTATAGTTCAATGTCATGATCTTGATATAATGTATGAATTTAAATGTTCTACTAGATATTTAACCAATATTCATAAATTTGATGCTCAAATCCTTATTGAACATTCTATAAAATATACACATTTATTTTCTTTCATTTTAAACATTAACATTGTAGTGATAGAGCATCCACAATAAGTTCATAAGTAGTATTTCTAATTTACAACCATAGTTTACTATATACGTAGTAGTAAATACATCTCTCATAAAAAATTTATCCTCGAGATAAAAAGTAGTATACTAAAATCTCCCCATTTTAAATAACAAATGTAAAATTATTCAAATACAATCATGAAAAAGATCTACTCATAGTCATAGTGAAATTCATACAACCAAATTCAATGAGTGTTAACTTAGTAATACCATCCATTATATTTGCAACCTAAAATATTGGTCACATAAAATATAGAGATGCCATGAATATGTAAGACGTTGAAAGGAGATCTAGCCTAAATAAATTAAACCAGGTCAATTTTCTTTCACCATAAACATTAGGGAGCCAAAACTAACCATGTAGTACTATTTGGTTGTTTTCATCAAAAGAGAACCAAATTGGTTGGTTACGGATTTGGTCCTTTTTTTGTTGTTTGTGTTGTTATTGATTTGATGATTTCTATTAAAATAGGTGAATTAGGATCAAATAAACTAAGTGTAAAATAATTTCTAAAAATTATAGAACTAAACATGAAAGAAATAGAAAGTGGATCTTGAGAAGAGATACAGAGAAGAACCTAATATTGAAATCTAGATAAGAATTGGAAAGACAGGGGCATTAGGTGCCCTAATTTAGAAGTGTTGAAATCTATGGTTTCAGGACCTACACAGCTGTACTAGTGTTTGAAGCTCTCTAATAATAGAAATCGGAATTCAAAGCTAGATAGAGATCGGGTAATCAATGTGGCCTAATTTGTTGATGAAGATTCCTTGAAACATGAATTAGGGTTTGAGATCCTTGAGATGCTAAATCTACTTCAATTTGTAGCAAACCTATAAACCTAAAAAATAGTTAGAGGGAGAAAGGTTGTTCCATATAGGGGCTTGCCTCAGTCAAACCTTGTGTAAGTGTTCCCACCTCCACAATAGCTATGATGATAAATGATAAAGAGCGTTTGCTCTCAAGGGACTAGAGGCAAGATAAATGAAAACATAAAAGGGGTGTCTTACCACTCATATTTGAAGCCCCTGTTGGATTGATGTAGCTATATCAATCTCATACAAGGAGGATGAAGGAATATTCGTAATGTCCTAGAAGTGTTAGTCCATATGATAATGAGAATAAATAAGAAGCATCTTACAATCATTGAACATGAATTTTTATTTAGGTTGTACACTATGATTTACTATAATTATGTTTCTTATCTTATTCTTTTCTTTGTTTTGGTGTTGCATTAATTACTCTAGAGTTGCTAGAGGGAGATTAGGATTGATTAGGGGTTAAAAAGGAGGGAATAAATTATATATTTGAATCTAAATATATTTCAAATTATCCATTTTGATAGGACAACAAATGAATTTGAATTATTAAACATATTGAGGTCGATAATCAAATTTGAATTTTTGGGCATGAATAGATAGAACATGGGTGCTGGGTGCCCAAGTTTGTAAAAAATTCTCTCTTCGAAATTTTGACAATTAAGGATGTAATTTTGTTTCCAAAAATGATAGAAAAATAGGTATGTCACAAACACAATTAGACACATGCACTAAAGAGGGAACCAAACCTAGTGTAAAATTGTAAGGGGTGACCATTTAGTACACTAGATTTAGTCCCATTTTAGTGAGGGGATGAAATTGCATTCATACTAACACTAAAAAATCGAGAAGATGGATCTCTTTATCAAAATTTTAAAGAGGTAGGATGACTCCAAGCTAGGAGATGTGATAGTCCTGAGATATAGGATCCTATCAAACCATAATGTCAAGATAGAAAGGTCACACACATAAATATATCACACACAAGATGAGGAAAAATTCAAACATATTGATGTATACATTGAGAAAACAATAGAGTGCACATAAGGAATACACAAAGAACACATGAATCATACTCAAATTATACATGAAGTACACATAAAATCATAAATAAAGAGAAATCAAAATACAATAACAATGTTTGTACATAAGTCTCAACAAAAAAAATTGTTCAACAAGACAAAGAGACCTTAGTATGAAAGGTTGTCTCAATACCAAGCATCGTCCCCTAAATTAAAAAACACATAGAGGAATTCTAAAGAGAAAATAAGCATGTAGCAAGTCGATTGATTGCTTCAAAGGAAAAATGCATACAAATAGACAAGGAGAAATCAATACAAATGAAGAAGGGTACATGTCTCTAGAACTAGATTACTTCATCACAAGGGGTCATGCACATTACAAAGACCCCATGGATCATATGTTGGAAATTTTTGCTATCCTAGGTGACCATGGATGAAGAAGGGTACATGACTTAGGCACTAGCTTGCTCTATTGCTAGGGTTCATACACATACCAAAGTCTCCATGGATCATATGCTAGTAAGTTGTGTTATGCTAAGTGACCATGGATGCATGACAAATCAAACCCTATAAAGCATATAGGATATCAAGTTGTGTTATGCTATACCTGGCTTATAGAGTACATGGATTAACAAGGTAGTGGGTTGTGTTACACTAGGTAATCATGTATTGTTAACACCTCAGGTAGCATATAAATGAACATCACATGGGACAAATAAAAAATAATGCCTTAGGGAGTTCACAAATGAACAATGTTGCAAGGGAAAAAATGATAATCACACATCAAAGAGAAATCAAATGAACAATGCGTTAGAGACAAATTAATAGTCATGCCTTAGGGAGTGCATAAATGAATATCTTAGTGGATGAATTAATAATCATGCCTAAGGGAGCACATAAATAAACAATATCTTAGGGGATAAATTAATAATCATGTCTTAGGGAGAGTATAAATAAACATCATAAGGGGTGATTTGATAACCATGCCTCTAGGGGCATCATAAAAAAACACCACCACAAATGGGGCATATCAATAAGCCACAACTCAAGAAGCATGAATGGATAAGGATGTATGTGTGGATGAACAAGTGGGTAGGTGATATGCCCCCCTTAAAATAAGAACATAATTACTATGTTGATATTTTAAGGAAAAGAAGGGTGAATGAAAAAGAGAGGGGATCCTCAAGAAGGATTCACACTTCCAAAACTAGTTATCCTTGCCCTCCAATATATAGGTGAGTACAACCATGCTAGAGACCATTATGTTTCTATACTAAAAAATATGGTTTCATGTGTGATGTACCACCATGAATGGAAATGAGAAAACACATGGAGCTATGAATACCACAGAGTGAGGAGAAACACATTATCAGGAAGTTTATCATTTATAAGGAATGAGATAAGGGTGAGACCCAATGTCATGTGATGAGCCAATAGGTACATTAGCAAATGGAAGAGTGATAGAACCATAGTCAAGATTTTTTTGTATTTTATTGTCCAAGGCATGATATTCACTATTAGAATGACCAATCACTTGATGATATGCACAAGAAGAAGGATTTTTTATTGTGTTTATAAAATTTGTTATACGTTGAAGGAGGAAGAGTAATCAAGTGAGATTTGAGAAGCATCAATAAAAGCTCTTTCTTAAAGAGGATGAGGAGTAGGAAGCAATCCTTTCTCTTGTGAAGAAAGGTTTGAATGCTTACAATAGGAAGATTCAGCTACATAAAAAAATGGAGGAGTGGATGTAGGAAAAGGAGAAGGAAGGTAACCTAAACCCTCTTTAGAAACTAGTGTAGGTTTCAACTTTAACTCCTTGTTAAATTGGTAGCATTGTATCCAAGTTTAGTAATAATATTGAAACCAAGCCCATAATGTGTCTCCAAATCAAACAAATGAGGTGATGCCACATTTATAATCTTGTCTAAATCAAAAGTATGATAATATTTTGAAGAAGTGGTAGAATTGATATAAGAAGAAGAATCAATTGTTTTGTGAGAATGTAGATCCTTGTTGAGTGATGGGATTTTAGGATGGGGAGGGTCAATATTATATTCAACTAGACCATAAGGGGTAAAAAATAAATATCCCCCATCATCATTGAGATATGTGTTAGAAGAAGGCACATTATTGTGGAATAATGGTGTTATAGGTTTTTATAAGTTCTTTATTGGAATCATAAGTATAACTTGTATTGATCTGATTTTGATTAACATCTATCCTTGGGGGATTCGATGTGAATTTGTACTCTTCATCTATGCATATCATGTATCCAAGAGGAAGAGAAATTGAATGACGAGTAGGTAAAGTGATGTTAAGATAGGTATTATTGCATCCTCTTGTACCAAAATATCCTCTAGAGTAGGATATATTGTTAGACACCATTCATGAATTACAATTTACTTTTGACCTTATGTTAGAATCATGGATGATTTATGTAATTATGAATCTTTGAAAGATGAATGTTATGATGAAATATATGAGATGCAATGTCTTTATGTATTTAATGGAAATATTGATGAATATGCAAAGAAATGGATGCAATATATATGATATGGCTAACTTTGAGTTTTATTTTCCAAGTGGATATATCAGAATGGATTTTACACCTCCAGTGGATGAGGGGAAGTATCACTTTGGAGAATGGTATGGATAAAAGATGAATAGTATAGCCATTTGATTTTGTTGATTATGTGTAGGTTAGGTTTTGGATGTTGTTGAAATTTAGTAAGTTATTCTTAAGTCGTGTCTTTTGGTTACGTAAACCTAGGTAAAGTCAAGTTAGTTTCCTTATAGAAGACTATAGGGTTAATGATGTTTTCTATTAACATATCGATATAATTTCGCCAAATTGGATTTAGTATTAATATTGTCATGACGATATTCATATTTGGAAATGATTGTGTGTATATCTTGGTATGTGGGAATGCATTATGGATATAAGATTAACCATTTAAATACGAATAATATTGCAAGTATATATAAATTATTTAAATATTACAAAGAGGTAATTATAATTAATAAAGTTGACAAAGTCAAGAGGCTTAAAATGCCAAAATTATAGGCCAATATATGCAGCCACATTATAGCTGATAAGTAGCATGCAAAAATACAAATAAATGGCAAAGTGGTTAGCCTTGAATTGGCTGTTAGTATAGCTTAATTAGTACTTGAAACAATCCATCACATGGGCTACAAAATTTGCATGAAAATAGAGTTCATAATGGTCTATGAAAGGGGCACAAGACTTGAATAAATAGCTGCAAATAGTAACCTTTTAAATCTGCTATCATTTAGCAAAATGTGCATGAAAAAAGGAAGCCTCATGTGCCTTTACAGAGATAGATTTATCTACTAACAATAATGAAATATGAAAAATCACTATGTAGTGAATTATATTCATCCTTTAAGGCATTGGAATTGGCTTTGAGCAAGTCAACAAACTAAAATCAACTATGTAGGGAAGTGTCCAACACCTAGATGAGGGGAATTTTAGTTGACCAACATATGCTAATTTCCAACCACTTGGTGGAAAATGTTTTCTATCTATATTTACTTTATATGAGTCAATAAAGAGCATATTTCTAACATGGGTTTTGAGAAGACTGTGGAAGTTTAATTTCTACTTAATTAGCAGTCATCTTAGCATGGGGAAAGCAGCCATAAAGACTCTTCAATCTGATCATTAAATGTTCTTCAACTATTTTTGCATTATGGGGAATTAATTGAAGCTAGTTATCAACATTATGGTAGTTTAATTTTGCATTAGTGAGGAGTCATTAATTTACAATAGTGGAGAGAAAGTTAGTTGAGTATGTTCTATATAAAAATAGGAGCTTTGCATTGTATTGGGGTTGGTTACCAAGATAGAAAAGGAATAGAGACTGTGTCATATTGGTCTCAAGTTTATAAAAGTTTGGAAATTTTTTTAAAAATTAGTCTAGTTTAGTTTTGAGCAGCATAATAGAGCCCTAAAAATCATTTTCAAAGCAAGAAGAAAGTTGAGCAAGAAGGGAAGATAGAAGTTTTGGAAGCTAGATTTCTTAAGGAGCAATTGATATCAATTCAAAAATAGAAACTATATGCATGTCTTATACATTTCTAAACTGATTTTATTCTTGTTTCCAAGTTTGAGAAAAGATTGTTTTGAATGTGAAAATAAAGAGAAAAAAATAAATGTTTGAGAATGAATATATTGGCTGGGTGATAAGAGATAAAATGTTAATAAATTTTTGATGTTAAATATGAAAATATGTATAGTATGATATTGTTTATGTATTCTAAATACATTCTAAATGTATATGAGTTTAGAACCAATAATATGATTTAAATACTGGATTAAAAGTATCTATAATGTGTATATCTCTAAGAGTTCTAAAAAGAAGCCATAGTACATTACACTGCTTTAGTATGAACTTATGGGGTTTGAGTACATATTAAAGATGCTCACTAGCTTGATATTGTTGCATATCAGAAACCTCCATTATCTTTTTTATTTTTTTATGAACCTAACCTTATGATTGGTATTTGGAAATCTTAATTCTTGTTTAAGAGGAAGTGATCCTCTAGTTGGATTGAACTATGTTGTTTCTATGTATGTGTGACATGATGACAATGATTTTTAAATGACCATAGGTATGTCAAGATGATGGCATAAGATTCATCATTATTTGTCTAACAACCAAAGAATAGGTGAATGGTAAACCTTATGGATTTCTAAGGGCTTGAATTAAAGGCAACAACCTAGACCCCGAATGTTTCAAGAATGTACTAGAGGAATTCATTGTCCAGGATGATATATCAACCTAGTTATTTGACCACCTTAGTGGGTATTATTTTATGAATATAATCATTATGTGGGTAAGTGCACCAAGATGGTTCCCAAAAAAGGGACTTAAGTGGACACCTTTTTTCTGAAATAAGGAAATACTGACCTTGGATGTGAAATTGAGGATAGTTACACTCAAAAATTTGAGATGGAACAAAACAAAGATCGAAGTGCTCCAAGTCTACTTTTTAAATTACTAATTTATTTTTAAAATGGTTGAGATTAAGGGGTTCAAACGAGGGATGTACACAAATTGGTGTTATTTTTGTCAGAAAAACATAACATAGCAACTCTTGTATGACCCTACCATAGTGTACTTTTTTTTAGTAATTTTAAAATCGCTATGGTCATAAGTTAGCTAACAGTATGTAGTTGATGCATGATTTTTTTGATAATTTTTTAATGAATATTTGATTTTTTACTAATTTTTGAAGTGGACACTTCTTGAAAAAACAAAATTTTGGCCGTGCTACCCCTACAAAATTTGGAAAATAATTGAATTTATTTTAAAAAAATTGTAGAATGGAGTCTAGTTTCTAAAATGTAATTTATTTGAAATTTCGATGAGCAATTAATTTATAACGAAAAAACACCAAATGTTGTTTTTTGGAAAAAAAAGAGCCATACAAACAAAACAAATTATGGATGAAAAGCTTAACATTGTTAGAAAGTCAAAAAAATTACATCGTTGGATAGCTTAGAGAGAACATAACATTACCCAGATGTTCGATTTGTTTGATATTGAACCACACACAATCTTGACAGTGAACATGAACTTGATTATGTGAAATATTGTAGAATTTGCAAAAAACACGTATTTGGTCATTGGGAATGCCCTCCAAGCCTTTTGGATTGGTATTCCAAGGAAAATACCAACCCTAAGGCTTGGGGATTCCCAAAGCAAGATATAACGCAAGTGTGTTATAACACGCTCATGTTATATCTTAGTTTTGACATAGTTTTTTGCTTCTGCGGGAAACATGTCAACCAAGACATAACGCGATTGGGTTATAACATGCTCGTGTTATGTCTTCCTTTATGTTAAATGCCACTCTATTGAATTTATGTTGATATATTTGCATGTTTGTATGTACATGTATGCTTGTATGTCATATATGTATGCATGTATGCATGCTTGTATGTATGTATGTATGTATGTATGTATCAATGCATGTATATTGTATGTATGCCTGTATGTATGTAAGATTGTATCTAGACATGTATGTATGTATGCAGTATTGTATGTATATATGTATTATGCTTGTATGTATGTATTTACGTATGTCTTTAGAGGGAGGGAGAATTTAAAGAGAGAGAGAGTCTAGAGAGAGGGAGAGGGGGTGGAAGTGAGAGTTTAAGAGAGAGGGAGTGGTAGAGAAGGGGTTGGAGTGAGAGGGACTTAGCTAGGTAGGGTGGGAGGGAGAGAGGGAGGGAGAGAGAGGGAGGGGTGGGAGAGATAGGGAGAGAGAGGGGGCGAGAGAGAGAGAAAGAGAGAGTTATATAGGTGGGGTGCTAAAGGGAGAGACTTGGGATTGTGAAGGGGGGTGAGAGGGAGAGACTTGACAGATAGGCAGTGAGAGGGAGTGAGAGAGAGAGGAAGTGTGAGTGAGAGACCTAAGAGAAGGAGAGGGTGTGGGATGGAGTAACCTGATAGAGGTAGAGAAAGAGGGGTTGGAGTGAGAGGGACTTATCTAGGTAGGGTGGGAGGGATAGATAGAGAGAGGGGAGAGAGAGTTACCTAGGTAGGTGTCCAGAGGGAGAGACTTGAGAGAGAGGGGGGGTGGGAGGGAGATACATGAGAGAGAGGGAGAGAGAAGGAGTGGGAGAGAGTGGGAGGGACACAGAGAGAGATGGATAGAGGGAGCGAGAGAGGGTGGTAGGGATTGATTGAATGAGAGGTACGTAGAAAGAGGGAGAGGGTATATAGAAACAATTAGAGAGGGTAGGAGAGAGGGAGGGAGGGAGAGGTGAGATGTATAGATAGAGAGAAATTGATAGGGGTTGAGGGTATATGGTTGAGGGATTAGGGTGGAGGACCTTTAGGGTTGATGGTTTATAGGGTAATAGGGTTTAAGGGTTGAGGGTTGAGGGATTAGGGTCAATGGTAGAGGGTATTGGGTTGAGGGTTTAAGGTAGAAGGTTCAAGGGTTTAGGGTTGAGGATAGAGGGTTTAGGGTATAGTTTTGAGGGTATATGGTTGAAGGATTAGGTTGAGGGTTCAATGTAAAGGGTAGAGGGTATAGGGGTTGAGGATTTAGGGTTTAAGGATTGAGGGTTGAGGGATTAAGGGTTGAGGGTTGAGAATTGAGGGTTGAGGGTTTAAGGTATAGGATATAGGGTAGAGGGTAGAGGGTTTAAGGTTTAAGGGTTGAGGGTTGAGGGTTGAGGGTTGAGGGTTCTAGGTTGAGGGATTAAGAGGGTATAGTGGTTGAGTGATTAGGGTTTAAGGGTTGAGGGTTGAGGGTTGAGAGATTAAGAGGGTATAAGGGTTGAAGGATTAGGGTTTAAGGGTTGAGGGATTAGGGTTTAAGGGTTGAGGGTTGAGGGATTAAGAGGGTATAGGGGATGAGGGATTAGGTTTTAAGGGTTGAGGGTTGAGGGTTGAGGGTATAAGGGTTGAGGGATTAGGGTTTAAGGGTTGAGGGTTGATGGATTAAGAGGGTATAGGGGTTGAGGGATTAGGGTTTAAAGGTTGAGGGTTGAGGGATTAAAAGGGTACATAGGTGTTGAGGTATTAGAGTTTAAGGGTTGAGGGTTGAGGGATTAAGAGGGTATAGAGGTTGAGGGATTAGGGTTTAAGGGTTGAGGGTTGAAGGTTTAGGGATTAAGAGGGTATAGGGCTTGAGGGACTAGGGTTTAAGGGTTGATGATTGAGGGTTGAGGGATTGAAAAAGGGATAAAAGTTAAGGGATTAGGGTTTAAGAGTTGAGGGTTGAGGGTTGAGGGATTAAGAGGGTATAGGGGTTGAGGGTTGAGGGATTAAGAGGGTATAAGGGTTGAGGGATTAGATTGTAAGGGTTGAGGGTTGGGGGATTAAGTGGGTATAGGGGTTGAGGGATTAGGGTTTAAGGGTTGAGGGTTGATGGATTAAGAGGGTATGGGGTTGAGAGATTAGGGTTTAAGGTTTGAGGGTTTAGGGTTGAAAGATTAAGAGGGTATAAGGGTTGAGGGATTAGGATTTAAGGGTTGAGGGTTGTGGGATTAAGAGGGTATACAGGTTGAGGGATTAGGGTTTAAGGGTTGAGGGATTAAGAGGGTATAAGGGTTGAGGGATTAGGATTTAAGGGTTGAGGGGTTAAGAAGGTATAGGGGTTGAGGGATTAGGGTTTAAGGGTTGAGGTTTGAGGGTTGAGGAATTAAGAGGGCATATGGGTTGAGGGTTTAAGAGTTGAGGGTTTAGGGTTGAGAGTTTAGGGTTTAGGGTTGAGTGTTTAAGTGTTTATAGGGTAGAGGGTTTAAGGGTTGATACTTTCCCTCCTACCCCCTCTCTCTCTTAGGTCTCTCTCTCTCACACTCACTCTTATCTCTCTCCCCCCTATCCTTAACCCTTTCAAACCTTAACCCTTAAACCCTTGACTCTTAACCCTCTACCCTCTATCTCTCTCCCACTCCCTCTCTCTCTCTCAAATCTCTCCCTCCTACGCCCCCTCTCTCTCTCTCTCACTCTCTATCTCCATCTCTCCCACTCTCCCACTCTCTCTTTATCCCACTCTCCACTCTCTCTCTCAACCCTACACCCTCTACCCTTAAACCGTAAACCCTTAACCCTCTACCCTTAACTCTAAGCCCTTAAACCCTAAAACCTTTAAACCTTTAAACCCTCAACCCCCCTCCCTCTCTACTATATGTCTCTCCTCTCCCCCCTCTACCTCTCTCTCTCCTCTCAAAGAAACACACTCACCTCTATCTCCTCTACTATAAGGGTACATGGAGAGATATAGAATTAGGGTAGAGGGTATAGACAAACAGAGAAAATAAATCTATTAAAAAATTCATCTTTCACATAACGCAAGCACATTTCGAAGAAGTAGAGATATGGCCATTTTAGCAATAAATAATGCGCTTGTGTTATAACGTGAGCACATTATAATGCGGGTGTGTTTTGTCTTGCACTAAAAATGGTAAAAAAACTCAATACACCCGTGATCTCAAGGCCCACATTCTACATATTCTCCTGGTTCTGCATGTGCAACAACAAAAAGGCGATTTGTGATGATGCTATGAATTGTGCATGCATGTTTTTCACATTCCACTACCTTTTTCATGATTTTTCCACCACCTTTGCATGAAATAGTAGAGTTTTCACATTGAAAGGCATATAATATCAATTCAAGTCTGAATTCTATTCAAAAGTGATATACAATTGAAGTATGGAGGGGAACAAGCTTTTAAAAAAGTCAAATTGTTGATGAGTTTGAAGAAAGAAGAATCAAAGGCTACATAATTGGGTTGAAATCCTCCATTTGAAGCTCTAGTTTTTTAGGTATGTGAAGTCTTTACACATTTTCTTTCAGTCTATTATGGATTGATTTCATTTTTTTAATTTTTCATATTCTATGTTGATCGTTGTTTGTTTGTCATTATAACCTTAGGTTGTCAATGCACATTTTAAATTACACAATTATATACACTTTCCAATTACATTTTTAAACCTGATGCAGAGCATCTACTAGGATCTATGAATCATCAATTGTACTTTTGACCCTAACTTAAATTGGAGAAGATCAACCAACAAACTCAGTCATCTTTTCATCAAAATCCTTCAATTTCACTTGATTTCATATTTCCACAAAACATTAGAACTTGGAAAAATAACAATAAATCATGGATTATTGCTACCAAACTTTATCCAAACATCCAAGACACTATAATCAACATGTTATTGATTGAAATAAACCAAATCCACATTCACAAACCATTGATCCATTAGGCTCTTTAATTCTTGCAGTTATAACATGATTTTGCATAAGGAGTCAACTTTGCTCAAAACAACAAATTCCACAAGTTAGCCTTTCTAACTTCTACCAAGCATTCAAACATATTTTCCAACATATTTCAAATAGATTCCAAACATAAAAAATCAACCTTTTCACTATTTTATCAGATTCACTCCTTGTAGCAAACTATCCACCATATTACAACAAGGTCACCAAACCCTTAAATCAAGTGATCCATCTTCAGTCATTTGGTATCTTTAAAACCTAAAGGCACAATCCGAATCCCATTTTTACATACTTCACATACCTTAATGTCAGTTAATTTTTTTTTTAAACAAACATCAAAAAAATTGACTCAACGCTAGAATAAGCCTCAAATTAGGCCAAATTTACAAATGAAGTATCCTAAAATCACCATCAAAATACCTAATAACTCCAAAAAGTCTTTAGCTAGATCAAAAAACACCAAATTCAACCAATTTTAGGAATGGAAAGGCTCAAATAAATATTGTTAAAAAAAATCCTTACTTTATGCTCCCAAACAAGCTTTCCTAATGAGGGCTTAATAGAAAAGCATACTCCAAGTCTGAAAACACCAGATTCAACCAATTTTAGGAATGGAAAGGCTCAAATAAACTTTGTTCAACAAAACCCTTAATTTATGCTCCCAAATAAGGTTTCCAAATGAGGGCTTATTAGAAAAGCATACTCCAAACCTTCACATGCTTTGCCACTGCTTGAAACACATTTATAAATGTTTACCCATGCTTTAGGAACAAACTTACAATCTCATTGAATGCTCTTTCCTGAATCACCAACTTGTAACCATCAATTTTCATTGGAAAAATTCTATATTTCTTGAGAGGACATCAACCAAACGATGGATTCTTGTTTTCCCCTACACAAAACAACTTGCACACAAGATACACAACCTAAAACTAACCTACACCACTGAACTACTGAGCCTAGATTGTGGAGTAGTCATAATGAACCTTCTTAGACTCTAAAACCCCCTAGTGCACCAAAACCATATCTCTTTGAGGCATTTTTTAATTTAAAAATTGACTTACCTTATGTATTGATGCAATCAAGGGAGGTCTTGTAACACAACTCAACACAAAATCAACCAACAATAACAATTCACAATTAACAATTCTTAAAATTCTTCAATTTCACCAATTCAATAGTCATCCTTGTAGCATAGCTAGCTCACTCAACCAAGTATATATTTAGAGAATTTATTCTTAGATGAAGACCTGACCCTTCTCAAAGTCTCAAAAGGGCACACAATAACATATCAACAAGCTACAATAGACCTTTTTGTTACAACTTCATCAAAACTAGATTTCTACACCAACTAGGCCTCAAATTAGGCCTCTTTTACAAAGGACCTTATCTTAAATCCTTTTCCAAAACACCAAACTATATTGGGAAGTAGTATATATGTTATCAAGCCAAGGATTCCATAATTTTATTTTAGAAAATCACCCACCAAAGTGTCAAATCACAAAACCCTCCTTTTTACCCAATAAACTAGGGGTTTATTGAAAAACACTCATCCAACCCTCATAAAATCTTATGAATACTTCAAACAGGACTAAAATGGCCTACAAAAACTCAATTCAACAATGAACCACGCTGCCCCAACACAAAACACAATTTAGCATATCAAAACCACTCGAAATCTCATGGAAAACTCAAAATTTCACTCTAGGGATTCATGCCCAACACCCATTTAGAAATTCCTTGCACATAAACAACATTCCCTCACCTATTTATTGATGATGCATACCCATTCCACCAATTATAGTAATCACAGTGAGTGGAATGGGCCAATTTATATTCAATGGTGCTCCTGCACCATGTATGCTTCCACATTTTTTATACACATATATATGACATAAGTTGTAAGGAAGTAAAATAAAACATCATTTCTCAATCTTTTATTATGGATGTGCATACCACATGGATTTTCCATGCTTCCATTTTGATCCTATCTTTCAATCATGGCATGCTACATTAGCACATTTCTTTAAGGCATTCCATTGAAAAAGATCATGTGACCTTTGTCTATGCTAGAAATACTCTTGTACAGGATGATTGTAAGTATTCTTTATGAAGCCTTGAATGAAATATATTTTGATTTATTTGAATGGATACATTTTTGAGGAACTAATATTCATCTCATTACCATGCTATAGGTAAAATTATCTGCCATGCCGAAGAAATGAACAAGGAAGAAACTAACAAACGAAGAGTATGAAACCTTAAAAAAAAAAGAGAGAGATTGGGTGGCAGCATATCGTGAAAAGAAGAAATTGGAAACGATTGATGAAAACAAGCCAATTGAAGAGGAAACTCAACCATAAAAAAGAGAAAAGGAATTGGCAACGCAGAAGGCACAAATGTGAAAGAATCATAGTAAGACAAATTTGGATACCATAGTTGGAGACACACCCTCTACGACAAGTGAATATGAAGGAACACCATTAAGCACAAGAAAACATGGAGGGACACCATCTACCACAAGTGAATATGGAGGAAAACCATCTACCACAAGTGAATATGGAGGGACACCACCTACTACAAGTGAATATTGTTGGACACCATCCAACTCATCTCAAGTGGAGATTACATCATCACTCGGATTTGATGAAGAAGGTATTCCATCATCCCCACATGAACCTCAAGGTATGTCTTCTACTCCACCCTCAATCAAAGGTACACAATCTAGCCTACCTCAATTAAATATTGATGAAATTCCTAATGTTGAGATGCATGTACCTAGGAGAACACCACCTAGAATTTTGCATAGAAAGCCAAAGTATTTGACTAATATTGATGAGGATATTTTGCAGCACATGGAAGGTAAGATTTCAACACGCACTTGTAGAAGATATGTAAATAAGATTTGGAAATTATTCTTTGAAAGGCTAAATGAGACTGCAAGATGTAAACTATTTGTTGAAATGATGCAGGGTGTAAAGTATAGAAAGATCATGAAGACTCTTGGGTTGAGAACATCAAATACATCAAGTGAAAACACTATTATGAAGAATCTAATGGATGCTTATGAGAGAGTGGGTAAGACCTCATGCTTAAAGGATAGTAATGTCACCTGACGTGCCATTACATCAACTTTGGTAAGCTATCAAACAAAGAGAGCTCGTCTCATTAAAAATATGAGTGAACAAATGAGAATTAGTAGAATTCTTTTATCAATATCCGTTCAAAGGCGGCAAAGAATTGAGGGCATTGATTCAAATGAATTATGGACATTCTCGAGGAGACTGCCACAAAAAGGTAAAGAAGTTGTTGAAGCCTTGAGAACAATAATTGAAGAGTATTGGAAGAATAACACAAGGCCATCTCTGAATCAAAGGGATGTGGTAAGAAGGAGAATCAGTAGTCAGAACCATGAGCCACATCCAAAGCATTTTTTGGATATGACTCAAACCCAATTTTTTCGTAAATTTCAAAATGATTATCCTCAAATTAGTATTTGTCAAAGTTTTTTGAAATGCTTAAACCTTTTTATGTCAAGACAAATCAAACACACACTACTTTTTGTTGTAGACTACATATTGAATTCTCTAACCATTATGATGTTTATCATTCTATATGTTTAGATTTGCATACTAATGATGTTTTGCAGGATTGTGGCATAGAAGCCCCACCAAAATCTTCAAGAGAGTTCTTATAATTTTTCGTATGTGAAATAAAGGATGGCCAGATATTCTACAGGACAACATGCTTGGATGGTTCATGTGAGCGTTACGGTGGCTTCCAACATATGCTATTATGTCAACATATGGAAAGAACAGATGAGGTGGGACAAAAAATAGTAGAGTTAGAGACGTATAAAATCGTGGCATATGCTACAAAAGATGGGTCTGAAGCAAAAAGGTGTGATTTGGTTATTGAGAAGATTCTAGTGTATTAGTTTATGTCCATGTTTCATGACAATATATTATTTGAGTACGTAATGCATACCCATAGAGCCTGATGGTTGGACACAAAAATTCAAGCTATGCAAGGAAACCTTTCCAGTTGGAAGCATAGTATCAGTGGTTAACTTTGCGGAGAACTACACTCTACAGCCACAACGTGAGGTGCAATCATAGTATTACAACTCCACACAAGTTTTGATATTTGTGCACATAGCATTCATTCATGAATCTGATAGTACAGAGGAGAAAAGGAAGGTATTGAGGGAATACCACTTTTACATTAGTGATGATCGCACACATTCTCCAGAGTTCGTGAAAGGTTGCTTCTAGATGTTGTACAGTGGTCTGGCTCAGAGGGGCATAACATATGGTCGGATAATTGTGTAGAACAACTTAATTGTTGCCTTCAAGATGTACACGACTATTATCTATAATCTGTCTTGTCCAAATTATGCAAGCTAAAAATCACCTTTGATTCAAAAATGTAGGCTCTTGTTAGTATAAGATCACTATATTGGATTCTAAACTTCTCTTTGTTCTATGTTGTCCAACTTTTATATTCTTTTCACTACTCTTTTTAATCAAGATCTAACATTCATTTCCCTTATGAATGTTGTATTTTCATTCCTGCTCTCTGATATATGAATTGGCATATAATATGGTCGGATAATTGTGTAGAACAGTTTAATTGTTGCCTTCAAGATGTACACGACTATTATCTAAAATCTGACTTGTCCAAATTATGCAAGCTAAAAATCACCTTTGATTCAAAAATGTAGGCTCCTGTTAGTATAAGATCACTATATTGGCTTCTAAACTTCTCTTTGTTCTGTGTTGTCCAACTTTTATATTCTTTTCACTACTCTTTTTAATCAAGATCTAACATTCATTTCCCTTATGAATGTTGTATTTTCATTCCTGCTCTCTGATATATGAATGGTAGCTGCCAGTTTAAAATCCACTCTTTTATTCCGCAAATAACAACCATTTACCCATGTCAATGGCTAAGACAACTATGTACTTGTCATCCATTATCTTTGCGTTGTGCCTTTTTGAATAAGTTGTGCCACTTTTGTATCTTATTACCATCCCTATGACTGCCTTTTAGATGATGATTATGAATGTTATTCTTGTCCTGATTATTGCAACTTTGACTCAGCATGACTGTTCAATAAGGTCATTGTATTTTCTCATGAAACAATGGAAATTATTTACACATTGTGACCCATACCATGATTGCATTTTCATCTCAAGACTTAAATGACTATCAAAACATATGTATTTTAGAAAACAATTCAAATTTAACTTTCATGCATGATTATAATAAGTCCTAATAGAATCTTGATAGCTCTGAAACTTGTGATTGCAACTGATTTGGGACAACCATCCATGATCTACTTGTTTTATGATATGTCCTCTATGACAGCGATCAACAACACATTGCCATGGGTGATGTATAATTATTCAAGTATATCTTGAGGTGATTAACTCAGTTCAATGCCTTATCAAAACAAACTTGATGGCATGTTGACTCAAAAAGGCTATAATCTTGAATTCCATTATGATATTATACACTGTCAATCTACAAGTCACAATCATTTTTTACTATTTCCCTTCATATGCACACTGGGCTCAACCCTTGTAGGAGCCACATTTACCCCACATGCTGAAATTTGATAAAATGAAACAGTTTTACAAATGCACCTATATCTGCACATGAAGCAAACATGTTAGTGAAATAAATGCATATCCTGTATATTTTTAATGACTTCAATGGTTTTTTGGGACATCAAGGATTTGCATGCTTTCCTAATGTAGATAGAGACCAGTTTATATATGCATAGGTATTTGTTCATGTAAAGTTGGGAAATTTTCATTGCTAAGAGCATTGCTCTAACACCATTTCTTTTGCCAGATGCAGGACTAGGAGCAGCATAGAGCTAGGAAGAACACAAGTAGCTCGGGGCAGCAATAGAAAAAATAATGCATCCATAACCAATTATTCTAGGCAATGACTAGTTCCTTTCTTTACATGTACATTTTACTTATTCATGTATATATTTTCCTTTATTTGCATTGAATAAGTTATGGCCAGTCTCATGGCTTGTGTGAGACAATGTACATTTCTACATTCAATAAAGATTACTATTCTATTCAAAAAGACTTGTGTAAATCCTTCTTCTATTACATCCATATGTATGGATGCAGTAATATAAAATGTAATCTTTTAGATTATTTCATTTGAGCAAATTAATGTAATGAAAGATTTAAAATGTACCCTTTTTCTCAATTTAAAAACAACAAGCTCTACCTGATTGAGTTGTAAGTAAAATTTGGTAATAATAACTTAAGAAAAAATTACTCAATTACGACAACATCCAAAACCCAGCCTACGCACAATCAATGAACTCATATGGCTTGACTATTTAGTCATTATCCATTCCCTGGGTAAACCTACAATATCGAGTTACAATTTTTTGCACGAAGAAAAATTAGAAGTTCCCATGAAAAAAGTTAAAATGGCATACCTCTTCTAATGAAGAGGGTTCAAGTGAACCATCCACCTTATAATGAACCCCCACTTGCACCATATAGGGGGTGTTCATTCGAACTCCCCTTCTAATGAAGGGGATTCATTAGAAAGGGGGTTTGAATGAACCCCCTTCATTAGAAGGGGGGTTCGAATGAACCCTTCATTTTTCACCTTCCCCTCCACCATTTCAAATTTTGTGCATTTTTTTTACTATTGAAGCTCGGGAAGGAGTTGCAAATGGAGTCAACTTGATCAACCAAGCTGGAGGACTGCAATGATCAAAACGTGCTTTCTAATAGTTCTATAAATTTAATAAATTTTATTTTTATTTTTAGTTTTACTAAACATAGGTTTTCGTTGAGCATCAAGTTCAATGAAAAATCATTGTGGAAAAATAATAAATTTGAGGAATTGTTTTTGAAAAATATATATATGCACTAGGTATTAATGTCCTCATTCCAAAACAATATTTAATTTCAATACATACCAAAAAATTTATTCTAGCCGAAGTGAACCTATGTCTAAATTATAGTTGGTTTTACTTCAAAACTTAACTAAAAGAAAAATATTTAACAAAATGTTGTGAAAGAACTAGATACTAGTGTTACCAACTGTTGACAACAATTTCACTCGCATCAGCAGTGTCAAATAAAAAACTCCACAAACAAACCACAAAGAAGCCTATTCTTCTTGAAAGATATGGAACAAGAGAATCTCAAAGGGGGAATCTTCCTAAACAAAATAAAAAGATTGACTCAGTTCAATCCCAAGTCTTCGGTAATCAAGCCATGATCATACTATGTTTGCTTCAAGGTATGATGTGAATTTTTTGTTAATCTCAAAGGGAATATGCTCATTTATTTTTATTTTATCAAAGGTCATAAGATTGTTTTTTATAAAACATTTCCAATTCATTCATAAAAATAACATCATGAAATCAAAAGATTTGAAATAATATTTCATGAATATCAAAAATTTCATTTTCTATCACTTAAGTAGATTTAGCTTTAAGCATTCAACAATTTTACATAATCGAAATATTTTCAATAAATTTCCATCCATTTATCTATTTTTTGGAACATTTTCAAAGAATTTAAACATCTATTCTAAAATAAAGCATAAAAATATTGAAATTAAAATTTCTTCTGATTATTCTTCATGCATGCCCCAAAGAATTAATTAAATCAAAGCATCCACTTTATACTTAACTAGATTTCTTCATAGCTACATACAAAATGGTGTGAGCTTTTAAAGAGGGGGGTTTGGTTTGGACACCAAGTAGTTTCTATATACACCCTTAAACGACACAGTATATAGGCTTGTTCAACTAAAAAAACCAGCTATAAAATATTCATGAGATAGGTAGCTATCAAATTGGATCTGATATTAATAAATTTCTATGTGCATACAAGTTTTTAGATCAGAATGATCCAGAAAATAGGAAAAAAGAACAAAACTTAAAGAAGTTTTGGCTCTTCCAACATCCATAAATTCTAAAATTAAATTAAAAATAAAGCAGCAAATGGCCTTTTATAGAGACAAGGCCCCAAGATTTTAAACTTAAAGTCTTTCAGAGAATCAGAAACAACAAATCAAAATGTAGCACGTGGTAGACACCAATTGCCATTTGGAACATTCTAGACAAAGTCAAAGATTTGAGATCATCAAAAACAACACTCTTCACTCCTTACTCTGGTACAGAATACTCCACATAAACCAAGGCTATCAGAATTCTTCCAAATACTGGACACAATACATCCACCGGAACCAGGAACAACCTACAAAATAATTAAAAAAAATGTTATCGTAACACCTTCGGTATCCGGTATCTTTTTTCATTCAAGACTTGGCCTTGGACTCTTTTCTCTATCTCTCTTTTCTTGATACTCTCAAAAATCTCCCAATGCTTGATGCATACAATCCTTCAAAACTCCCTATATAGCCTTCCAAGTGTGCTTAAGCCTGGTATATTCTTCTGATACTTGAAGTATTATATCATTTCTTTGCACTCTATATGTTGCATATTTATCTATGGTGTTCCTACACTATATGACTTCATCAATAACTTCCCAAGTTAATAACTGAATAGGGTCTCTTTTTATTCTTTCAATCCCTTCCTTAAAATATTGAGCTTCCTTACCCTTTTGTCCTAATGTTTGAGGATCACACCTTTGGCATGCTAACAATTCAATAAAATATTGATATTTATCAAGCAATCTTTTACTTTCCTCAGTGAATTTCTCAAATCATTTAACACATTGTATTAACATGTCACCTTCCCACTTTAATTGTTTCTTCCATTTTTTTGGCAATAGAGCTTCTTGCTCTGACATTACATTTCCTTGTATTAAACCTTGGACATCTGTGTGTATGAGAATTTCAATATCTTGCTTCTCAATATTAATTTGTTCTTCATGAACCCTACATTCACTTTCAAAGCTCTTGAGTTTTTCAAACCAATGGTATGCTTCCTTATATTTCCCAATTGCTTCTATCATAAATTATCCCCCCTGCTTTACCCAACACTCAATCCATTCTTCAAATACAATCATTTTATGGTGAACTATTGTAATTGCATCCACTTGCTCTTATGACATTAATATTGGATGTTGGGGAAATTGTGTTTGTGCTTGACCGGATAGGGTTAGAAATTTTATAAAATGTTCTAAGGTAGCAGCCCTTTCTTGCAATTCCCTTTTCTTGTTTTTTGTAATTTTTTACTCTAGCAATAGTGGCATCCAAATTCACTTTTATTTCATCCAACTCTTGCTTCCAAGATGAGTGTCCAAGATTAATGCTTGTTATATTATACTCCTTAGGCATTATTTCATGTCTGTCTTTATTAGCTATTGGAGTAGCTATATGGATGGTATTGTTACCATCTGAATTCTTTTGTATGACATGCCTTGCTTTAGCTTTGTGCCTAGGCTTTGGAGAATTTGTTTCTTGTGCAAAAATATTAAGATCTAGAGGCAATACTTCTGCTTCCATCGGGGAAGCTAATTCCTTGATCAACCAATCAGGTGCATCATTGTCTAACTCTACCTTTGTAGCATTCCTTTGTTCTTGATGTTCATTGAATTCAAGAATTTATTCTCTTATTTCTTATGAAATAGGAACTTCTTTAGCAATTTCTAGCATAGAGTCGGGATTTATAAGATCTGGCATTGCCTCCTCTATTTAGAGACTTACCTTTTACTGTCTATCTAGATGTTCAATATTAATCTCTCGGGAATTATCTTCTTCATTTTCGACTTCTTCATGCTGAATATGTGTAGTTTCTTTTTCAACTTTAGTTTCAACCAAGTCTTCTTCTAATTTTCCAAAGACCTATGATTTCTCATTATCATTTAGCACATTCCCAAGTGAAGGCTTCTATCTTTTATATTATATTTACTATTTATCCATTTTCACAATTTTTTTTAAAAAAAATATTACATTACAGTTTTAATTTATAATAAACTACAATTATTGATAATTACATTTACATTTATTTATCATATCACCTTTTATTTAATAACTTATGCTAATGCATTAAATAACCCAAAACAAAATACATCAAACCTTTGAAAGAGTGAATCATGGAGGGGCACTACATCATGATGATGACATAAGAGTCATAATTATCTGTCTAAACAGACAAAGAATAGGTGAATGGTAAACCTTATGGATTTGTAAGGATTTTAATTAAAGGCAACAACCTAGACCCCAAATGTTTCAATAATGTAACAGAGGAATTCATTGTCTAGGATGATATATCAACCCAATTATTTGACCACCTTTGTGGGTATTATTTTATGAATATAATCCTTATGTTAGTAGAACCAGTTGTTCTATAAAGGTTTTAACCTTAATAAATAAGACTAAAATGTTTACCATGAAAGGCTAAAACTTAAAGCAAGTTATATTCCTATTTGAATATTTAACCATCACTATGGGAATTAGTATATGAATCAATATACCTTATTATGAACAAATAGGTCAAGTTTTGATTAAATAATATATTTTGAGAGTAGTATCTCTCAAGGGTTATGGTAAAGATTTGAACAAGTGGTTATAGCCAAGACCTAGGTAGTTATATGAAAGTAACTTGGGTGGTTTGAGTCAAGAATTACTAACAACTTAGGTAAGTTATTGAGTATTCATATTCTAAGAAAGGATGCTATATTGGAACTAAACACTATAAATTTGAGTTTATAATATGAAGAAGGAATCTTTATTTCAAGATTAAGATTAATTATTTGTATATGTTGAACATTTTTTCAATACTTTTAGTTGTGATCAAGAGAGTCTAGTCAAAGATAGTGGGTCATTAGTATCAACTATTTGTCCATGGAATGAGAGAGTAGATACTCTCATGTTTAATACAAAGTACTTGAATAAGTGTTAGTTGCTAAGTCCCAAGAAGTTACATGAATGCAACTAGGGTATTTAAGGTCAGAAAAGTATAAATAGTCAAGTTGTTTATCAACTTAGTAAGTAAGAACTGGAACATATGGCAGTTTCCAAGACCCAAGTTGTTATGTGGATGTAACATGGGAGTTATAAAGTCAAGAAGACTTATAAAAACTAGATGAATTATGAATTAATAAGGAGCAATAGTATGCTCTAGATTGACAGATGTGAAGAGGTAATACTATACTCAAGATGGACAATAGTCAAGGAGCAATATTATGCTCGAGGTTTATAGGTGTCTAGGAGTATGACTTGAATAAAGACATCAATTTTTAGATGAAACTTTGTATAAAATTTTAACCAATAATCAAATAGTAAATTTTAATTATTACAAGGTCAGATTAGGTTCTCCAAGTTGAGTAGGGTGGATGAACAAACAAATATGCTCAAAGTAAGGAGCAATTGTATATCGATATAGATTATAAATAACTTTTGACAAAGTGAGTGCAATATTCCATGCTTGTACTTGTCAGTTCATTTTGTTTCGAACACTTAACACAATACAAGTTGTCATTTATAGTTGGAGGGCCTCCATAGTTTTTTTATAGTATTGGTTGATTAGGGAACAACACTAGAGCTTAGATGCAAATTATTAGAGGGTTCTTAACTATTCCCTTCATTGAAGGGTAGGGCCACTTCTATAGTTAGGAAGGTGTGCGGGGGACCATTGGTTTGTGGTTGGAGGAAAAGAACTTGGGTGATGCTCTCCCTCTTGCATATGACATGCTAAGTATTGGGAGATAAAAAGAAAGAAAAGTATTCAGATAAGGATCTCTAACTTTGTTCCTTAATTATTTATATTATATATTTGAAATAGTTCATGTGGAAAATGTTGAAAATAAAAGAAATTTATACTTTTACCAATTTGAAAAAGTGAAATGAAATTATTATGCTATGCTTATGTTATCAGTTATACAAATGTACCTTCAATTGTTAAAGAACAATTTTATGTCCTATATTTATGGAATAAGTACTTTTAATTTATGGTTAAAATTCCATGTAAACTCCTTGTTATAAGGTTGTGGTTGTTCCATGTGGTATTAGAACTATCAGGTTCAACACTTTGAGCCTATAACCTCACTACATAGCTATGAATTCCAACATTGAATGAATAATGTTTGGATATCCTTGAGCCAAATGGAAAGGTTAAAGATGATTGGAAGGAAATTTGTGTGTGGCAATGAGTTATCTTAAAGCCAAGAAAGAGAGTGAGACTCTAATAAAAAATATAGAAGGAAAATAGTCATAGTGTAAGAGAGGAGGACCAACCACTACAAGGCCCTAGGTCACAAAAGGCCAAGAGCAGAAAGGCTGCCATAACTTACCTTAGTTTAAAGGATGGTTGGGATAGAAGGGATGAGAATGATGAGGATTATGCATCCTTCAATGATTTTGCAATCCCGAGAGTTGGAGGGGGACTAGACAAGTCACTTTTTAGGATCAACTATGCGTTTTAGGTAGCTCTTTGCCAAAGGAAAAAAGTGCAGTTTCGGGATGACAACATGACACACTGGCATCTCATAGGTGTGTTGGCATCCATACAACCAAAAAACCAGAGAGACGAGGTTATACTCTAAAATAAGGATTGGCCACCTAGTTTAAGAGTTTCTAGAATGAGAAAATAAGATCAAGAAGTGTGAAATGTATAGATTAACGTGATAGAGGAAATAGATTACCACAAGGGTGACAAAGATGATTTCACACAACAGCCTTCTTGCTAGCTTGCTCCAAGCTCTCTCCACCTGCACACAAAAAAAGGGGGAATGTTGGGGCTGTTTAGGAGCCTGCCTTATTCAGATCCCCATTTTGGTGTTTCCACCTCCATGGCCAGCCAGGTTTGCAATGATAGGGATAAATATAAAGGAAAGAATACAAGCTACATAAATAAAAGACACTGCAAAATAGTACATTCTTACTCAACCAAAGATGATAGAGGAGATTAGAGGAGCTTACCACCTCTATCCAAAGTGCTCAAAGCTTGTGGAGGAGTGAATGAGAGGAACTCAAGCCTCTACTGCAATGGTGTTCATCTTGTGTTCGCACTATCAGAGTGATGGAGTGGTAGATTGCTACAATGGAGTGAAAAGTGTTGCTACAAAGCTTGTGGATGCTTGAGAGAGTGGAGAAAATGTGTAGAGATGAACTCAAGATCTCCCAAAAATTGAGAGTGGATGGAATGGTCAAGAATATGAAGGAGAGGATGAAAAATGACCATATTTGGGTTAGCTAGCCGAAGGGAAGCATTACTCTTCGACTTCCAATCGAAAGAGTAACGTCTCTGTAGACTCCAACCATAGGAATCTGCCAGGGATGTAAGTGTGCAACGCGGATGTCTACACGCCGTTAGGCGTTCTTGATATAAATGCTTCCATCGACACACAAATAGATCACCAAGTGTGATGTGAGCAACGAGATTAAGTGGAATTAAGCCTCTGCCTTAGGTTTTCTAAAGTGTAAGGGGGTAAAAGGGAATTTGCATTAGGGGTGAAAATTCATGCATATACATTTTACCCTCACTTTAGCGAGCACGAATACCAATGAGTGCTTCAATAAAGTAGAGTAGTAAGGAAGTAACATAGTAAGAGATGTATACTTGAACCAACGAGGAAGCAGAGCATAGTTTGGCGAGCTCGAAAGTCCAGGAGAGGAATTCATAGCTCTATAGAACTACAAAGCTGAAGTATGAAAGCACCTCACAAGCTCACGGTCTTGCAAGGGAGGTATCCTTCAAGAACTCTCACATGAAGGAAACTAGGAAGAGAACCTTATAGACCCGCAGACCTACAAGGAAGGTATACTTAAAGAACTCTCACATGAAGGAAACCAGGAAGAGCACCTTGCAGACCCATAGACCTACAAAGGAAGGTATCCTTTAAGAACTCTCACATGAAGGAAACGAGGAAGATCACCTTACAGACCCACAAACTTGCAAGGAAGGTATCCTTCAAGAAATCTCACATGAATGAAACTAGGAAGAGCACCTTACAGACTTGTAAACCTACAAGGAAGGTATCCCCCAAGAACTCTCACATGAGGGAGACTGAGCAAGGAGACTCTGCAAAGTCAGAGATGGCGACATGTTTACCCATAGATATAACACATCAAGAAGCAATCGTGTAGGCCAGTGAATGAACAATCATGCAAACCATCGCTAAGTTGTAAGAATTTCAAAGGGGTCCCTCAAGAACCCTTCAAAAGAAAGGAGCGTCCACTCAAGGGACGCGTTGTTTGAAAAGTGAAGTTTAGTCGAGTTGCCCCCAAGCTAGATGTAAAGATGTGAAGTTGGTCTAGTTGGGTTTCCCCCAAGCTAGACGCCATAGAACTTATTAAGAGTTTTTGAAGGGGTTCCTTGGGAACCCGACGAGGAGGGCTCCACTCAAGGGACACACTGTCCAAAAGCTACCATCTTCCTTCTCGAATCATTTCATCACCAAGGAATCCTTTTGAAAGATTTTCACTTCATCAAGGAATTTGAAAGGAAGGATATGCGCTCTTGCGAGGGGAAGACTAAGACCATTCCCACTTTGGAGGAGGGTTTCCAAGTCCTTTCTTTACGAACCCATGATGAAGGAAAAATGTTTCGTTAGGGTTTCAAGTTGAGAATGCAATTCTAACAAAGAAGTATGTGAAGGGTATTTGAGAAAAGATTTGCTTGGCAACAAATGTGTTTTCTAAAGACCAAGTAATTTAGAAGAGGAATTGTCGCACATGAAAGGTACAACTCAAGTAAATAAGAGAGAAAGATAAAGAGAAAAAAAAGGAAAAGGGAATGCACACAAAGGGCACAAGGGGATCTGGTTTTGCGGGGTCATATCTACCTTTATTTATAAATAGTAGGTAACTGTAATATGAGGCAAAAGATCATTAATCCTGAACCAGATTAGGAAGAATGCATGAAAGACAAAGTAAAAATAAAAAATTGGGTCAACATAGAAAGAGGCCTAAATGCTTTCAACGCTTTGCATCATCCCCAATTTATCGAAAGTCAATCATGAGCATGGAAGAATAGAGATACATATAGAAGAAGGTTTAAAACATAAACACCATGCCTGTATCCAAGAACCAATAGGGGTGACGAGGATCATCCAGACACATAAAACATGATTATAGGGGAACACATCACAACATGCACACACATCTAAGGTAAAGAGGGTCTCCCCTTAACACTGGTCAACCAAGAGGTCATTAGCTTCCCATTCTAGATCATCGTAGGGTGAAGGATGACTATCTTGTAATGGTGTAATGTTAAGGGGAGGATCTTCTGATCCTCCCAAAACAAGGGCCAAGACAGAGGGACCTGTGAGGTCTTCATTGCTCAAATCTTGTGGGGCTAAGGTCCACTACTTTGCGAAGATCACTGACAGGGTCAAAACTTCATCCACTGAGTTAAACATACACTTGACAAGAGTTCCATGTTTCACCTTGGCAAACAAAGGATTTTGCACTTGAGGTTCACCGCTAGGCTCATCGAGAGACTCAGGAGTGGTGAGAAACTTGGGGGAGGTCGGGATTGGTTATGTTACTAGGATAGAACAAGTCAACTTGGGGCCACCTTTCAAATAAGGTGGGTTATTCTTATGTCATCCATTGTTGGAGGGGCCATGCTCTACCTTCTTCTTCATCGGAGGAGGTGAACTCCCCATGGATGAAACAAGGAGGGTCGAGGGAGAAGAGGAAAGAAGCTCAATGGATACAACCGAAGTGTTCACTGTATCCATGGGTTTTGGGAAAGGCAAGACATTTGGGAGAAAATAAACAAGGGAGGCTCAACCAAAGGGGTGATGGACACTTGCACCTTTCCAAGCGCATGTGCACTCATAGCAGGAGCCAAAAGAGATTCAAAGATAGAAGGAGGGAAATAGGAGGACACAATAGGAGGTGTGGTCATCTCCTCCTCCTCCTTCTTCTATAAGGAGGCTTACTTGGCTAGGAGGGCCTTTCGTTGGAATTTATGCTCACACACAAGGCGATTTCTATGACTCTTCAAACTGGAAGCCGAGATCTATGAAGGGATGCAGGGATGCTGTCTAGCCATGGGAGTGTCTTCCTTAGCTGCTTCTAGTGGAAGGGTAGACTTCTGAATTGGAGAAGACGGGGAAGGTTCCTAAATGGCAGGAGGATTTGACTCTAACACCTCAACGGTGAGCCTCTTCCCATTCAATGTTTTAGGAACAAGGACAGTAGGAGGCCATAGATGCCAAGACAAAGAGGAATATCCATGAGGGGATTTTTGTCTTCCATACTTAATGGGTGTAGGCTTTGTGGGTAAGATAGGAAGCTCAAATGCAGGATGCTTAGCCATTTGCCAAGTGAGCACCATGGGATTATCTCGCAAACGCGAGATAGAAATAGATGGTACCACGACAGGGCGAGAGGAAGCATCGAGTTGAATGGTGGAAGAGGAAGAGGGAGGATCTTGAGACTACTTATCTTCTTCTCTTCTACATGCCTTGGTGGCATCACTATCAGCTTTTAGACAAGCTCTATGCAAAACAACATAAGGCGATGGAGGGTATCTCACTTTTGGCCTAGCGCACCCCTTCTTATAGTTTTGATACGTGTAGTGTAGGAGGTCCTTCATAGGTGGGAGAGGACCAAGGGATGCAGGCCAAAAGTAATCTAAGGTATAGTTGCTATGTGCAAATGGTGGTCTATAACTGGTGTCATGGACAACATGTACCGAACCTCCATGAATAAACTTCAGACACTTGTGTATAACCAAGGGAACTATGTTCATAACTACAAGCCAAGGGATACCTAGCTTCACTATGAAGAGTTTAGACCCCGAGATGATGTCAAACTTAAGGCTTACAAATTTAGGTCCAACAAGGACCGATAGGACAATACTCCCTATAGGAGGTATGAAAAGTCTGTCATGTGTGCAGAAAATATTCTCAAGTGCATCATACCCATCCTTATGCAGGAAGTTAATCATCATGATCTCCCCAGTTATGATATTTTGGGATGTCTGATCAATGAGAACACTTGCTATAGTATTCCCATTTATCTTTGCAGGAATATAAAGAGGAGATGGCTCTCTATTGAAACCCATCGGCAGGTCCTATGAAGTGAAGGTTATGCTTGTACCACTACTCACAATCTGCCCAGAGGGAATAGGTTGATTTAAAAAAGAGGGCATCGTGCACACCAATAGTACTTCTAAAGAGCCTCCTAAGGTTTATGAGATAAGATGGTGACCCAATTAAGGTTTCATTACACAATACTTTGGAACCTTCCAACTATGCCTACTAGGGGTCGTAGGTTGGGTTATGAGGCAAGAGCCTCACAACACTCACACCTACAACACTCCTAGGATACGAGGAAAGGAGCTTTTAGTATCGTAAAATGGAACCAAAATGGTTCACATTTGGTTCAAAAAAAATGTAAGAGAGGGGGACCAACAACTACAATGCCCTAGGTCACGAAAGGCCAAGAGCAGAAAGGCTGCCCTAACTTACCTCAGTTTAAAGGATGGTTGGGATAGAAGGGATGAGAATGATGAGGATTATGTATCCTTCTACCACTCTGCAATCCTGAGAGTTGAAGGGGGACTAGATGGGTCACTTTTTAGGGTCAACACTGTGCCTTAGGTAGCTCTCCGCTAGAGGATAGAAGTGTAGTTCTAGGATGACAACGCGGTGTACTGGCATCTCACAGGTGCACTGGCATCCATATGAACAAAAAACTAGAGAGATGAGGTTATACTCTAAAATAAGGATTGGCCACCTCGTTTAAGATTTTCTAGAATGATAGAATAAGATCAAGAAGTGTGAAATGCATAGATGAACATGATAGAGGAAATAGATTGCCGCAAGGGTGATGAAGACAATTTTGCACAATAGTCTTCTCGCCACCTTGCTCCAAGCTCTCTCCACCTGCACACAAAAAAGGGGGAATATTGGGGTTGTTTAGGGGCTTGCCCTAGTCAGACCCTCATTTTGGTGTTTCCAACTCCACCAACAACTAGGTTTGTAGCAATAGGAATAAAGATAAAGAAAAGAATACAAGCTACATAAACAGAAGACACGGTAAAATAGTACGTGCTTACTCAACCAGAGATGATAGAGGAGATTAGAGGAGCTTACCACCTCTGTCCAAAGCGCTCAAGGCTTGTGGAGGAGTGAATGAGAGGAACTCAAGCCTCTGTTGCAATGGTGTTAATCCTATGTTTGCACTATCAGAGTGATGAAGTGGTAGATTGCTACAATGGAGTGAAAAGTGTTGCTACAAAGCTTGTGGATGCTTGAAAGAGTGGAGAAAATGTGTAGAGATGAACTCAAGATCTCCCAAAACTTGAGAATGGATGGAATGGTCAATAATATGAAGGAGAGGATGAAAAATGACCATATTTGGGTTGGCTAGCAAAAGGGAGGAATTACTCTTCAACTTCCAATCGAAAGAGTAACATCTTTGCAGACTCCAATTGCAGGAATTTTCCATGACGTAGGTGCACCACGTGGATGTCTGCGCATTGCGTGGGAATCCTCGATAGAAAAACTTCCACTGACACACAAATAGATTGCCAAGTGTGATGTGAGCAGCGGGCTTAAGTGGAATTAAGCCTCCACCTTAGGTTTTCTAAAGTGTAAGGGGGTAAAAGGGAATTTGCGTTAGGGGTGAAAATTCACACTTATACACATAGTGAGAATATATGGTTTGGAGATGAGGAAACCTTCAAAATTTTTATTAAAAAAATTAAACAAGAAAAAAATTAGATGGAGAAGGCAACCAAGGTCATAGGCCACAAGCTGAGTCATAGTTTAGCTCCATGGGTGCCTTGGGTGGAATTTAGTGTAGTTCAATATTAACCAACCCATGTCTAGTGTGTTTAAAGGAGAGAGAGTACCTCCTAAATCCTAACACATTTGAAAAGAATGGAAAGATACATCCCTGGATAAGTGTTTCATGTGTGGGGAATGAACAATCCTCATTGAGATGCTCACTCTATGAGGATTTTGAATGGATTTTTGCACATGGCTATAAAATCCCTCATTAAGTGATACTTAGGAGAATCCCTACCCATCTATGGATAGAAATTATGGAGGTCACAAGTGAACCCTTAGTATGTATTCTTGCATAATAATATGGGAATATCATAATGTATTTGACTAGTTAGTGTGATTCCCATTAGGCATGGTTGATTGAATCTGATGGACTATGTATTGTGCTTGAGCATGCTTTCCCTAATGCACTTTGGAAAGGGTTCCCACAAGGTTTCATGTAGCTATCACTCCCTCTGATGTGGCTAACCATAGTCACATAGTTCATGTATCCTTGTATCCATATTTTGATGCTTTATTTTGGTTATTGATGAATTATCTCATTGGTAATCATGGATCAATATTGATTTTTAAATTTTCTTCATGAATAGATTAGTCACCTAATTTTTCATCTATTTTTTTGTATTTGGTCACACTTGAGTTATTACTTCGTTGCATGCATTTTATGATCTACTATTGGAATTGATGATTCTCTCTCATGAGATTGTACTTTATTCTAGTGGTGGCTATTCTAAAT
This sequence comes from Sequoiadendron giganteum, assembly GCA_007115665.2. Lineage (NCBI taxonomy): Eukaryota > Viridiplantae > Streptophyta > Pinopsida > Cupressales > Cupressaceae > Sequoiadendron > Sequoiadendron giganteum. The sequence continues at coordinate 433,939,108 of CM021109.1, read as the reverse complement.
ATTTCAAAATGTTGATCCTATTATATGTTTGTTTCCCTATCATGTTCGTAATGAACACCCGATAGAATGTACAAGGGATTAGATGGCAGAGAATGTGTTAAGTCCCTATGTTTATTTTAATTATAATATTAAAGCTTTGATTTTGTTCTCAATGAAATACAAGTAGATGTTGAGTGATAACAAACAATTTAAAGTGCTTGTATGCATATGCTTCCTAGCTTGGGAGTAACTACATTGTGTTTGAAAATCTAAGTGCTTGGAGTTGAAAAATCAAGCATCAAAGCTATTAGAAAAATATTTGTAGGGTCAAAAAATGTCATGAGACATTTGATCTTTTAAGAGGGAGTTAATTTTTGCACCAAATTCAAAAGAGCCCAATCTCAAGAGTCAAATTATGATCAACACTTATGCCTCAGTAGAAGGGATAAGTGGTGTAAGTGTGTAAGAGGGTGACATATCACCTAAGAGAATAAAAAAATAAAGATATAAGAGCAAGAATATGCTCCACATTAGCTTGAACTAGCAAGAATTGTTTAGTCATTACAAATGTAGACACACCAATTGCTTAGGAAACCCTTAAGTTAAAATTAAACCATTAAGGTCTTAAGTACTTGTTTATCCAACTTCATATAAAGGCTCACCATAGAAGAGGGTTAGAGCTAATATAATAGACCATTATTTTGAGATCAATCACATGAAAGGAAAGGAAAAATTGAGATTGTGGATGCCTTAAGACAATAGAGGCATAACTCCTTGATGATCTTAATGCAAAAATTGTAAAAATCATGTGATAAATGATGCAAGATAGGGTGGTTTCCAACTCCTCTAAATAATCCTTGACTGATTATGACTGATCCAACTTCACAATAGGGTGAATCCCTTCATTAGGACTGTTGAAACTTAGTAGCTCAGGAGACACACTTATTCAACTATATCTCCTTATATAGTTTTCTTCATGAAATTCACAACACACCTTTGGGGACCCATTACCCTACTCTACAACATGTCAACAACCTGACCAAGGTTGCTTTGGACTGAACCACTCCAAACTGACCTTCTTTGCTCCACCATGGCCTAAATAGGCCTCTTTTACAAAGAAAGTCCTCAAGGTTCTCTTTCTCGACCTGAAAACCAACATGCAATTTTAGCATTAGACTTCAAACACAAGAATTTGTCACCACTTATCTTGAATCAGTCTTAAAACTAACCAATCTCCATAAAAATTAGGTTTTCCATTGATGAACAATCACCCTATCAAGCCAAACTCTCGTTCCTAAGCTCATCCCGCTTCACCACCCTACCAAGCAATTGCAAAAGACATTCTTCCACACTCCTATAGGCCCATTCCATGTAACTACAATGTTCAATAATGGTGGAATGGCCTTCAATGTCTCATTTTGTTTACAAACCCTTAAAACCCTAGTGGCAGAGCAATTTTTAGAAAACACAGTAAATCTCCCTTCTTACTGAATGAAAACCTATCTAATATGGCTTAAATTAAAGCTAGCTCGAAGGGTTACTTAGTTACCCATATTTTTCATCAATTAGTGATTGTACAGGTCATACAAAATAGCAAGAAACTCAGGGTTTCAGAAACAACACATAAAAAAGAAGAACTTTCTTATTCCAACTTCAAAATCTTCCTATCTCCAACATATCTCGAGTTATTTTTCCACCTTTTAGTGACTTTACATCTTGCTACATCATTCCAAATGGAATTCAAATAGATTTGACTATTTGACTTCCAACTACTCCCCTAATTAGACACAAAATACTAACTTATTCCATAATATTGATGTAAATATGAAGTCCTTTCCTAAATCAAACCACAAGTGGTTTCTACAACATGAAATTTAACACCTTGGCCTTATTACAAAACAGAAAATACCATTTCACAAGACTAGGCCTTAATCACATGGCAAAATAGACCAAAACTATGACAACTTAGGAAAATAGTGAAGGTGCTCTGCACCATACACACGGGGATGAAATGATCTCATTCTCCTGATGAAATGAGGTATTCAATAGAGACTCCATGCTGAGAAATGTCCTCTTCTATCATCCGGGTTGCATCTTCCTCAGGCAGTCCATGCCACTTTACCAAATTCTCTCTATAAACCTTTATCCTTGTTCTTTTCACCTCCCTTGAGTCCAACACAGCTTCAAGTTTCATTGGCTGAGTAGGTGGAAGGTATTCGATCCATTATCCTTCATCTTGTTCAGGTTCACCTGCTTCTTTACCTACAAAAATAGTTCCCTTGAAGGGATCGAGGTCAGTTACATTGAAAATTGTTGAGATTGCAACTCCTTGTGGGAGTTCGATCTCATATGCATTGTTGCCATAATTGTGGACCACCTTGTAGGGTCCTATCTTCTTCATCATCAACTTAGTGTACTTCCCTTTAGGTAATCTTTCTTTTCTTAGATGTTCCCATACTAGATCACCTACTTTAAACTGTACATCTCTTCTTTTCAAGTTTGCTCTCTCCTTATACTTGGTTGCATGCTTTTCAAGAGTCTCCTTGACATTTTTGTGTATGTCATGCATTGACACAAAAAAATCCTCACCTTGTGCACTTATTTTATCCATTCCCATCAAGTCTCTCAACTCACAAAAATCCCTTGGATGCCTTCCATAAACAACTTCAAATGGACTTCTTCCCATACTCCGATTGATGGAGTCATTATAAGCATATTCTGCCCATGGCAATATCAAATCCCATGACTAATTATGCTCGTTAGTTAAACACCTTAATATATTTCCCAATGACCTATTAACAACCTCAGTTTGACCATCGATCTAAGGATGGTAGGCAAAGTTGAATGACAAATCGGTTCCTAACTTCTTGCACAATGTTCTCCAAAAATGGCCAATGAACTTGGCATCCCTGTCAGACACTATAGATAATGGTAGCCCATGAATTATAACAATCTCATTAAAGAATAGGTGTGCAATATGTGATGCATAATTAGTTGATTTGCAAGAAATAAAATGTGCCATCTTACTAAACCTATCAACCAATTCATATACACTGTCATAACCCTTAGAAGTTCTTGGCAGACCTAAAACAAAATCCATTCTTATTGCTTCCCATGGTCTGCTTGGTATGGGTAAAGGCTAATACAACCCAACATTAGAACTTGTTCCCTTTTCTCTTTGAAAAATAACACAACCTTCTACATACCTCTTGAAATCTAAGTGCATCTTGGGTTAGCAGTAAAATCTCTTGATCTAATCCAAGGTCTTGTCATGACCAAAATGTCCACCAAGGCTCCCACTGTGCAGTTTGAAGAGTAACCCATCTTGTCTCATATAGTCCTCATATTCTTTATGAAATGAACCTTGAGACTGCTCACAAACTGAAAACACATCATGGAAATCTTCACTAGATTGGTACATACCTTTGAGTGTTTCCACACCCACACTATGAAGCCGCACCTCTTGCACTAATGTTGCCCTCCTACTTAGAACATCTGCCACCTTATTGGCCTGTCCTTTCTTGTGTATTATGGTAAATGTGTAAGCTTGCAGGTACTCCACCCATTTCATGTGTTTATGGTTCAATTTCTCCTGGCTGTTTAGAAAACTCAAAGTATGATTATCTGTGAACACCACAAATTCCTTAGGGAGCAGGTAGTGCCTCCATTTCTTGAGGGATTCCACCATGGAATACAGTTATAGATCATATGATGAGTATTTTATCTTTTCCTCATTTAATTTTTCACTAAATAAGGAAATAGGATTCCCTTCTTGGCTTAGCACTACCCCTATGGCTAAATTACTAGCATCACATTCTATGGTAAACACTTTAGAAAAATCAGACAGAGTAAGTATGGGTTGTTGTGCTACCTTTTATTTCAAGTATTTAAAACTTTGATCAACTTCCTTGGTCCACTGGAATCTACTCCTTTTCTCTCCTTTGATAGTGTCTATCATTGGTGCTATGGTGTGATTGAACCCCCTTATAAACTTCTAGTAGAAGCTTTCTAGGCCATAAAAACTTCTCACTTCTCCCACTATTTTTGGTGTAGGCCAGTTAAGAATTTCTTCAACCTTCTTTGGATCCATTTTTAGGTTACCTCCTGAGATTACAAAGCCCAAATATATCAGCTCCTACTTCATCCATTCAAACTTCTTGAGGTTAATCATGAGATTCTTTTCATGTAGCTTTCCCAACACTCTATTCAAGTGATCCAAGTGTTCTTCCCTTGTTTTGCTAAATATCAAGATATCATTCAGGTATACTAATACAAACTTGTTAATGAAATCTCTTAACACCTCATTCATGAGTCTCATGAATGTGCTAGGGGAATTTGATAGCCCAAAGGGCATCACCATCCAATCATAAAGGCCCTCATTGGTCTTGAAAGCCATTTTCCACTCATCACCCTCTCTAATCCTTATCTAGTGGTAGCCACTTTTTAAATCTATCTTGGAGAAGTAGGTTTCCCCTGATAAACTAACCATAAGGTCTTCCATCTGAGGTAAAGGAAACCTATACCTAATGGTTATCTTGTTAATGACCCTTGAATCTGTATAGAGCCTCCATTCATCATCTTTTTTAGGTACCAAAATTGTTGGCACAACACAAGGACTGAGACTTTTCCTCACTAGGCCCTTGTCTAAAATCTCTTGCACTTGTTTCTTAATTTCCTCATTTTGTTGAGGTATCATTTTATAAGCTTCCTTGTTAGGAAGGCTTGCACTAGGAACCAAATCTATATGATGAATTACATCATGGATTGGAGGTAAGGAATTAGGCAAATCCTTCACCACTATGTGCTCATACCTATCAAGTAGAGTCTACACTTATTTTGGGACTTCTTTCTCGTTGTCCTCTACTACTACCTCTAAAATTGAATTCCCAACAACAACAAACCCAATATTCTCTTCTTCCAAGTATTTTAGGAACTCCTTCCCCTTCACCATCATCACATTAGGTCCTTCATGGACTGTACACTTGTCTTCTTGTAGTGGCTCTAATCTGATTTGCACTCCATATTTTTCAATCTAATACTCATTCTTGAAACCATCATGTTGTGCTTTCTTGTCATATTGCTATGGCCTACCAGGAAGTAGGTGACACAAATCCATGGGTACAATGTTCAAGAGCATCATATCCTTATAAGGACCAATGGAAAACTCCACATAAACCTTCTCATTCACAAGAACTTGTTGTCCCTTGTTCAACCATGAAATTATATAGGGATTAGAGTGGGGTATCCTTTTCAATCTAAGATTTTCTACCATTTCCAAGGATGTAATATTATCAGTGGAGCTAGAGTCAATAATGACCTTACATAACTTTCCCTAAACTTTGCAAGTTGTTTTGAATAAAGCTTTCCTTTGAGGTGGGTCCTTTGAGGTAGGCACTTTGATCAACATCCTCCTAATCATCAAAGACTCCCCTAGTTCTAGCTTAGCTCGAAGAAATGAAGGTCCTGCACAAGAAGTTACACTCTCTACCTCTTGTTCTTCATGAACAAGATGAGTTCTCCTTTCCCCACCTTGGTAGCTCAAACTTTGTTTGTTTGGACACTTCCATGAAGGATGCCCATATTGGCTGCAGTCAAAACATTTCCCTGAAAAGGAATTAGATCCTCTTGCTGGTCCATTGAACCTGCCTCTACCTCCTGGCCTTCTTCCCCTAAAGGCCCCTCTTGTTTCCCCACTTTTTTCTTGAGTGGTGCCTTGTTCACCTTGTGTCTTTTAGAAGCCTCTTCATCCAGGATTACCTCTACCTTTGAAAATTTTACCTCTGCCCCTGGTTTGTTTTTCCAACCTCCTCTTTATCTTCTCTTCAGCTTTGGTGGCCACTTGGAATCATTTTCTCACTGTTCCAGGAGTCATCAAACTGATTTCATCTTGGATTGTTCCCCTCAATCCATTCAGGTATCTATCCACTCTTTCCTTCTCATTCTCCATGTGCCCTGACCTTATGGTCAATTTATGAAATTCCTCCATGTAAGCAACCACATCCAACTCTCTCTTCCTCAAGATTTGAAGTCTTCTATAGGTTTGTACTTCATAGTCAATAGGTAAGAATTGGTGCTTGATCTTTTACACCATCCAGTCCCATGAATTTATTTTAGGCTTGAATTTCTTTAATCTCTCTTCTTGAGTGTAATTCCACTAGGTTAAAGCTGGTCCTTTGAGCTTTGTCTTAGCCAATTTAACTTTCATGTCTTTAGGAATCTCCTTGAACTCAAAGTGATTGTCAAGAGCATCAATCCACTCTATTACTTTTTCTCCATCCATCTTTTCTCCATACATAGGGATTTCTATTTTTACGTCTTGAGCCTCTCCTCTTGATGCCTTAAGCATATGCAAGCAATTTTTGTCTTCATTCCCCAACTCCTCTCGGGGTTTTGTTTGAGGGTTTTCCTCTTCACCCTCCTCTTCAAGGTCACTCACCTCAATGATAACCTTAGCTCTCTTTTCCTTCCTTTCAAGAGATTCCATCCTTTCTCTCAAGGCTCTAATTTCTTTAGCAACTGTTGTGCTACCCATCTTTGGAGGCATTTTGTATTATTCCTTGTTCACTTTTACTTGAACTTTCAAACTTATTTTCTGAATGGACCTAGAGCCTATGATTTGATACCACCTGATGCAAGATAGGGTGGTTTCCAACTCCTCTAAATACTCCTTGACTGATTATGACTAACCCAACTTCACAATAGGGTGACTCCCTTCATTAGGACTATTGAAACTTAGTAGCTCAGGAGACACACTTATTCAACTATATCTCCTTATATAGTTTTCTTCATGAAATTCACAACACACCTTTGGGGACCCATTACCCTTCTCTACAACATGTCAATAGCTTGACCAAGGTTGCTTTGGAGTGAACCACTCCAAACTAACCTTCTTTGCTCCACCATGGCTTAAATAAGCCTCTTTTACAAAGAAATTCCCTCAAGGTTCTCTTTCCCAGCCTCAAAACCAACATGAAATTTGAGAATAAAATTTCAAACACAAGAATATATCACCACTTATCCTGAATCAGTCTTAAAACTAACCGATCTCCACAAAAATGAGGTTTTCCATTAATGGGCAGTCACCCTGTCAACCCAAAATCTTGTTCCTAAGCTCATCCTACTTCACCACCCTACCAAGAAATGAAAAAAGACATTCTTCCACACTCCTACAATCCCATTCCATGTAAATACAACATTCAATAATGGTGGAATGGCCTTCAATGTCTCATTTTGTTTACAAACCCTTAAACCCTAGTGGAAAAGCAATTTTTAGAAAACACAGTAAATCTCCCTTCTTACTAAATGAAAACCTATCTAATATGGATTAAATTGAAGCTAGCTCAAAGGGATGCTTATTTACCTATATTTTTCATCAATTAGTGACTATACGAGTTGTACAAAATAGCAAGAAACTCAAGGTTTCAGAAACAACACATAAAAAGGCAGAACTTTCTTATTCCAACTTCAAAATCTTCTTGTCTTCAACATATCTCGAGTGATTTTTCCACCTTTTAGTGACTTTATAGCTTGCTACATCATTCCAAATGGAGTTCAAATAGATTTGGCTATTGGGCTTCCAACTACTCCCCTAATGAGACACAAAATACTAAATTATTCCATAATATTGATGTAAATATGAAGTCCTTTCCTAACGCGAACCACAAGTGGTTTCTACAACATGAAATTGGACACTTTGGCCTTATTACAAAACAAAAAATACCATTTCACAAGGCAAAACATACCAAAGTTGTGATAACTTAGGAAAATAGTGAAGGTGCTCTGCACCAATAAAAGTCTAGGGAGATGAATATTTTGAGTAGGTCAACCAAGTTCTCAAGGATAACCCCGAAGATTTAAGATATGATGGGTTTAATTTTGAGCTAGATAGGCTATTGATATTTAAAGGAAGAATATATGATTCAAACCCAGAAGAGTTAAGGAATATACCATGGAGGGAGCACCACTCCACACCATATTAAGACAACCTTGTGTAACAAAAACTTGTGGCTAATATAAAGCCACTAAATTTTTGGAAAGGATAAAGAGGTATTTTACAAGATATGTAGTAGAATTTCTAGGATACCATAGGTTGGAAGTGGAACATTATCACCTAGTAGGATTTTATACCTCATGAGATCCCATAATGGGAATGGCATACCATTAGTATTAAATTTGTGTAGATTTTTCTATGTCTAGGATTAGGAATAATGCAATATTGATAGTTGTGGATAGACTCACAAAGGTAACCAAATACCCATGAATTTGAGAGATGGAGCACCAGTCTCAGCTTGTAAGCTTGTGGAAACCTATTCAAATTCCATGATGTTCCTAAGAAGACTACCTCAGATAGGGATGATCGTATGACTTTAAGGTTTGTCAAACCTTATTCACCTTACTTGTAATTTAGTTGAACATAAGTTCAACATATCCTCTTGAGACAAATGGTTGGATGGAGAAAGTAAACTAGGTATTAAAGAAATTTTTGTGAGTGTATTGCATGGGTCAACAATACTAGTGGTATGATTATCTTCAATTGGAGAATTTGCATATAATAATTCATATCATTTAAAAATTTAATGGATCCATTTGAAGAAATGCATAAAATAAAGTGCCAAAATACTATAAGCTATGGAAACTGAAAAAATAGGATTAGCCTTGGTCCATAAATGCTATTAGAAATAAAAGAAACAAATCAAAGTTTCAATTAGGAAAAGACTAGCGGGAGCCAATGATTGGTAGAAAAATAATGTTGATGTTAAACAAATATCGATACAATTCTTAGTAAGAGAAATAATGCTCAAGTCATGCAGGTTCCACCTATGTATTAGAAAGGTCACTTAGTGCAAGGTCCAGTGGGACTAGATTGTAGAGGACAAGTGTTATGAGAGAAAATTATAATGAGATTAAATAAAAAATATCCCATCTTTAGCTTGAACATTAAAACATAAATTTGAAATTTTTATTTTATTTGTTATATGTAAAGATACTTTAGCTCATCAAGGATGATGACTCTTAAGGGGGGAATATGTTACAGCCCATTCATGAATTACAATTTATTTTTCACCTTATGATAAAAGCATGGATGGTTTGCATAATTATGAAGGTTTGAAAGATGCACATTATGATGAAATATATGAGATGTAATGGCTTTATGTATTTAATGGAAATATTGATAAATATGCAAAGAAATGGATGAAATATATATGATATGGCTAACTACGTATTTTTTTGTCCAAGTGGATATACATGAATGGATTTCATGTCTCCAATGGATGAGAGGGAGTATCACTTAGGAGAAGGGGGTTCATCCCACAATAATGGGATACATTTCTTGGCCAAAATTGACATTAAAATCAACATTTTCAATAAAAACTTCACTTTCTAACACCTATAGTAGGTAAACTATTAGGAATTTGAAAATGATGTAAACTAGTGATTTGTGAGATCTTGTTTGTAGATTTTAAATTTATTTATACAAAAAAAAAATTGTAATTTTTTTGTGTCTCCTTTGATAACTATTTTTTAATAATAAACAACATTTTTAAAAAGTGGTGTGTACTTCAGCTCGCATAACTATTTTTCTACAATGGATAAAATTCTGATTCTTTTGAATTTAGGTTGGTGTTGCGTGGTTTCACAACACACCCCATTTTTCTCTTTAACAAAATGTGGCCCCCATTTTTTTCCCGTACCCTTTTGTTTTTGGTTGCTTTGGCATTGTTATGTGGTTTGGTTGGCTACAACTCTCTCTTTTTATCTTTGTTTGGCCTTTTATTTTTTCCCTATGTCTTCTTTCTCGGATTTGGTTTTTGATCTTTTTTATTGAAGTTTGATATTTTATTGTAAACTGGAATCTTGGAGTCCTGCGATTGTATCAAGGTAATTTTATCTTCAATTGATTTTAACCCCACCTAGTAAGTCACCGACCGTAAAGTGTTAATCCCAATGATGTATTTACTCTTGTATTGGAGTCCAATTATTTTATTTGTAACTCGAAAACTGGAGGGTACATTTTCAAATGTTTTGAATTTTCTTGAGCTTGGTTTTCTATCTTTTCTTTCATTCTAGTTTGTGTTCTCTTTGAAGCTTGGAAGTAAGTTCCCGGATCCTAGTATTTATTTCAAAATTTAATACCGAAAAGTGTCAATCCTAGTGATCAAAAATTGATCACATATCTTTGAGGGCCCATGCCTGGCCGGTGATCGAAGTGACCCCGGAATGCCACGTATAATCACTATGCAATCATTTCCCTCTAGTAATGAGCCCACACAAAAACCTAGGTGTTCATAATTTGAACCCTAATCCGCAATGATTGCACATTTATTCAAGAGATTAATGCATTGTAATAGGTTATTAATGAAGGTGGCAAACTACTCATATACTTGGCACCACCTTAAGCATAGAGTTGCTTTTGTAACACCCTACTTTGCATCATGCTGCAACTTTTCAAGGGACATTGAAAGAATGAAATAATTATGGCACGCAAGGAAAGGTAAACTTTGAGAAACCAAAAAAAAACACAGCTACCAAGGGTTTTGAAGTTCCATTTCAAAAGATTATCATTATCAGCCAAAACTAGGTATGTTTTGAATAATTGATTTTATGCTAGCTATTTTCATGCTCAAAGATCTCGAAAGATGTTTTTCCCTTAAAATGTTTAAAATTGAAATGATGATTATTCTCCGACTTTTGAATTTAACCAAAAGATGAATGAAAATAGTATAAAATCATAAGAAATTTTTAGTTAAATTTAACCCTAACTCGCACGCAAGTCACACATTTGAAAATGTAAAAAATACCAGCAAAAATGAGTACTTCTCATGCAAGAATAGAAGATGAATTCAAATATTGTAATTCATAGGCCATACCAATCAATATGGTAATGACAAACACTCATATGGGGTGGTCTTCTGATGTTGAAATCCACACTCGGGTATGGTAAGAAAATGCTTCTCAATGTACCAAAAATATAGAAAGTGGGTTATTCTCTGCAATAGGGTTTCTGCCATCGATGAAGGCCCTTGAATTGGTTACACAATGTATGAATTATTATAACCTTGATAAAAGAGTTGTTGATAAGGAAGGAAGAATTTATGTTGATCTCACATTGAAAGGAATTATGTACACATGTTTGGGCTTCATTCTTTCACTCATATGTACAACATTGATATAAAAGCTAAAGCCATGACATATCAAAATGCTAAAGCTCACAATAAATAAATTATGAGCACCTAATGGTGCCACAATCAAATTCCACCACATGACAAAGTACTTCAAAGGTCTATATTCAACCAAGAAATTCAAGACATTATTACTCTGCTAAGCAGGATGGCTGGTTTAAGAGATGCAAGTAAATTTGAACCTTGGATATTTGTAATAATATCCAGATTGATGGAAAATCTTGTGCAGATGCACTTGAGAAATTAATTAGTGACAAATTATGTGAAAAGATAAATTCATTTTCCAAAACCAAGTGTTTTTATTTGTCTTCATATGTGATTTATTCCAGTGCCATGAGAACAAGCAAACAAGGGTTGGTACGTTGGGCAGGGAGGTTGGAAATAGTTTGATATATGCTCATTTACCCCAGATCACTATCCATGGGTATAAAGAGAATTACATGAGAGTTAATGATGTGTTTTCCATGAAGCTGGTCAGAATGATGGAAGGTGATAAATCCAAAAGATTGTCCTTAGAAGCACAAAGTGTTATTAGACCAATGGGAGACTGCTATATTCACTTCCCCACATTCTCCTCCATCAGGATTGAAGGTTTTGATGGACATCCATTTATGATGCCCAGGTATCCAACAGATAAGATTGTTTTATTAGAACTGGCGAGATAGTTGAAACCATGTCAGGTTGTTTATAACAAAGCTCATAAGAAGGCCTCTTTCAAATTTCCTATAGTGTTAGGGAATTACAAATGCAATGCAATAAGTTTGTCTAACTTTTGTGAGGAAGAATTGAAAACATATGATTTTGAGTTTTTTCAACTTTAGAGAATATACTATGATCTTGATGGGAACATTGCCAAGACTATTGTTGGTTACTATGATCATGTCCAATATTTAGAGGATTATTGGCTTAATTGTGAAGATGAGCATAAAGTAAGGTTAAGAAAAAATGAAAGATTGTCTTTAGAATCTGCTTGGATTTTGATGCTTCATGATATTCTAGATCAACTGGAAAAAGATGATGAAGAAGTGTTGAATGAAGCCTACAATGAAAATAGGGTGTATTATGAACCTATTCCAGACTTAGATTCTGAAGGTGAAGTGATGATGTCCATTGATGAGTTCTCTACACCAGTTTTATTACATACTCAACACTAGATAAATGATTTTTGTAAAACTTTGGGAGAAAGATGAATTCAACCCACATTCTCAGAAGATAAGTAGAGAAAAAAAATAAATGAAACTACATCTGAGAGTGTGGAATTTTCTAAAAAGAAAATGAGAACTAGTATAGTGGCTCCTAGTATAAGAATTGAAGAGAAAAATATTGAAGTTTCAAAACCTAAGATTTCAATGAAACCATCTGATAAACAGAGGGATGAAGAATCAAATAAAGATAAATCAAAAGTAAGAACTAATGGTGCATCCTCCTCTACAATAAAAACAAGAAATAATTTGGTTATTGAAGAAGAAACAATAGTAACAAAAAATGTTGGTACACATACAAGGTCTGCATCTCACAAAGTTGCAACATTTTTTACTTCTCCTCCATCTGTTAACCAACTAATGTGAAATAAATATTAGGAGGAACTCTTGTGGCCTTGGATGAAATTTTTGAGACAAATGAGGCCAAAATTAAAGAAAAAATGGATAAATCGGGTGCCATGTCGGAGAAAGTGAAAGAAAATAAGTCTAAAGATAAACAAATGGTACAACTAGTGCTGGAAGAAATTCTTGATATAGGGTCTGCTCCTATTAATATGTAAGACGAAGAATTTATACAAGGAACACTCACTTCAGAAGTGGGGAATCCTGATATTCTTGAGATGGAAACATAGGTGATTGTAGAGCAGGATCCTATTGATGAAACAATTGTTGAAGATACTTTTGATTTCCAACCTTCACTTGGGAATGTGCTAAATGATAATGAGAAATCATAGATATTTGGAAAATCAGAATAAGTCTTGGTTGAAATTGAAGTTGGAAAAGAAACTACACAGATTCAGGGTGAAGAAGCTGAAAATGAAGAGAACATTGGTGTAGCAGAGAATAAACAAGATAATTCCCAGGAAATTAATATTGAACATCTAGATAGACAAGAAAAGGTGAGTCTCCAAATAGAGGAGGTAGTCCCAGATCTTAGCAATCTCGACTCTATGCCAAAAATTGCTAAAGAAGTTCCTATTTTAGAAGAAATAAGAGAATAAATTCCTGAATTCAGTGAACATCAAGAATAAAGGAATGCTACAGAGGTAGAGTTAGACAATGATGCACCTAATTGGTTGATCAGGGAATTAGCTTCCCCAATGGAAGTAGAAGTGATTCCTTTGGATTTCAACAATTTTGTACATGAAATAGATACTCCAAAGCCTAAGCACAGAGCTAAAGAAAGGCATGTCATACAAAAGAGTGCAGATGGTAACTGGACCATCCATATAACTACTCCAATAGTTGATAAATATAGACATGGAATAACACCTAAGGAGTATAAGATAACAAGTATTAATCTTGGACACTCATCCTAGAAGCAAGAGTTGGATGAAATAAAAGTGAATTTGGATGCCACTATTGCTAGAGTACAAAAGTACAAAAACAAGAAAAGAGAATTGAAAGAAAGAGTTTCTACCTTAGAACATTTTATAAAAAATATAACCCTATCCGGTAAAGCACAAATAGAATTGCTCCAACATCCAATATTAATGTCACAAGACTAGGTGGATGCAATTGCAATGGTTTTCCATAAAATGAATGTACTTTTGAAGAATGGATTGAGTACTGGGTAAAGTAGGGAGAAAAAAATGTCATAGAAGCAATAGGGAAATATAAGGAATCATACAATTGGTTTGAAAAATCCAAGAGCTTTGAAACTGAATGTAGGGTTCATGAAGAACAAATTAATATTGAGAAGTAAGATATTGAAATTCACATACACATGGATGTCCAAGGTTTAATACAAGGAAATGTAATGTCAAAGAAAGAAGCTCTATTGCTAAAAAATGGAAGAAACAATTAAAGTGGGAAGGTGACATGTTAATACAATTTGTTTAAGGATTTGAGAAAGTCACCGAGGAAAGTAAAAGATTTCCTGATAAATATCAAGATTTTATTGAATTGTTATCATGTCAAAGGTGTGATCCTCAAACATTAGGAAAAGAGGGTAAAGAAGCTCAATATTTCAAGGAATGGATCGAAAGAATAAAAAGAGACCCTGTTCAGTTATTAACTTGGGAAGTTATTGATGAGATCATACAATGCATGAACACCATCGATAAATATGCAACAAATAGAGTGCAAATAAATAATATAATACTTTGAGTATCTGAAGAATGTACTAGGCTTAAGCTCACTTGGAAGGCTATACATGGAGTTTCGAAGGATCGTATGCGTCAAACATTGGGAGCTTTCCAAGAGTATCAAGAAAAGAGAGAAAGAGAAAAGAGTCCAAACCCAAGTCTTGAATGATAAAAGATACCAGATACCAGAGGTGTTACTATAACATTTTGTTTTGTGATTTTGCAGGCTGCTCTCGGTTCTGATGGATGTATTGTGTCTGGTATTTGGAAGAATGCCGATAGCCTTGGTTTATGCAGAGTATTGTGTACCAGAGTAAGGAGTGAAGATTGTTGTTGTTGATGAAGTCAAATCTTTGACTTCATCTAGAATGTTCCAAATGACAGCTGGTGTGTGCCATGTGCTACCTTTTGATTTGTTTTTTTTAATTCTCTGAAAGACTTTAAGTTTAAACTCTTGGGACCTTGTCTCTATAAAAGGCCATTTGCTGCTTTATTTTTATTTTAAGTTCATAATTTGTGGATGTCAGAAGAGCCAAAACTTCTTTACGTTTTGTTCTTTTTTCCTAATTTATGGATCATTCTGGTCTAAAAACTTGTATGCATATAGACATTGATTAATATCAGAGCCAATCTGATAGCTACCTATCTCATGGATCTTTTGTAGCTGGTTTTGTTAGTTTAGCTAAACAAGCCTATATGATGTACCATTTAAGGGTGCATACAAAAACTACTCGGTGTCCAAACCAAACCCCTCTCTTTAAAAGCTCGCACGATTTTGTATGTAGCTATGAAGCAATCTGGTGAAATACAAAGCAATTTTCTTTAATTTATTTAATTCGTTGGGGCATGCATGGAGAATAACTAGGAGAAATTTTAATTTAAGTATTTTTATGCTTTATTTTAGAATAGATGTTTAAATTCTTTGAAAATGTTCCAAAAAATAGATAAATGGAAGGGAATTTATTGAAAATATTTCGATTATGTAAAATTTTTGAATGCTTAAAGATAAATCTACTTAAGTGATAGCAAATGAAACTGTTGATATTCATGAAATATTATTTCAAATATTTTGATTTCATGATTTTATTTTTATGAATGAATTGGAAATCTTTCGTAAAAAAAATCTTATGACCTTTGATAAAATCAAAATAAATGAACATATTCCCTTTGAGATTAACAATAAATTCACATCATACCCTGAAGCAAATCTAGTATGATCATGACCCGATTACCGAAGACTTGGGATTGAACTAAGTCAATCTTTTTGTTCTGTTTAGGCAGATTCCTGCTTTGAGATTGTCTTGTTCCATATCTTTCAAGAAGAATAGGATTCTTCACGATTTGTCTATGGAGTTTTTATTCAACACTATTGATGTGAGTGAAATCATTGTCAACAAGAATTGATGCTAGAAGGAAGGCCTTTTGTTGTCCTTTTTGGTTTTGTTAGGTCTTTAAGCTAGATTTTTTAAAGTCACTAGATCTCGATCTAGTGATCCTCATGTGACTTCGGTCGAACTTAGTGGTTGAACATCATCTAGACCTCAAAAATCTAGAAGTGTAAGTGCGATTTCACAAAATCCAATTGTTGTGACACCACCGCCTTCCATAGTGATGGCATTCTTTAACGTAGAGTCACCAATCCAATTTACCGTATATAATGATTTACCAAAAAATCTTGATAAGTCGTGTCCCAAATATTACCTCTACAAAGACATAGAAGAACATATCGGTATCTTTAAGGATACGTGTTTTAGAGAAATAATTCAACATAAAGATGTCATATGTAGGTTGTTCTCATACAAATTAAGCGATGAAGTTTATCAATGGTATATCAACTCGCCTCATAATTCTATTAGATCTTGGTCAGATATGGAAAGCCATTTTTTAGCCAGATTTAGGACACCTACAAATCTTGCTTTGTGATATCATCAATTTTCTCAAATTAAGAGGTTCGAAGGAGAACCTATAACTACGTTTAATGACAAGTTTCAAAAAGATTATTCTAGTTTGTAAGCACCTTACATAGTGGATAATTTATCAGCCATCACGGTCTATTATATAGCAGTAAATCATTTAATTCCTATGTTTGTGAAGCGAAAGGAAAATCCTCCTACTACTTTACTCGAAGCTTATGCTAGAGCCATTAATGTGAATCTAGAAATGAAGCATCTTGGAAATGGATCATCTGCAAATGGTAGAAATGGACTAAGCAATTATCCTACCCCAAGTTTAAATGGAGTTCCTCTGAGTCATCCTATAAATCCTAATGTTTATCCTTCAGTGGCCCAAAATGTGACATTTCCTCAAATACTTTCTTTCAATCAGGATCAAGCTTCAGTTCCTCACCCTAGTCTAGCTATTATAGAGTTGCATCCTATTGAAAATTCCTTTTTCTCATAGACTCGAGAAAATAAAAATGTTAAAATTTCAGAGGAGAAGGAAGATATAAAAGAAATTAGAGCTCAACTCAAAAGATTAACCACAAAGGTTACACAATTAAGAAATAAAAAATTTTATGCTCAAAATAAAAATTAGAATTCGCAAAATCAAATGTATAATACACTTAGACCACCTAGACCTTGGAATACAAAACCAAATAATGGAGGATTGTCCATGCCTTTAGACAAAAATGATCCTAAGTATGAAGGATCCACATCAAAATTGAATTTAGTTGATCTCGCGATGAATAATTGGTGTAGAATCCATAACACAAATGCTCATACCGAAATAGACTATTCACAGTTCAAAATAACTTTGGGTATTTTTCTAGCTGCTACACATTATAATGAACAATGTGATTCTCATCCTCCCAAGGGAAAAAAATTAGTTCCAGTGGGATCTGATTATGCTTTAGTCCTTGAAATCTATGAACATGTTAAATCACCTACTATTGCTACAAGTTACACTCAAGAGTATGAGGGAGATAATTCAACTATGACTCTAGAAACATACACATTTCCTTATCAAGACAAAAATGAACCATAGGAAGAAATTGATGAAATTCACACTTTTCAACAGTATCAAAAAGGACATACTCATAATCTAAGAAGAAACACCAAAAATGGAAATAAAGTCAATGGTCCATTAACAATGTCGATTCTGCCAAATAACTTTAATACTTCACCTGATGACAAATCAAGTAATAAACCAAGGTTACCCAAAGTAACCTCTCATTATAGTTCATCAAGTGTTTAAGAAATGAAAAGATAGATTTCATCGATCAAAAAAATTTGACTACCTATTTAGCATAAGAAATAAAAATGGTAAAGATTAGTCTTTCTTTGTCAGAATTGCTCAAAACACTTGTAATTAAGAAATCTTTCTTAAGTTCTCTAGAAGATTTTTTGAAAGAAGGAAAGCTCAAAGATACTCAATCGAAAGACAATCAGTTTAAAACAAAGGATAAGAACATTGTTCCTATAGAGGATGTTCAAGTAGCCTTTTACAAAAGAAAAATAGAGTCTCCACCATTTTTTCTCACTTTGAGAATATTTGGTAAAAATCTTCATAATTGTTTAGTAGATTCTAGAGCTTCTGCTAACATGTTGCCTTTGTCTACCTATCAAACACTAGGATTAACTCCGACAAGTTCTTTAAAGAAGGTTACTCAACTTGATAAAACAAAAGTAAATGTAGTGGGAGAGTTGACTAATATTGTTATGCAATTAGCGTCAGATCCTAGAATTCAATATTATATAGACATTCAAGTTGTTGAGATAACTGACACTTATGGTATGTAATTGACCAAGGATTAGTCCAAGGTCTTGAATGTATATATGGCTACCGAATTATCACATATGTGGTTACCATGGAAGGGAGTTCCCAATCAAATCATAATTGAAAGGAAACCACACATGAAGTATATGATCATTGAATATAACCAAAAGAATGAAGTTCTATGTATTTATGTAGAACCAAGAGTTTACAAAGTACAAAATTTCAGAGTCAAAATCGAAGAAATATTTACATGTGAAGCTAGAAAAACCAATTAATTGCATCTTGGAACATACATTTTAATTGAATCAGATTGTGTTTCTTCTAAAGAAGAAAATAGTGCCTATGATAGATTTCAGAAAAATATTATTACAGAAGCTCAGAAGAGCGACAAAGTTAAAGTTTCACTAAAAGGTTTATTATTGCATGTTTGGTGTTGGTTACATGATGTTGCACACTCAAAAAATAGTTGTATGATGTGTTTGGAGATAATTCATAGAATTGAAAATCAATATTTTCCAGAACACAACAAGGTTAAAGGACTTGAATCAGAAATGCACATAGATATAACTCATGTCACACAGATTGAAAGGACTAATCTGACATCATCAAAGAATGGTAAGTTAAAATTAATAAATGATCAAGCCTGGATACTTAAATTTGATGGATCTAAATCAAAACAAGGGATTGGAGTTGGAGTCAAACTTATTGACTCGAAGGTAAATCTTTTCTTGTTGCATATCGATTACAATTTCAATGTACTAACAATGTTGTAGAGTATGAAGCCCTTATACATTACCTAATCCTTGCAATAAAAAATAAATTCAAAATCCTTAAAGTATTTGGTGATTCAAAATTGGTAGTGAGATAAGTTCAAAAGCAATATATTAGTCACTACAAGTGTTTATCCAATTATTGACATAGAGTATGGGATTTGATAGAAAGTTTTGATGCATTCAATATTACTCATATCTTGAGAAGATTTAATAAAAGTGTCAATGCTTTGGCTACTATTGCCAATACTCTAGAACCTCTAGATGCCTCTGATTTGAAAAGATTCATAGTTTAGCTGGTGCAGTTACCTTTGGTTCCTAATAATGTTACCAATTTGCAGGTGTTCGAAGATGACCGACATATATTAGATTTCATCACTTATTCCAGCATTTTCAAAGCACAAATAATCAAAGAAATAGATCACCTTGATGGAAAAATTCAAGATGAGGAATTAGCTCATGCAAGAGATAATAATATTCCAAAAGGAATGATTGAGTTGGAAAGGATATTTGACATCAATCTGATAATCAAATAGAAAGATTTTCCTTGAAGTGATGGGGGACAATCTGAATCATACAATTTGCACACTAAAGAAGATCCTAAGAATGTGTTAATTGGAAGGTTTTGTATTGAAGAAGAGAAGAAGAATATCACTTAGGCACTTAAATATTATTGGAAGGTTATCGCTTGGACATACGAAGATTTGAAGACGTATGATACTTCCATTATTACTCATACGATACCATTAGAGTCTAATGCAAAACCTTTTCGGTAAAAGCAAAGGACAGTAAATGCACTCTTAGAACCACTAATTCAAAAGGAAGTCCAAATTTTTTTATCAGCTAAGATAATATTTCCTATGAGATATTCCACTTGGGTGGTGAATTTAGTTCTTGTGAGAAAGAAGAATGGAGATATAAGACTATGCGTAGATTTTTGAAATCTCAATAAGGCATCCGAGAAAGATAATTATCCCTTACCCTCATTGGAAGAAGTGCTACAAATAATTAATGGTTCACAAATGATGTCCCTTTTGGATGGATTCTTTGGATATAATCAAGTAATGGTAGTGAGTGAAGATCGAATGAAGACAAAATTTACCACAAAGTGGGGAACTTTTTCCTATAGGAGAATGCCATTTGGATTGACAAATGTCGGAGCTACATTTCAAAGAGCAATGGATTATGATTTTAATGGATTGATAGGAAAGTGCATTATTATTTGCATGGATGACCTGACAGTATTTTTGAAAGACAAAAGAGATCATGTTTGAGATCTTAGAGATATATTACAGAAATGTGAAACTTACAAAGTTTCACTAAATCCTAAAAAGTGTGTTTTCGGAGTAACTGAAGGTAAGTTATTGGGAAATATTATTTTTGAACGAGGTATTTCGATAGACCCAGACAGAGTAAGCACATTACTCAAGTTACAGCCCTCGGGAAGCAAGAAAGAATTAAAATCCTATTTTGGTAAGATTAATTTCATTCAAAAATTTATTATTGGATTCACATAAATAGTGAAACCACTCAATGATATGTTGAAGAAAGATGCCAAGATAGAGTGGAAAAATGAAGCTAAGATCACCTTCAAAAATATAAAGACTGTTATCATAGAGGCTCCAGTATTGGTAAGTCTAGATTATACGAATCTTTTTATATTTACTCTTTTGCCTTTGGTCATACTTGTGCAGTACTAACACAGGAGGGCAAGAATAAAGAAGAAAATCCAATTGATTTTATGAGCACTCCATTCAGAGAAGCATATTTGAGATATACAAATGTTGAAAAACAAGCATTTTCTTTTGTTAAAGAAGTATGCAAATTCAGACATTATTTTCTTAGGAGTATGGTTAAGGCTATTGTTCTAGATGCTATAGTCGAAATATTGTCAACATAGAGTGAGCTCGGAGAAAAAAGAGCCAAATGGGCTACCATCCTATAGGAATTTGATCTAGAAATCATACCCATAAAACTAGTTCGAGGACAAGCTTTGGTCAAGTCTATTACAAAAATAGATCCACAAATTTCAAGTCAACAATATACGTTGAATGCAAAAAACCAAGGTGATTGGTATTCAGATATATGGCATTATTTGGTTAGTCATACTTGTCCTAATCACATGCAAATAAATCAAAGAAGAGCCCTTAAGATAAAGTCACAAAGCTATATGATCAAAGGAGGCGCTCTATTCAAAAGAAATCATGAAGGAATCTATTTAAGATGCTTGAATAGAACAGAAGTAGAAAAAGTGTTGCAAGAGTTACATGAAAAATTTGGAATAGCTCATGGAGCACGATTGGCTACTACACACCTCATTTTAAGAGTTGGTTACTATTGGTCAATGATTTTCAAAGACGCATACGAACATGTGAAACATTGTCATACATGTTAGACTACATCAGAAAAAGGAAGATTTAATGCTCAACAATTACAACCAATGATGGAATTGGGTCCCTTTTCACAATGGGGACTAGATTTTCTTGGAACTATCAATCCTCCATCATCTGCAGGCCATAGATTTATATTAACTACTATTGATTATTGTACCAAATGGACAAAATCTTGTCCGAACAAACAATGCATTACAAAGGTGGTAATCAAATTTTTGGAAGAGAATATCATTATCAGGTTTTGAGTACCTTACACACTAGTATGTGACAATGGCCCTATCTTTTCTTGATTAAAATTTTCTAATATGGCATTTGAATATGGTATAACTTTGAAATTCTCATCTAATTATTATCCACAAGGAAATGGATTAGCTAAATCTTCAAACAAAAATTTGTTGGATATAATAAAAAAGTTGATTGAAAAGAATCCTAGGGAATGACATGTTTTATTAAAATTTTCCCATTGGGTAGATCGCACTAGGATGAAAGCTACATTAGGAAATTCCCCTTATCACTTAGTTTACGAAATTGATCCTATATTGCCAATAAATTTGAAAATCCCTACTTGGCAGTTTTCCCAAGAGTATATAGGATTGGATGATCAGACTAAGGCCCGGTTATTACAATTGATGTATTTAGATGAAAAGCGTACTCAAGCTATAGATCATTCTGCTAAACATCAATCTATAGTTAAAATATGGTTTGATAAAAGGGCTAGATTAAAAACTTTTAGAATATCTAATTTGGTCTTGTATTGGAATAAGGCTCGGGAAAGAAAAGGTGATCATGGTAAATTTGATAAAAATGTGGATAGGCCCATATCAAGTTTCTGAAATCTTGGGCAATACCACTTATAGATTAAAGTCTTGACTGGTGAAGATAGCCCATTACTTGAAAATGGATAGTTTCTAAAGCATTATTTCCAGTCATTGGTAAATAGTTTTCTTTGTAAATAGTTTTTTTTGTAAATAGTTTTTGTGTTGTTTTGTGAATATTTTTGTTGCTTTGCTTCGCTTTCTTTTGGGTGTTGTGTTTTTTGACTTTTCAATGATTAGCAACTTATGAAGGTGAGCAGGTTAATAGAGCATCAATTCTAGAAATTTGATCTATGATTTGACCAAAAGTAGTTTTCTATTTATGGATTATTAGAAAATTATTTCATTCTTTATACAAAAGTTAGTATTAATCATTTAGTTGATGTTGAGCTACAAATGCACACATTTAAATCATTCTATTAAAATTTGGGATATTAGTTGTTTGTATTAATTGAAAAATTAAAAGAATACCTTTGCTGCCACTGTAATTCCCAACCTAATAGCAGGCTTCATTGCTTGCAAGTTGAAAATGAGCCATTATTGAAATATCAAAAATTAAAAAAATGAGCTATCATTGTTATATATATATATATATTTAATATCAACTATTTAGGCTATCCAAATAACTCTATTGGGGCTATAGACGCCTGACTGGCAATAGAGATATGTTTGGGGGAATTACAAAGATAAAATTGTTGGGGCTATGGATGCCTGACTAACATAAGGCTCTATCCTTGGTTGGATTAAAATGAATTGTCAAATTATGTAGGTTAATACAAACATTTTTTTAAAAAAGTTTACAGTAGCAAAAATAACCAATTTCACACACGTGAGCTCGAGGATACTTAATTTTGTATGCTAGCTAAAGTGAAATTTGAATTTTGGAATAAGGATTTAGTGATTTATAATTAGAAGACTAGAAAAAGTTGATGCATTGATGTTAGATTCAGAACTGACTTTCTATTATTTTGTTTAGTTTTTTTAGTTGCTAGTTGTTGTGTGGTTTCACAACACACCCCATTTTTCTCTTTGGCAAAATGTGGCCCCCCTCTTTTTTCCCGTTCCCTTTTTTTGTTGGTTGCTTTGGCATTGTTATGTGGTTTGGTTGGTTTCAACTCTCTCTTTTGATCTTTGTTTGGCCTTTTATTTTTTCCCTATGTCTTCTTTCCCAGATTTGGCTTTAGATCTTTTTTTATTCGAGTTTGATATTTTATCGTAAATCGAAATCTTGAAGTCCTATGATTGTATCAAGGTAATTGTATCTTCAGTTGATTTTAATGTCGCTCGGTAAGTCACTGATCAAAAAGTGTTGATCTCGGCGATATCTTTTATTCTTGTATCAGAGTCTAATAATTTTATTTGTAACTTAGAAATCAGAGGGTATGTTTTCAAATGTTTTGACTTTTCTTGAGCCCATTTTTTGGGCTTTTCTTTCATTATGTGTTGTGTTCTATCTAAATCTTGGAAGTAAGTTGTTGGATCCTGGTATTTCTTTCTAAATTTAATATCGGAAAGTGTCAATCTCGGTGATCATAAATTGATCACATATCTTTGAGGGCCCATTCCTAGCCGGTGATCGAAGTGACACCAGAATGCCAGGTATAATCACTACGCTGTCTTTTTCCTCTAGTAATGAGCCCACACAGAAACCTAGGTGCTCATAATTTGAACCCTAATTTGTAATGATTGCACCTTTATTCAAGAAATTAATGCATTGTAATAGGTTATTAATGAAGGTGGCAAACTACTCATGTACTTGGCACCACCTTAAACATAGAGTTGCTTTTGTAACACCCTACTTCGCGTCATGCTACAAATTTGCGAAGGACATTGAAAGAAAGAAATAATTTTGGTACGCTAGGAAAGGTAAACTTCAAGAAACCAAAAAAAAAACATAGCTACTGAGGGTTTTGGAGTTCCATTTCAAAAGATTATCATTATCAGCCAAACCTAGGTATGTTTTGAATAATTGATTTTATGCTAACTATTTTCATGCTCAAAGATCTTGAAAGATGTTTTTCCCTTAAAATGTTTGAAATTGAAATCATGATTATTCTTTGAATTTTGAATTTAACTTTTGAATTTAATAAAAAGATGAATGAAAATGTCAAATAATCGTAAGAAATTTTTGGTTAAATTTAACCCTAACTCGCACACAAGGCACACATTTGAAAATGCAGAAAATACTAGTAAAAATGAGTACTTCTGACCCAAGAATAGAAGATGAATTCAAGTATTATAATTCATAGGCCATACCAATCAATATGGTAGTGATAGAAACTCATATGGGGTGGTCTTCTGATGTTGAAATCTGCACTCAGGTACGACAAGAAAATGCTTCTTAATGTACCTAAAATGTTATAGAAAGTGGGTTATTTTGTGCAGTAGGGTTTCCATCAGCAATGGAGGCCCCTAAATGGTTACATAATGTATGAATTATTATAACCTTGATAAAAGAGTTGTTGAGAAGGAAGGAAGAATTTATGGTGATCTCACGTTGAAAGGAATTATGTACACATTTGGGCTTCCTATTCACTAAGATGTACAAAATTGATATAAAAGCTAAAGCTGGGACATATCAAAATGTTGAAGCTCACAATAAAGAAATTATGAGTGCCCAATGGTGCGATGATCCAATTCCACCATAGGCCAAAGTAATTCAAAGGTCTATATTCAACCAAGAAATTCAAGACATTATTACTCTGCTAAGTAGGATGGTTGGTTTAAGTGATTCTAGTAAATTTGAACCTTGGATGTTTGTAATAATATCTATATTGATGGAAAATCCCATGTAGATACACTAGAGAAAGTTTATTACTGGCAGATTATGTGAAAAAATAAAGGCATTTTCCAAAACCAAGTGTTTTTATTTGTCTTCATATGTGTGTGGTCATCTCTAATGCAAATCCTATGAGTACAAAGTTTGGGATCTAATCCTTTCATGTCATGGTAATCCCATGCAAATGTATGTTGATGCTTCTTTACAAGGTTTTTCATAGACAATTGTTGCTCCTGAGTAAGCTTATTATTTATATTCAAATGTTTCCCCTCTGAAACTTGTACTTGTGTGATCAGCTCAATCATAGTTGTTTCACTAATGCTTGAAACTTTTACTTCATGTGGTAACAATGTATGAAGTATATCTTTTGTTGCAATAAATTCAAGTGCAAAAGAAGCTGGAAGAAGTGTCTACAATGGACATGCAAAACTAGATTCAAGAGTGGGTGCTTCTTCATGCACTTCACAATGGTTCTAAATTATATGGAATAATAAGTCATCTTCTTCCTGAAGCTGTATAAAAGGACTTATGCCTATCATCATGATTTGTGCCACTGAATTGGCTTTATCTACCTCTTCTCCAACATGTGACTAGATGGGGTTGTCCATATCATGGATTGTTGAGCAGGAGGATAAAGGACAAGCTTTTTAGTGCTTTTCTCATTAGAAATACTCATGTCCCCTAACCAAAATCCAATGTAAGCATCTGTTGTAGCTAACCATGACCTTCCCAGAATAATAGGATACCCTCCTAATGTAGCTTTAGGGGAAAGGATCATGAAATCACTTGGATATTCCAAAGAGTCTATAATAACAAGGTCTTCAACTATACCATCTGGTTTGATAATGGAACTATCAGCAAGCTACAAAATAGTGGAAGTAGGTCTCAGATTTGTAAGATTCAATTGTTGTAGGATATATTTAGTCATCACATTGATAGCAGCTCCCAAGTCTATTGGAGCATTATTTACTTGGATTCCATTTATAATGACTCCAACTATAGGACTACCTAGGTCAGTATACTTAGGAATAGTTACTTTCCCAAGCATGATAGTTGCCAATTGTCCCATCACATGAACAATGGTAGGGTCTCACTTTTTCCTCCCACGATTTTTGAGACACGATTCCTTAATTTCCTTACCATATATGGGAACATATTTTATGCCTTGTAATACAGGTATCTTGACACATATGTGTTTTATCTAATCCAAAATATCAAAGGTTGTTTCTTCCTTTTGCTTAGCGACTTCTAACCTTTGGGGAAATGGTGGGTCAAGATCAGTCTATTGAATTGGTTCAGGACTCTTGGGCGCACTTGTCTGAGCAGGGATATTTGGTAAATTTTGATACTCCTCCTCTTCCACAGGAAGCTATGTGATAATAGGAGTGGAAAGTGATGACAAAGTGGTTCCTAAATGCAGATGTATATCACTCAAACTCACAACATAGGTAGGAAATTGGTTTGGATCTATAGATTAGATTGGATGTTGTTGTGGTTTGTTATTTGGGTTGGGTGTGGATTGAGCTAGTAACTGAGTAGGTCTAGGTGTGCTAGCATTTGAGTTAGGAGGAGGCATTATGGTAGGTTGTTGAGGCTGTGGAGGTGGCTACATATAACCAGTTGTCTGGTTTGGCCATTGTTGTCCTCCCCTCTAGTGGGATGTTTGTTGCCAATTTCCTTGAGGTTGTTGCCAATTCCCCTAGGGTTGCTACCACTGAGGTGGAGTGTTTTGGTAATTAGGCCAAGTATTTGGAGGGTTTTTCCAAGGCTAAGGTGAATAAACTCCAAAGTTTGAGGGATATGGGGGTTGCCATTGATTACTATATGCATAAGAATTCACATAAGGTCCACTAAAAGCTAATGGGTCTGGTGGCATACCTTGTCTTGGAGCCCATGGCCTTCTTTTGCAACATAGAAAACTTGATATTCATCACCCTCAATTGGCTTGAATTCAGGTGGAATGTGCTTGTTTTCAATGTTGGCTACTATTTTACATTTGCAGTCCTTCTTTTTCCTGCAATGAGGATAATATTTTGACAACATTGCCTCTACCTCTTCATGTTTCATCTTTTCTTGAAGTGTATCTAGCTGAGTTGCCATATTATTTATGATGTCCTTCTTGAAATTTGACAGCAAATGAGTGATTTCCATCCTTGAAAGTCAATTAATGGAGGATTTACCCATAAAAGATTGGTAACCTCTCCCTTTCTTTATAGCTACCTTGGAGTAATTATGACATATCTTCTTAATATCATCTCAGGGACTTGAGTGATATCTCCTCCTCCTATCAAGTCCAGAGCATCAACACAACTCTCATTGATCCCTCTAAGGAAGATCAACTTTTGAGACTCTTCATTGATTGCATGATGTGGAGATTTCTATAGACAAAACTTGAACCTTGACACATAGTCCTCCAAAATTTCATCCTCCTTCTATTGCATCTTGAAGATATCATCTCCTCTCATATCACTACCTCTACAATATTCTTTATACTTCTCAAGGAACTTTTCCTTCATAATATCCCAGGTATTAACAATATTCCTACCTAAGCTCATAAACCATCTTAATGCAGCTTGTTTCAAGGTGTTAGGAAACAATTTAATCCTATGAGAATCAATAGTGTAATCATAGCTTTTGCAGAGGATTTCAAATTCAAACAAGAAATTGTATGGGTCCTTTGTTACAAGCCCATAGAATTTAGGAAGAATTGAAGCATGAATGTTATTGAGGTTATCAATGTCATTTTCTTGAGGAATAGGGAATGGAAAGGTTGACTAGTTAGTTCTAATTAGGTATCAAGTTAGTGAGCATCTTTAATATGTGCTCAAACCCCACAAGCTCATACTAAAGCAATGCAATGTACTATGGATTCTTATTTAGCACTCTTAGAGATATACACATTATAGATACATTTGATCCAGTCATTAAACCATTACTGGTTATAAACTCATATACATTTAGAATACACAAACAATATCATACTATACATATTTTCAGATTCAACATCAACAATTTATTAAAATTTTATCTCTTATCACCCATCTAAATATGTTAATTCTCAATTATTCATTTGTTTCTCTTTATTTTCACATTCAAAACAATCTTTTCTCAAACTTGGAAACAAGAATAAAATTATTTTAGGAATGTATAAAATATGCCTACAGTCTCTACTTTTGAATTTCTACCAATTTCTCCTTAAGTCTAGCTTCCAAAACTTTTATCTTCCCTTGCTATTTAGCTTTCTTCTTGCTTTGAAAATTGTTTGCAGACCCTCTATTATGCACTCAAAACTAAACTAAACTTCTTTTTAGACTTTTATAAACTTGAGAACAATATGACACAATATCTATACCTTTTCTATCTTGGTAACCAACTCCAATACAATAGAAAAATACTATTTTTATAGACAAAATACTCAATCAACTTTATCTCCACTATTGTAAATTGATGACTCCTCACTAATGCAAAATTAAACTACCATAATGTTGATAACTAACTTCTATTAATTCACCATAATGAAAAAATTGTTTAAGAACATTTAACAATCAGATTGAAGAGTCTTTATGGCTACTTTCCCCATGCTCTTTATAGACTCATATAGAGTATATTTAAATAGAAAACATTTTCCACCAAGTGGCTGAAAATTAGAATATGTTGTTCAACTAAAATGCCCCTCATCTAGGCATTGGAAACTTCCCTCCATAACTAATTTTAGTTTTTTGCAAATAAAACTCCACTTGTTGAATTGCTAGCCAATTCCAATGCCTTAAAGGTTGTATATAATTCACTGCATAGTGGTTGTTCATATTTCATTATTGTTAGCAAATAAATCTCATGAAGCCTCCTTTTTTCATGCACATGTTGCTAAATGATAGCAGATTTAAAAGGTTACTATTTGCACATATTTAAACCAAGTCTTGTGCCCATTTCATAGGCCATTATGAACTCTATTTTCATGCAAATTTTGCAGCCCATGTGATGGACTATTTCAACTACTAATTAAGCTTTACTAACAACCAATTCCAGGCTAACCACTTTTCCATTTATTTGCATTTTTACATACTACTTATCAGCTATAATGTGGCCCCATATATTGGCCTATTATTTTATGCATTTTAAGCCTCTTGACTTTGTCAACTTTATTAATTATAATTATCTCTTTGCAATATTTAAATAATTGATATATACTTGCAATATTATTCGTATTTAAACAATTAACCTTATATCCATAATGCATTCCCATATACCAATATATACACACTATCATTCTCAAATATGAATATGATCATGAAAATATAAATACTCAATTTGGCAATAATTATATCAATATGTTAATAAAAGAACTCAATAACCCTATAGTCTTCTACAAGGAAACTAACTTGAATTTACCTAGGTTTATGTAACTGAAAGACATAACTTAAGAACAACTTACTCAATTTCAACAACATCCAAAACCTAACCTATGCACAATCAATCAACTCAAATGGCTTTACTATTCAACTTTTATCCATACACTTCTCTTGGGTGATACTCCCCCTCATCCATTGGAGGCGCAAAATCCATTCCTATATATCCACTTAGACAACAAAAGATGAAGTTAGCCATATCATATATATTGCATCCATTTCTTTGCGTATCAATCAATATTTCCATTAAATATATAAAGCCATTGAATCTCATATATTTCATCATAATATTCATCTTTCAAAGATTCATAATTATGCAAAACATCCATGCTTTTAACATAAGGTCAAAAGTAAATTGTAATTCATGAATGGGGTGTAACAATATATTCTACTCGAGAGGATATTTTGGTACAAGAGGATACAATAATACCTTTCTTACCATCACTTTACTTGCCCGCCATTCAATTTATTTTCCTCTTGGAAACATGGTATGCATAGATGAAGAGTACAAATTCACATCGAATCTGCCAAGGATAGATGTTAATCAAAATCAGATCAATACAAGTTATACTCATGATTCCAATAAAGAAACTATAAAAACCTATAACACCATTATTCAATAATAATGCGCCTTCTTCTAACAAATATCTCAATGATGATGGGGGATATTTATCTTTTACCCCTTATGGGCTAGTTGAATATAATATTGAACCTCCCCATCCTAACATCTCATCACTCAACAAGGATCTACATTCTTAGAAAATAATTGATTCTTCTTCTCATATCAATTCTACCACTTCTTCAAAATGTTATCATACTTCTCGTTTAGACAAGATTATAAATGTGGTCTCTCAATTTTTTGATTTGGAGACACAATGGGCTTGGTTTCAATATTATTATGAAACTTGGATACAATGTTAACGATTTAACAAGGAGTTAAAGTTGAAACTTACACTGCTCTTTTCTAAAGAGGGTTTAGGTTACCTGCCTTCTCCTTCTTCTACATCCACTCCTCCATTATTTTATGTATCTAAATCTTCCTATTGTAAGCAGTCAAACCTTTCTTCAAAAGAGAAATTATTGTTTCCTACTCCTCATCCTTTATTTAAGAAAGAGCATATTTTATTGATACTTCTCAAATCTCGCTTGATTACTCTTCCTCCTTCAACATGTAAATTTTTTTATAAACACAATAAAAAATCCTTCTTCTCGTGTATATCATCAAGTGATTGGTCATTCCAATAGTGAATATCATGCCTTGGACAATAAAATACAAAAAATTCTTTAATGTGGTTCTATCACTCTTCCATTTGCTAATGTACCTATTGGATCATCACGTGACATTAGGTATCACCCTTATCTCATTCATTCTAAAGGATATAATTTATTCTAATATGTTGCTCCTCACTCTATGGCATTTGTAGCTCCATGTGTTTTCTCATTTTCATTCATGGTGGTACAATCACACATGAAACCATAATTTTTTTATGATAAAAACATAATGGTCTCTAGCATGGTTGTACTCACCTATATACTAGAGAGCAAGGATAACTAGTTTTGGAATTGTGAATCGTTCTTGAGGAGCCCCTCTCTTTTTCCTTCACCCCTTCTTTTCCTTAAAATATCAACATAGTAAATATGTTATTATTGTAAGGGGGGCATATCACCTGTCCACTTGTCTATCCACACATGCATCCTTATCCATTCATTCTTCTTGAGTTGTGGCTTATTGATATTCCCCATCTATGGTGGTTTTTTTATTACACCTCTAGAGGCATGATTATCAAATCATCCCTTATGATGTTTATTTATACGGTCCCTGAGAAGTGATTATTAATTCATCCCCTAAGATATTGTTCATTTATCTTCTCCTTGAGACATGATTATTAATTCATCCATTGAGATATTCATTTAAGCACTCCCTAAGGCATGATTATTAGTTCGTCCCTTAAGACATTGTTCATTTGTGTGCTCTCTGATGTGTGATTATCAATTTTTCCCTTGCAATATTTTTCATTTGTGCACTCCCCAAGGCATTGTGATTATCAATTTTTCCCTTGCAATATTTTTCATTTGTGCACTCCCCAAGGCATTGTGATTATCAATTTTTCCCTTGCAATATTTTTCATTTGTGCACTCCCCAAGGCATGATTTGTATTCATCCCATGTGATGTTCATTTATATGCTACCTGAGCGTTATTTTATAACCCAATTTTATTGCATATTTTTATAATATGGTAAATTGAAATTATTGAATAAATTCAACATAAATTAAATGGAAATTTTGAAACTCTTGAAATAGATTGAAAGAAGTTGACTGATATTGAATATGCGATCTTTTGAAATGATATTATATATGTTGACTAGAATTGAACATTATTGATGAATTTTGCAAGTGCAAGTCTGTGCAGTTGTAGGGTGATAGGTTGAAGGACAAGGACATAGTTGAAGTAGGATTGTTTAGCCAGATCAAATAGTAAGCCAGATGGAATTTGGATGCACACACCACAAATGGAATGATGAATTGCATTTGAACTATTTTTCATATATAGAAGAATGCAATTACATGATTTGAATTGTCTTAATGATTGAAAATGAATGGCTTGTAGATTAAATTGTCTGCCTAAATTCTGTGTTTTGAGAATTTGGAAGAAAATGAAAGTACGTATTTAAAGAATGATTAAAAAAGGATAAGAATTTCATTATGTGAAATTATATATGAATGCTCCAAGTGAGATTAAAGTTATTATTTAATTCAGTGATAGCATATGGAACTCATAAACTCCTTCAAACAAACAATCTATACATATATACATGTATGTATATAAATGTGAATACATGTATATAAAATGGAGAACAAATATAGTAAATGTGAACGAATATCATATAATTACATATATATATATATATGCATATACATATTTATATTTATTTTGAAATTGATTTCGATAACCGATATTATCCATATCAGACTATTTGAAATCAAATGAAAATCATGAAGGCATCCCATGAAGGACGTTGTCTACCATAAATAGTATGGCAATATTCGAATCAAGATAGTGGTTGATGACTATGACAATAATTTCGTAATGGTAACGCCCCAACAACATGCAAAAATAATTATTTCCATTTTGAATCATAACCAAGGAAAATCACAATGAATAGATTCAACTAACTCGAAGGAAAATGCAAGGAAAAAGAGCTTGTGGAAGTGGAAAAATCAGAGGGAAGTTTCACAAAAATCTCAAATTTTAAGGTAATTCAATTTCTTTTAAAAATAAGCTCGATTTTATTATCATTTTGTAACATGCTAGTGGTATTCTTTTCATTCTATTGAATGAATCAATAGCACAATAAAAATGTAATTTTTTGTTTGAGTTTGTTACGGCCTTGTGTAATACCCCTCCGTTTTGCTTCTTGTTCAAGTTGCTTTATGCTATGTTTAGTTGCAGTTACTTTGATACTGGATACATTTTGTTATGATGTGTTGATCATTACTACTGGGTGACAACTATTATTGTGGGATGTAGTTATCTAATTTTGTTTCACTTGCATTATGGATTAATGATGTTGTAGAGTTAACATGAGATGTTATTATGAGATTACTGGATTATGATGGAAGTGTCAGTTTCAATGAGTGTATTCGTGAAGAGGATGGTTTCGCATCACTCGCTTGCGAGCGCCCTGCGAATCCGTGATTTCTTCTTCATGGTGTGTATTATATGCTGGATATATTGTATGATGTTGTTTACTTGGTTGCAAGATTGCAGGTACATGACATCGACTCCACCTGGTTTCACAGGTTTGAGCGTGTCGATCCAACAGTTAAGTTGAACGGGAGATAGTAGCTAGGTAACATGTGTCAAGTTTACACCTTAGCCTTAGTGTGTCGTCAGTTGTGTGTGTCGAGTCATTGTCTGTCTTGCTTTGATGTTATTTAATTCTGAAGAATTCTTGATTTAGAAATAGATATTTAGAATAATTGCATTTAAATCATGTTGATGGTTATTTAATTTAAATAATGCAATGTGGATAAAAGTTTATATTTAAATTAATTAATTATATTTAGTTTATTTAATTAATTAAATTTGATCCAAGGGGGTTGAGTTTAGTTATTAAATAATTCAATTAATTAATTAAACGTGATGCAAGAGAATGAAAGGAAATAAAAGAATTAGAATTAATTTTGGAATTTAATTCCAACATGTGGGAATTAAATTAGAAATTGTAATTAAATGTTTATTTCGGAAATTGGTTGCAACTTTGGAAATTAATTTATTATTTGAAATTGCATTTTAAATTGAAAGTGGGTTTTCCAAAAGTGAAATTGAAATTGAAATATCTAATTTGCATGCAATGTGAATTAGGGTTGTAAAAATTGAAATTGAAATATCTAGTTTGCATGTAATGTGAATTAGGGTTGTATTAGGTATTTTTGATTTATAAGAATATATCTTTTAATTTTAGGGCAAAAAATTTTTTTAGAAAAAAAAATACATTTTTTACAGCAGGGAAGAAATGTTGGAAAATTTGCACAAGGGTTTGAAGAAAGTTTGATTGTAGAATTGATTGAAGGAAAGATTGTTTGCATTTATTGGATTTTGGATTGGATTCATTGGAGAATTGAAGAAAATTCAGGAAATCCTTGGAGGAGGCTTGCATCAGAAATTCATCTCTTCCTGTAGCTTCTTGTACCAGGTTTTCCTCTTTGTGTTTTATGGTTCTTGATTGTTTTCTTTAAAATAGTAATGATTAAAGATTTGTTTGTTAAATCTGTTTTAGAAAACAAATTTGATATTAGAAGAAAAGAATTAAACAAATTTATAGCCTTTGCTTGTGAAAATTCTTGAGGAAAAATTGTGAAAACCTTAGTTGAATTTAAATTATTTGGGGAAATTGATTTTGTTGTTATTGAAATCAAACATAGAGATTGAAAAATGCATTTAGAATGTTTTTAGAAAATGAAACCTTCTGTTTATTATTAAAAATCAGATTTTAAAATCTACAGTATAGTTATATTTTTCATGGTAAAATGGTCTGGTTGCGTTGCCTATAACTCCACTTTCACAAACTGGGTTGTCAGGGAATTTAACGGGTTTTTGCATTTTAAAATTTTCTTATCCTTACAAGAAAATCGTAAATACCCAGATCGTAGTTTTTGAGTTATGTTTGAAACATGAGACTGCTGTTAAGTTATTTTTCCCATGGCTGCTCTGAAAATAAAATAATAATAAATTGATATTTATAAATATTAATATTTTATGTATTGTTATTATAATATTAAAATATTATTTAATAATATTTTATATTATAATATATAATATTAAAGTATTATATTTATTTATATTATTTTAAATAAAATTTGTATATTAGATTAGTGGAATTAAAATTATAAACGTATGGGGAAATTATTGTTTATTTTAAAATGGCATGTTAAAATTTAATTAAAGGAGTTAAATATTTGATTTAAAGAATGCATAATTTAAAATTTAATTGTGGAATTTAAATTCATATGTAAAAGGTCTAATTATTAATTTGATTTAATTGGAAAAATATATTTATATTTTGGAATATTGATGATAAAGGATATTTTATTTTGAATTAATCAATTTGATATTCTGTAAAGAATAGGAGATATGTTAATAATTAAATATATTAATTTATATTTTAGTATATATATAGTGAAGGTATATATCCATTTGAGAGAATAAATAATATTTTATCTTATTTTATTCTGTTGTTTGCAAATTGGGTATTATTAGTGTTTTAAAAGAAATGATTAGTATGTGTAGAAAATGTATAGAGAAATATATTTTATTATATTAAAGTGATTGCATGTTCTAAATAGGAAATTGAATGAAATGTAAGATTTGGTTAAGAAATAGAAAGAGTTTACTTGCATGGATTTGTGTCAATTTAAAAGTAAATTAAGAAGTTGTTTTATTGATGAGGCAATCAATTATGTGATTTATTAATTTCTATTTAGATTAATTGAATCATTGTGATTGGATTATGAAAGAGATATGGATTTAGTTTATCCAAAAGTAGTATCTTCCTCATGATTATTTTAAAGGATTTAATTCTCTGTATTTAGTAAAGGGAAGTAAGTTTAATTATTTTTAGATTTCTTATAATGAAAAGGGAAATAAGGGTTATGATTATTTTAGATGATCTAGTTATTGTGTCTTTGACTTTGTCAACACTACCTATTGAATGAGTATGGATTTAGGAAATCCAAATATTAGATTTAATTGATGACTTGAATGCTTTTGTTGCTATGTCGTCAAGTTGCATTGTTGATTTTGGGATTTAGTGTTAGTCCTAAATTATAATTCTTTCAGAAGAAATTAGAGGATAAGGGTTGTTGAATCTTTATGCCATCCAGTTGTTTTCCCTTGGGTAGTGCATGGCATCTTTTCAATTTTACCCGATTTTCATGAACGTGGATGTTTGCACCTCCTTGATTTAGGAGCGGATTATGGGATCCGTGTCTCCTTGTAAGGAGTGGACTATGTGTTTGTTGCCTCCAAGATGTTTGGATTGAGTTCTATCTTTTGTTTCCTCATTATGTTGGAGTGGATTATGATGCCTAGTTGGTATGCACTTGTGGTTCCCTTGGTGGATTGTTTGGGTGTGTGTTGTCGATTAGAAGAGTGGCTTCTGTTAGGCGCCAGAGCCCAAAGAGGTAAACTAGATAACCTTCAGGAGTGATTTAAACAAGTGATAATTAAAATAATGTACTTAGAAGATTAGGACTAACTTCTCACTAATCAAGATAATTTTATCCTCACTCATAGACACAAGGGCTTGTTTAGACTTGGGATGAGTGAGAAGGCCTGGAATGGCAAGATCAACTATCTTGTCTTACGAGAGGTAGTTGATTCCGCATGAGTGAGTATGAGTGGCCGGGATTCGGTTGAGGCCACCAGGATTACTTGTGCTGGAGCCTATGAAGAATGCCCAGAGGAGATCTCATGACAAACCTTGCGATGACACTCTATCTAGGACAACTGTTGTTAATTATTTTATGTGTATGGTTATTTGAACATACTTGATCTACTTTATGTCTGGAAGCAATGTGACCTATGTCAGTGATGTTGGAGTTGTACTTGTATTGTACTTGATTTGTACTTATGTTGTACTTGAGTTGTACTTGATTCGTACTTGTATGGTGAATGAGTTGTACTTATTATGGCATTCATTTGGTTATGTCAGTTTGAGTCAGTATGAGTTTTCTTTTGGTTAGTGGTTGTAGATCTTTGTCCATGTTACCTTGTTACTATCTCCTAGCATGGGGGGTGGGCCTTCGGGTACCACATTGGTAGGGTGGAACATGCACCAAAACCATTGGGTCCCCATCGATCTTCAGTACTTGGTGGCAAGACATCCAGATGGACAGCTCGCGGTTCTTGTTGTAAGTTCTTGCATTGTCATATTTCAGTTTGTATATGATACTTTATCTCTCTTTTGTAAGAGGTGGAGTTATGTAATTGTAATACATTTGTACTAGTGTCTCATTCTAGAAATGAGTGATGTAACTATTGGTTTAAGATAATGTTTATGAGATTGTATCTTCGTTGATTATCTTATTATGTTATGTGGTATTCTTATGATGTATGATGTTTATTTCATAAGGTTCATAAGGCTATGGTTATATGTAATATGTATGTGTGGGTTATAGTAATCCTAACCTTGTAGCCTTAGAGGTTGTTGTTAATTAGTAAGTGAATGTGTATGTTAAATGCACTTTATAAAAAAAAAAATTGGTTCGCTTATGATGTTAATTGCAACTTCCTTTAAGGTTACTTGGCAGGGCATTACACCTTGAGCTGAGTGTTGTGTAAATGTCAACCACCTTTTGGGTCACATGGCCAAATGGCATGCCGTGTATGAGTATTATCTAAGCTTAGAGCCTTATATGCTAGCTTGTAGAGCTAGGCTAAGTCTTAGAGCCATTAATGAATCATTTATCACTTAAACTTGCATGATGGTGCTAGCCATACTATGGCTATCAAAATTTTATTTTGATTTACTATGTATTTTAGCATAGTTAAATCTTGTAGAGGATCGACTATCAATCCTATGGGAGGGGCATAATACCCTATTTTTCTTTTCCATTGTATCGATACCCATTATCGATTGGGACGATAATAGTAAAGGGATAAAACAAATGCTTGAGAATGTGTCAGATGTATGTATTATGATGTCGCCATTGTTCAGTAGGAACGATGGAGTAATCTTAGTTTGAGATTCATTAAACTCTTGTGTGGTTCAATCTACATGATTGATGGTTTGTTTCTTTGAAAATATTATATATATGAGTCTACATGTCAAATATGAATGGTGTAAAACCAACATACCTTTAAGGGAATACTCAAATATGACTCTTGTTGCTAAGAAAGAAATGCATCAGACATATAAGAAATAGTCATTCCTAGAGCGACTAGTGAATGCTTTGTTTGTAATCTTGAAAAGGCATGAGTTTTGTTTAGAACCCCGAAACTTTTGAGTTTTGTATCATAACTGAATGTTTGTTCAAGTTTCATAGCGTCGAGCATTTCGATCATAGAATCCCTTTATTTATATATAGTTGCACATTAAATTTCAGTAATGATATGTATTCAAGTTGTGAATAATGGGCATTCTACTCTCATGTATAAAGTTGGGCTAGAATGATTTTGTTAATGTAATTTTAATGGCTTTGCCTTGATATTGACATATGAGTTAGTTATAGATAATATTTTTTAATGGAAAAAACAACATTGTTCATTATCCATTCATTATAAGATAACCTCGTCCTGTTAAAAATAGTGAATGTTAAATTGAAATGTTTTTGTTTTGTATCTGTTTAGCTACAAACATCATAGTATTATTATAAATAGTGAAGGTTTTATTGGAAATGAGATTGTTTTGTCATAAGTTTTAACTA
This sequence comes from Sequoiadendron giganteum, assembly GCA_007115665.2. NCBI lineage: Eukaryota > Viridiplantae > Streptophyta > Pinopsida > Cupressales > Cupressaceae > Sequoiadendron > Sequoiadendron giganteum. The sequence continues at coordinate 433,900,851 of CM021109.1, read as the reverse complement.
TTAGCTAGAAACAACATTGTATAATTATAACAATGAATGTTCTGTTGGAAACAAAAATGTTATGAAAGTATATGTTTAGCTAAAAATAGTATTGATCAATAATTATTTAACTGAAACAACATTATGTAGATTCAAACCATGAACGTTATTTACAAAACAACTTGTTCATGTAACTGTTTAAATGAAACATTATTATTTAGATTCAAACCATGAACATTCTTTATGAAACAACTTGTTCTATAACTGTTTAGTTGGAAACATCATTATTTTATTATAAGTAGAGAAAGTGTTCATACATAAACTACATAATTGAATATTACAGCTTGTATGAAACAAACGAAACAATAGTATATGAGAAACTATTAGAGCATATTTAATTATAGATTCAATTATTCTTAGAATTTTGAAAAATGGGAACATCAAATGGAACTTTATTAAGTGATAGCACTCTGATTTAATGGTTTAAATTCAGAATGTATGCACAAACCAAAAACTTAAGTAGGCACATATATGTGTATTCACATAGACTTTCATCTATGTACATACACATACTTGTGACCTAGCTTCTTTTATTCTTTTTACTTAATTCATTTTTAAATGGATAATTCTTATGTTGGAAAGTTAACATGGGTCATGTGAATGATATGACTGATTGTTGAATTGCTCTATTTGAATCATGTATTTGATTTCTATTTAGAGAGGAAATTAGTAATCTAATTCTTCTTTTTCATAGACATATATGAGAAGAATATTATTTTGATTGAATTGAACAATGACACCTAAGTAGACTAGAGAACCTCAACGTAGATGTTGCTAGAGGGTAGATGGTTGTTATGAAATGTTGTAATGTAGAAAGTTACCTTATGGGGCGGGTGTCGAAATGGAGTTTAGAGAGTATAGGTTTGCTTTACCATAACCTATTATTTGTTGTTGTTGCAAAAAAATTTTATGCTTGGACAAGCAATATAGTTCAATTGTATGTATGAACTCTATGATATCACTCTCCACTAGTCCTAGCATAGATCTTGCATTTTATTTTCTAACTTATAGATAGAAATTACATGTTTATGTATGGGCACACACCAGATTCGACCTTGCAGATTGTTCTCTTGCTAAAATTTCCAGGCAGGGTTAGGTATTCTTCAAGTTGGAAGAATTATGGGGAAGCATAAGCTTCGTGGTTGGATGGTAAAGTGTTTCAACCATGTTCTCGTCCACTAGTGGAGGTGAGCATCAAGAGGAACCTTAGTTCTACACAAGACTATTTAAGTCTAAGTTGTAACTTGATTAAATACTTGATGTATTTGATGTAAAGTTGTACAATGTAATGAATTTTTGGCCTTGGGAGCCAAGTCAAACGTGATATTTTAATTTTAATTTTGAATTTAATTAATGAATACTCAACTCATTTTAAATTGACATGTGTTGTTATGATTGACTGTAGCTGCTTAGTTATGTGTTTTTAATTTGAATATATTCATGTGTCATTTACAATAATATTATTTAAGTAATAATTTAGGATGGGATATTGCACGTTAACAATACATGATTACCTAGCATAACACAACTTGCTACCCTATTAATCCATGTACTCTATTTAAGCCAAGTCTAGCATAACACAACTTGATATCTTATGCGATTTATAGGGTCTAATTTGTCACATCCATGGTCACTTAGCATAACAAAACTTACTAGCCTATGATCCATGGGGGCTTTGGTATGTGTATGAACCCTGGTGATAGATCAAGCTAGCACTTGAGCCATGTACCCTTCTTCATCCATGTGGTCACCTAGTGTAGAAAAAAATTTCAGCCTATGATCCATGGGGGCTTTGTAACGTGTGTGACCCCTTGTGACAAAGTAATTTAGTTCTAGAGACATGTACCCTTCTTCATTTGTATCGATTTCTCCCTATCTATTTGTATGCATTCTTCCTTTGAAGCAATCAATCAACTTGCTACATGCTTATTTTCTTTTTTAAATTCCTCTATGTGTTTTTTGTATTTAGGGGATGATTCTTGGTATTGAGACAATCTTTCATACTGAGGTCTCCTTACCTTGTTGAATCAAAAATTTTGCTTGAGACTTATGTATTGACATTGTTATTGTATTCATTTTTCTCTTTACTTATGATTTACATATATTTTATGCTTTTATGTATACTTTGGATATGATTCATGTAGTATTTGTGTATTCTTTATGTGCACTCTATTGTTTTCTCAATGTATATATCATATATGTATGAATTTTTCCTCATCTTGTGTGTGATATATTTATGTGTGTGACATTTTTATCTTGACATTATGGTTTCATAGGATCATATATCTCGGGGCTATCACATCTCCTAGCTTGGAGTCATCCTACCTCTTTAAATTTTTGATAAAGAGATCTGTCTTCTCAATATTTTTGTGTTAGTATGAGTTAAATTTCATCCCCTCACTAAAAAGGGGACTAAATCTAGTGTGGTAAATGGTCACCCCTTACAATTTTACACTAGGTTTGTTTCCCTCTTTAGTGCATGTGTCTAATTATGTTTGTGATGTATCTATTTTTCTACCATTTTGGGAAACATAATTACATCCTTAATTGTTAGACTTTCGAAGAGAAAATTTTTGTCTAGACCCGGGCACCCAACACCCATGTTCTATCTATCCATGCCCAAAAATTCAAATTTGATTGTCAGCCTCAATATGTTTAATAATTAAAATTCATTTGTTAGCCTATCAAAATAGATAATTTGAAATATATTTAGATTCATATATATAATTTCTTCCCTCATTTTTAACCCCTAATCAATTCTAATCAATCTTAATCTCCCTCTAGCAACCCTAGAGTAATTAATGAAACATCAAAAGAAAGAAAAGAATAAGATAAGAAACATAATTATGTAAATTATAGTCTACAACCTAAATAAAAACTCATGTTTTAAGGATTATAAGATTCTTCTTATTTATTATCATTATCATATGGACTAATAGATGTAGGTAATTAAGTATACTCCTTCATCCTCCTTGTATGAGATTGATACAACTACATCAATCTAATAGGGGCTTCAAATATGAGTGGTAAGACACACCTTATGTTTTCCTTTATCTTGCCTCTAGTCCCTTGAGAGCACAAACTCTTTATCATCTATCATTACATGTATTATAGAGGTGAGAACACTAACAAGGGGTTTGACCAACGCAAGCCCCTAGATGGAACAACCTTTCTCCCTCTAACTATTTTGTAGTTTTATAGGATTGCTACATATTGAAGTGGATTTAACATCTCAAGGATCCTAAACCCTATTTTGCATGTTTCAAGGACTCATCATCAACAAATTAGGCCACATTGATTACTCAATCTCAACCAAGCTTTGAATTCTGATTTCTATTGTTAGAGAGCTTCAGACACTAGTACAGTTGTGTAGGTCCTAAAACCATAGATTTCACCACTTCTAATCTAGGGCAGACAATGTCCCCATCTTTCCAATTCTTCAATAGATTTCAATATCAGGTTCCTCTTTGTATCTCTTCTCCATACCCACTTTCTATTTCTTTCATTTAGTTTTGTAATTTTTATAAATTTTCTTACACTTAGTTCATTTGATCCTAATTCGCTTATTTTAATATAAATCATCATATCAATAACAGCACACACACACATAAAAAAAGAAACCAAAACCCTAACCAACCTATTTTGTTCTCCTTTAATGACAACAACAAAATAGTATTACATGGTTAGTTTTGGCTCCCTAATGTTTATGGTGAAAGAGAATTGATCTAGTTTAATTCATTTAGGTTAGATCTACTTTAAACATCTTACATATTCATGTTATCTCTATATTTTAGGTTGTGAATATTATGGATGGTCTTACTGAGTTAACACTCATTGAATTTGGTTTTATGAATTTCACTAGGATTATGAGTAGATCTTTGTCATGATTGTATTTGAATAATGTTACGTTTGTTATTTAAAATGGAGAGATGTTAGTATACTATTTTTTATCTCGAGGACAAAAAAATTATTAGAGAGATGTATTTACTACTATGTACATAGTATGCTATGGTTGTAAATTAGAAATAATACTTATGCTTATTTTGGGTGCTCTATTACTACGGTGTTAATGTTTAAAATGAAAGAAAATAAATGTGTATATTTTCTAGAACATTAAATAAGGATTTGAGAATCAAATTTATAAATATTGGTGGCTATCTAGTAGAACATTTAAATTCATACATTATATCAAGATCATGACATTGAATTATAACTTGATAGCATTACTATTATCCTTGATATATGCATAGAGAGTTTAGAAGTTGAGATTAAGGGATAATATTTTTGAAGAACTCTAGGTATTTGATGAGTTGTGCTTGTATTCTATTGTATAGTTGTAATTTAGTTACATGTGTAGGTGAGATGTTTCAAAATATGAGTTAAACATGTAAAATAATATTGTCATTCAAATTTATTGTACTAAATATGTAATCATTATATCTTATTCACTAAACCTTGGCCAAGGTTGATTTTGGTGAAATTGACCAATTATATTTATTTAGGGTACATAATTGACTTAGGATTCCTTTTATACTAGACTTCACTAACTTTATCCCTATATAGTATTCTACTATGTCTATGCACATGAATATTTGGGTTGAATTGTAATAATATGATTATATGTTTTGATTTATAAATATATCATTATTATATGGAATCATTACAAGTAATAACCATTAAGATAGCATTTATTATATTTATTAAGTGCAAATATAATCTAGATGATGAATTATACCAATAAAATAATTTGGTTTCACTGTAGGGAAATAAAAAATAAAAAAAGTTAAGAGTATTATTATTAGTAAAATTATTGTGCATATATCTTCATATGGAGATCTAATGGATATAGTGTTTTCCACTATCTTTATTATAAATTAAGTATCAATCATGTCTGAAGAAAGTTTATAATTACTATTGTATGTCCCTTGAACCTTAGATGATTCTTGTGTGCCCTTCTTGATGCATGATGTGCTTTGTAAAGAAATATATATAACATAATATGATTATGATAGTTGATATCATTGATCATATTATGTTAGGATTCCAATTGGAGACATAAAAGCATGTTTGCATACTTTTTATATTGTGACAATATATTGACTATTTCATTTTTCCCTATGCTTTGATACAACCATGCTTATCTTATATCGATTAATATGCATAAATTTTTTGTATGGATTTGATTGTTGTAAGGTTAATAATTATAAGTATAAAATTGGGTGGGACAATGAAACCTATTTTTTTTATAATAATAATTTCATATAAAGTGGGTATTAGTGTTAGTTGAGCTATAAATATTTATACAATCCTATATTTAACATGGGATGATATAATAATTATCATATATTTTCACATAAATAAATGAAACATTCCATATCAAGTGCGTGTAAGAGAGGGGGAGCATCCACTGCAAGGCCCCAAGTCATGAAAGGCCAAGAGCGGAAAGGTTGCTCTAACTTACCTCAGTTCAAAGGAAGGTTAGGATAGAAAGGATAAGAATGATGAAGACTATGTGTCCTTCAATCACTTTGCAATCCTGGGAATTCAAGGGAGACTAGATGAGTCAATTTCTAGAGTCAACTCTACATCTTAGGTAGCTCTATGTTTGAGGATAGAAGCATGGCACACTGGCATCTCACAAGTGCATTAGCATCTGTACGACCAGAAAACCAGAGAAATGAAATTGGAATTCTGAGAAAGGACTGACAGTCTAGTCTAGCAGTTTCAGGAAGTAAAGAACAAGACTAATAAAAGAGAAAGGTAAATACAAATATGATAAAATAAGTATATTACCGTGAGGGTGACAAAGATAATTTTATAGAATAATCCTCTAGCCAGCTTGCTTCGAGATCTCTCCACATGCACACAACAAAGAGGGAAAGTGTTGGGGATATTTAGGGGCCTGCTTGAGTTAGACCCTTGTCTTGGTGTTTCCACCTCCACGAACAACCAAGTTTGCAATGATAGAAATAATGATAAAGAAGGGAAATACAAGCTACGTATGCAAGAAACACTACAAAATAGTACATGCTCACTCAACTGAATATGATAGAGGAGATGAGAGGAGCTTACCATCTCTGTCCAAAATGCTCAAGGCTTGTGAAGGAGTGAATGAGAGGAACTCAAGCCTCTATTGTCGTGGTGTTTGAACTATGCTCGCACTATCAAAGTGATGGAGTGGTAGATTGCTGCAATGGAGTGAATAATGTTGCTACAAAGCTTGAAAGGACGTTTGAAAGAGTGGAGAAAATGTGAAGTGGTGAACTCAAGATCTCGCAAAACTTGAGAATGGATGGAATGGTCAAGAATATGAAGGAGAATATGAAAAATGACCATGTTCGGGTCGGCCAGCCGAAGAGGGGTGTTACTCTTCAACTTCCAATCGAAGATGTAATGCCTCTACAGTCTCCAAGTGTAGGAATCTTCCAGGGATGTAAGCGCATTGTGTGAACATCTATGCATCACGTGGGCATCCTCAACAAAAAAACCCCCACCGAAACACAAATAGGGTGCCAAGTGGAGTGCAAGCAGCGAGATAATGGAATTAAGCCTCTGCCTTAGGTTTTCTAAAGTGTAAAGGGGTAAAAGGGAATTTGTGTTAGGGGTGCAAATTCACACTCATACATTTTTTCCCCACTTTAGCGAGCATGAGTACTGATGAGTGCTTCAGTAAAGTAGAGTAGTAAGAAAGTAACAGAGTAAGAGATGTATACTTGAACTGACGAGGAAGCAGAGCACGGTCTGACGAACCCAGAAGTGCAGGAGAGGACCTCATAGTTCTACAGAACCACAAAGCTAAAGTATGAAAGTGCCTTATAGGCTCATGGTCCTGCAAGGGGGGTATCCTTCAAGAAATCACATGAAGGAAACCAAGAAAAGCACCTTACAACCCCGCAGACCTGTAAGGAAGGTATCCCCCAAGAACTCTCACATGAGGGAGATTGAGAAAATCACCTTACAGACCCAGAGACCTGCAAGGAAGGTATCCCACAAGAACTCTCACATGAGGGAGACAGAGGAAAGGGTACTCTATAGAGTAAAAAATGGTGACATGTTTACCCACAGATAGAACACATCAAGAAGCGGTCGTGTAGGCCAATGAATAGATAGTCACACAGACCATCACTAAGTTGTAAGACTTTCAAAGGGGTCCATCGGGAACCCTTCAAAAGGAAGAAGGGTCCACTCAAGGGATGCGTTGTTTGAAAGGTAAAGTCTAGTCAGGCTACCCCCAAGCTAGATGTAAAGATGTGAAGACAGGCTAGTCGAGATGCCTTTAGACTAGACGTCGAGGTGTGAAGTCAGTCTAATTGAGCTACCCCCAAGCTAGATGCCATAGAACTTGTTAAGAGTTTTTGAAGGGGTCCCTTGCAAACCCGGTGTGAAAAGAAGGGGTCCACTCAAGGGATACACTATTCAAAATCTTAACATCTTCCTTCTCGAATCGATTCATCACCAAGGAATCCTTTTGAAAGATGTTCACTTCATCAAAGAATTCGAAAGGAAGGAGATACACTTATGCGAGGGGATGACTAAGACCATTCCCGCTTTAGAGGAGGATTTCCTAGTCCTTTCTTTACAAACCCATGATGAAGGAAACATGTTCCACTAGGGTTTCAAGTTGAGAATGCAATTCTAATAAAGAAGTGTGTGAAGGATCTTTGAGAAAAGATTCATTTGGCAATGAATGCATTTTCTAAAGACCAAGTAATGTAGAAGAGGAATTGTCACCACGAAAGGGACAAATCAAGCAAAGACGAGAGAAAGGTAAAGGGAAAAGTAAGAGGAAGAAAATCAAACACAAAGGGCCCAAAGGGATCTAGTTTCTCAAGGTCAAATCTATCTTTATTTATATATATATTAGGTAACCTTGGAAAGAGGTGAAAGATCATCAATCCCCAACCTGATTAGGAAAAATGCATAGAAGAAAAAGTAAAAATAAAAAATTGGGTCAACATGGAAGGAGGCCTAAATGCTCTTGATGCTTTGCATCGTCCCCAATTTACTGAAAGTAAATCACAAACATGAAGAATGAAGATTGTGTGAGTTAGAAAATGTAAATTAATAAAACAGTAAACTATCACACCAATGAGACATTAGATTGAAAGAAAACTAATTAGAAAACATAAATGCAAACTCTAATGACAATAGCTTCTTCAAATTCATCCCATTGTCCTCTATCTCCAAGGATTTGATAAAAGATGTCTCTCAGTTGTGTAAGCAGCAGCTTGTTGAAATGGCAGCTTAGGAGAATGAGATTACTTGAAAATGCATGTTCATGATTATATGGTTTAAGCTATGATTTTTTTGAAATGCTATGATGCTAGAATGTTGTTGTGCTAGAATGCAACTATAGTAACAACGCATGAAATCTAGGATGAAATCTACATACGAAGAGACTGTATTTATAGATTTTTTAGAGGTAAGAATCCGGTTGGAGAAAATCAACGGTTGAAATTCAAACTTGTGAGGATGAACGGTGAGACATGGAGAGATTGAGAGAAAGGTGGAAGGTTGAGAAGAAAGTGGAAGAATGTTTTCAACCCACAAGACCATCCTCATTCAAAAATGGAGATAAACATGGTATTTATCTTCATTTATGAAATTTGGTTGAAGGTTGGGGATAATTGCTCAATTAAATAAATAAATTTAATTAATTTCATGTGACATGTGCAAATAGAAGTTTCCATAATATAAATAATTAATATTTAATTATGTGCGTAAGAAGTGAAAAAGAAAGGTAAATAAGTGGGGTGAAAAAGTTATTTAAATATGGGGTGAAATCAGGATATTGTTTGAATTAAACATTCAAACTTTAGAAATGAAATGATAATTAAATAAATAAATTATGAAATTTATTTAGTTTAATTAAGAGGAAAACAACAATAATTAAATAAACTTATTTATTTAATTAAACCAGAAGAATTGGAAAGTGAACGATATAAATAATTAAATTTATTTATATGTAGATGGCTTAAGAATATTAATTAAATGATTCATATTTAATTAACAGGTTGAATAACCGTGACCATTTTTAGATGTGTACATTTTTCCCCTCTTTGAAGTGATGTGTTCACGCATTGCTTCAAAGAAATTTTGCCCCAAAATTTAGAAATTACCAATGCTATATGCCCCCTCGAGAGATAAATTGCGTGATGAAAGAATTGAAATGATTTTCAAAGAAAAATTATTGATTTAACTCTCGAAATAGCGCTCTGTTTTGCAAAAAATTGAATATTTTCACACTTTTTACCCCCTTAAAAGGTGGAAAAGGTGAAAAGTCATTGTCATTTGAATAGTAACCTTTGGTAATTTTCAGAGCTCTAAGAGGGATATTTGCAATGCCGATCCATTATGAGCACCACAGATTTGAGCGAGCCCACCGGTATTAGAGACCAGCCATGAATGGACCTCTAGTAAGTCAACTTGATCCTCTTTGTAATTTTTTTTTGAGTAATTTTTGCATTTTTCAAATTTTTTATTTTTTCATGTTCTAGATTAGCACATACAAGCCATATTATGGCATATAGGTTAGATAAAGTAGCGCATAGGTGCAAAACAGTCACGCATAACGTAGAATAGCGCATAGGATGCCTATTTTGGCGCATCCATGGTTTAAAGTTGCTCATACATGATTTAGCGCATTGATGGCCTATTTTGGCACATCCATGGATTTTCTCGAATTTCAAATTTTGAAGAAAATTTGATAAGTGCTTGATGATTGTTGCTAGATTAGCCAACTGATTTTACACTTATGAATAACATCATGAATAGATTAGCTTGATTTGATAAATTTTCCTTCGTGCTTGAAGAACAAATAGTAAAGATAAATTTTCTTTCCTAATTGAAAGACAAATAGATAGATATGGAGTCATTTAACTATTAAATTTCTTTCCATGCGATATGAAAAAAAAAATAGTAGAAATGATAGATAGATTTGCTTTCATGCAATATGGAAAACAAATAAGTGTTGATTAAGCTAATTTCTTGTTGATGTAATTGATGATTTGCTTTTGATGTACCAGTTTAATTAGAGATTGCTTGCTGATTGATTTGCATGATTGTGTGATGATTTTGTAAAGGAGGAATTTAACCTCCTTCATATCAAAGAGAGATTTCCTTAGACATGGGAGATGATTCCTTGACTATCGCAGGATGATTTAGAGGTTATATACCAGTGTGGGTTGAGTCCACTGTTGAGGATCCCATAGTATAGGATCAATAGAGCTCTATTGACTGTGTTAGTAGAGAGATGGCATAGCGAGCATAACACTTTCCATTTGCCCATAGTAGAGATTATTGTGACTCCGGAGGATGTGTACAAGATTCTGGATATTCTTGTAGTTGGTGAGCTTGTGATCTACGATCACAAGGAGATTAGAGGGACCGATGCTTTGAGACAAGTCTTCCAAGATCCTCATGTCTCCAGAAATGAGATTCCCTGGAAGGAGATGGTGGAGAGCTATGCCCCACTGCCTTCAGTGTTAGTAGGATTCATCAATGGTTTCCTTTTTCCTAATCATAGGGCAAAGGGACTATCAGTTGGTTGGGGTAGGATTTTGGAGGATATGCTTCCCCATCATATGAGATATGCATGGGGATCATGTATGCTTTCCCATCTATACCACGATCTTCATCAAGTCGTATACATAGATGGAAAGAGTCTCTCCTACAGAGTCACTCTTCTACAAATATTTTCATGGGAGCATTTTGCTATTATGCATCCTATTGTTCGGAGAGATCATCCCCTTGGGTTCCCATATGTTTATGCCTACACAAGGCCTCTTGTCCAGTCGAGGCTAGGCAAGTTAGAGTATTGGCATCGCGTGCTAGATGATTTGGATACAGTCATCTAGAGACCATATTTATATTGTGATCCATGGGAGGCAGATATTGAGTTACTGTACTGCACCAGATCGAGATATTTGATTGGATGCACCTCATTCATTATTGAGCAGTTCCTAGTCATGTGGGTCTTGAGATAGTTTGGTTTAGTACAGCTGATGCTGCAGGGTGTGGCACATTATGCTAGATGCTGGGAGGATATACTAGAGTGGGGTCTGATTGTGACGATTGAGGCGGCTTGAGTAGAGTATTTGGAGTTGGAGCCAAACCAGTGGGCTATTCATCTAGAGGTTATAGATGCAGGGATGACAGATGAATACACTGCATACTTTTACACACATCCCTTTCTGAAGTTTACTAGTCCAGAGGAGTTTGCTCCATTATTAGGAGAACCAGCTATACAGTGAGGATGAGGGCAGGCATAGGCATAGGCAGCAACAGGGCAGCCACAGGGAGAGGCTCAGGCAGGGGTACAAGATCCAACAGCTATGGATATTGATGAGGAGGACGATGAGGGAGATGATGTTGGTAGCCTGGATGACAGCAATGATGACAGTGGGGATGATGGAGGTGGTGGGAGTGGAGGGTAGAGATTTTTCTTTGATTTTCCCTTCAGTATGAGGCTACAGACATCGAGAGTAGTGTACCAACCGAGTACTTCGGCTCCACGAATTATTATCAGGGCTCCCTCACAGGGACAAATTGATGCATTGCTGTTAGAGGTTCAGACTCTTCAGAGGCAGTTAGCAGAGGCTCAGGGGATGATCAGTCAACTGTAGGTACAGATTGCACAACCACCACCTCCTGACCCATAGATAGCACAACTCACAGCAGAGCGAGACATCTTTAGAGAGTAGTGCATACAAGCCAAGGGGGTAGCAGAGAGACTCCTCAAATAAATTGAGAGCACTTCCATTGGGGAGGTTGTGGCAGAGGGTTTGGAGACTGCTCGGGAGGCCGAGTATTACAGGATGAGATAATTCGAGGTAGTGTCACCTAAGAGGAAGATTTCCTTCACACAGTCAGGTACACGGACTCAGACTCACTCACACAACCACACCAGGAGTGCTACCAAGAGTGTAGGTCAGCCAGCTAGATGAGAGATCAGAGCGTCAGGGAGCAGAGATCTTGCAAGACCCACTACCTCAGGAGGCAGCAGTAGCCATGTGCCTTGGCCAGATGCCCCTTAGTGATTCAATGGTCACATTCATTCATTGTATCTTGTTGAAACATTTGATATCCTTGTATGCGTGGACATTTTTTTTGATGAGATTTATGAGATGCAGTGGCGATTTGATTATGCATGTGTTATGGATGATTTATGATGTATGATTATGGATGCATGTTTATTTTCTATATGCCATGTTGTGTATGATGTTTATGATTATGATGATGATGTAAATGATAATGCTTTATGATGTATGATAATGTAGGATATGTTGTAATGCAATCTAAAAAATGATTTTCCTTGTATAATGCATGTAATGAATGAAATGGTGAAATGGTGAAATGATGAATGATTTTAATGAGATGATATGTTCGATATAATATGCATATAAAGATGATGTAAAAATGGATATGAACATGATAACCTAAATGATGAAAAATTTATAATGATTATGAAAATGTAATATGTAATGAGATGGTTAATATGCACATGATAATAATAATATGAATTGGTGAAATAATGATAAGGATGAATCAATATGATATAACAGTTATGAAAACGATAACCTAAATGATAATAAGAAATGAATGATATGGATGCAATCTTATTACAATGTGAATGTGATATGATGTGAATGTAATTATTTATGAAAATGATATAATATGAGATGAATATGCATGTGATAATGATGGAAAATGTAAATGCAATAATGATACCCTAAATGAGTGTTGATGAAATGATATGAATGAATGATAAAGGGATGAAATGTAATGAATGTTCAGGTGTACTCAATCTTTATCTGAAAAAAAAGATATACAAGAAAATTTTCAAACCCTCAAAAATCTATTAAAACAGCCCCTAAAATGCAAATCTAAATGAATTATGCAATCCTAGAATGTAGTGATGAACCATTCTCCTTTTTGTCATTTCATGTTGTGCTTGATTTTCATCATTGAGCCTTTTGATATGTTGAAAGTTAGTACAAGCATCAAAGGGTATGTTAGCACCAATGATGACCTGAGTACTGTTTTCATGATGTTTTATATAGCAAGTTAATATAAGCATCGAGGTATAATTGAACCAAGATGACCTGAGTATTGCTTGCATAAATAGACAAAAGTTAACCATTTTCCTATGCAAATTCCGAAATGTCATCAATGATACGTTGTAGAGCATGTCCCATGACAAATTTGCATAATACTAATGATTAGCTTACAGATAGCAAGCAAAGAAAAATCATACTCCTTCCTTGTGATTCTAGTTCAGTTATCATTGAACCACTCCAAAGATATGATGTCATCAATTATCAAAACAACAAAAACAACTTATGCTTTAAGTGTTATCATTCATTTTATTCATATTAAGATCATCCAATTTGTTTAAGGTTTCTGTCAAAATAGGCATGTAAGCTCATTTTAATTGGACAAGTTTGTTGTTTCGGATATGTTGATTTTCGACACATACTTGCTGATTACTTGCAAGAAAGTTCCAAGAAGATAACTGCCCCCTAATGACCTTGTACTTAGACTCTTGCTAGACAGAACTACTACTAAGGATAACCACAATTCATCAAGCCATGATGAGATCCTTGTCGTTTTCAACGAGGTTGTATGATGCGAAAGTGATGGCGAGGCATGTATGCAATGCTGATGAAAGATGGATATGCATAATGAACCCTAATAGATGAGAGAGCCAAACAAATCACAAATAATGCCTGTTTGCCAGGTTTTCACCATTTGCTTTTATTGCACTTTTTTTTTCTTGATTTTATGATTTTTTTTGTTGTTACCAAGATGCTCGTTTGCCAAGTTTTCATCAAGGCAAAGATTTTTTCTATTTTTTGATTTTGATTTTTTGTTTTTTTTTTGGATTTTGATGTTTTTAAAAAAATTTATATTGTTTTTGATATTTTTAGGCATAAAAATTCTTCAGATGAATGTTGTTGGTTGGATCTTCAAATAGGTCCCCTTCTGATGTTGACAACTGATACACCCTTGATTCGTATGCTGCAATGATAATGAAAGGGCCCAACCAATTAGGTTCAAACTTGCCTTTCTTTTCTTGGTCCTACTGATTACAAGGGTTTTCTTTGAGAACCAAATCACCCACTTGAAAATTTTGTGGTTTGACTATGTGATTGTAGCTATGGGACATAACTTGCTGATATCCCTTTAAATGATTAACCGCAGTTTGATGCCGTTCGTCAAGCAGTTCCGGCTCTTGCAACCTTGATACTTTGTAGTCTTCATCATTGATTAACCCCTTTAGTGAGACTCGAAGTGAGGGAATCTTGACTTCTAGTGGTAAAATAGCTTCTTCTTTGTAGACCAAAGCATAAGGAGTAGCACCCGTTGGTGTGCGAATACTTGTTCTGTATGCCCACAATGTTGGATTTAATTGGACATGCCAATTACGACCTACTTCATTCACTGTTTTCTTCAAAATCTTCAGAATTGTTTTGTTTGAAGCTTCAGCTTGACCATTCCCTTGTGGATAGTAAGGTGTAGAGAACCTGTGTTGGATGTGAAATCTTTCACATAGCTCATCAAGATCCTGATTTTTAAAGGGTCTTCCATTGTCTATGATAATGGAGTTGGGAATACCATATCGACAGATGATATAGTTCAAAATGAATGAGGAAATTCGCTTGCCAGTAATAGTTGTTAGAGGAACAACTTCAATCCATTTAGTGAAATACTCAGTGGCTGTAATGATGAATTTAAGTCCATTTGAAGATGATAGATGTATCTTGCAAACTAGATCCAATCCCCACTGAGCAAAAGGCCATGTTGTGGTGAAGGGTTGTAACTCCTAAGTAGGAGCGTGAATGAGATTCCCATGAATCTGACATTTTGCACATTTCTTCACAAAGATGAATGATTCCTTCTCCATGGTCGGCCAATAATAACCCAATCTCACAAGTTTCTTTGCTAAGGTTAGTCCACTTGAATGTGTCCCACAAATACCACCATGTACTTCTTGTAAGGCCTTTTCAGATTCATTGCGTTCGAGACATCTAAAGAGGGTACCATCTAGACCATGCCGGTATAAGATGTCAACAATTAAGGTGTAACGGGATGATTGACAGATGGAATTTATTTTCTGATTCCTAGACAAGTCTAAAGGTAAAATAGTATCATTTAGGTAAGTGTAAATTTGACCATACAAGGGAGAATTAGAACTGGTTAAATGGAAAATGATTTGAGTTTCTAGATTGTCATAGGCAGGAGAAAACAATTGTTCCACCAGGAAATCATACCGTGTTTGATTTTCTGTCAACTAGAGTAGAAAGGCGATTTTAGCCATAGCATCTGCTGCTTTATTATCAATGCATGGAATCTGTATGAACTTGATATCAACAAAGTATTTCTTGAAATCATCCACCATTTTCTTGTAAGGTATCAACTTTTCATCTTTAGTGTGATTTTCATCATTGATTTGATTTATAACAAGTTGTGAATCACCAAAAACTTGAAGTTTAGTGATTTTCTAGTCTACTGCAATTCTCATGCCAATTACCAATGCCTCATACTTAGCTATGTTGTTTGTGCAAGAAAAAATTAGCTGATAATATTTTGGAATTGTGTGTCCTTGAGGTGTAACAAAAAGAATGCCCGCTCCTGAACCATGTTGAGTGTAAGAGCCATCAAAGTAGAGTGCCCATGACTGCTTGATAACTGCTGTGAATACATCAGCATCAAAAAAATCAATATTTATTGGGTGTTCTGCTGGCATTGGTGCTTTTGCTAACTGATCTATGATTACTTGTCCCTTGATAGCTTTCTAATCCACATAATGAATGTCAAATTCACTCAGGATCATAACCCATTTAGCCAACCTGCCTATTAAGATTGCCTTACTTAGAAGATATTTGAGTGGGTCAATCTTAGCCACCAGCTTTATTGTATGAGTTAGCATGTAGTGTCGTAAATTTTGAGAAGTGAACACCACTGCTAAACAAGCTTTTTCAATGAAGGTGTAATTTAACTCATGACTTGTCAAGGTTCGACTGATGTAATAAATTGCTCGCTCTTTTCCTGAATTGTCTTCCTATGCCAATAATGCTCCTAAAGACACTTCTGTGGTAGAAATATACAATATGAGAGGTGCACCTTGCACTGGTGGTATTAATACTAGTGGATTCATCAGATACTGCTTTATCTGTTCAAACGTTGCTTCACATTTGTCCTCCCATCTAAATGGAACATTCTTGTGTAGGAGATGTGTAAATGGTAAACTTTTATCTACCAGTTGAGCAATGAATCTTCGAATGGATTGTAACCTTCCCTATAAAGAGCGTAGTTGACTAATGTTCCTTGGTGGTGGCATATCAAGAATGGCTTGTACTTTAGATGGATCCACCTCAATTCGCTTTTCTGATACAATATAACCTAACAGCTTTCCAAATTTTACTCCAAAGACACATTTCTTTGGATTAAGTCTTACTTTGAATTGTTCCATTCTTTTGAAATTTTTGGATAAGATATGTATGTGTCCTTCCCTGGTGTTAGATTTGGTGAGAGATCATCAATGTAATCTTCCATGAATGTATGCATCATATCATGAAAAATTGTTGTCATTGCACATTGGTATGTAGCTCCCGCATTCTTCAGCCCAAATGGCATTACGTTCCAATAATAAGTACCCCAAGGGCATGTGAACGTTGTTTTATCTTGATCCTCTGGTGCAACTTTTATCTGGTTGTATCTTGAGAATCCATCCATTAATGAGTACATTGCATGTCCAATAGTCAAATCAACAATCATATCTATATTTGGCAAAGGAAAATCGTCTTTAGGACATGCTTTGTTCAAATCCCTCAAATCTATACAAATTCAAATCCTTCCATCTGGCTTTGAAATAGGTACGATATTGGATATCCATTCCGCATAGTAAAGTCACTGGCTGTTAGAGTCATGATACTATTTTTAACGTCATTATGGGGGAGGTCTAGGATGGTATCCTCCTATGGATGATCTATCTCACTGTGAATCGAATCAGTCTCACTAGAGTCATGATCGCTTAGTAGAACGTAATCAAGTGGAGGCCTTGAGCTTTCTCCTTGTAAGAATGCGGGTGTGAACCTATGTATGAAATCCACCCTTTTCTTGGAGATAAATGTATCATCAGAGAAGTCATCCCATTCAAATTCATTAGAGTCAGTGTCAGAATTATTTGCTTGAATTCTCATAATTCTTTCAGTTAACTCCTCTTTAGATTTTCTTTGTACTACTTCCTCCTTTGTATCTCCACCATATCCTAACCCCGTCTTATCCTTCAGATGCAATTTTTTTAGTTGAACAGGTTCAATAATACCCTCTTTTCTTTTACCTATAGGGCCATTTCCTTCATAACCCATTTGTTGCATGATAGCATATCCTTTTCCATATTATTTTGTGGGAATCTTGATATGTTGCACCAATTCTTCTTCATCTTTATAGAGCCAATCAAGAATAGCTCTATCTTCCATTTCATTTTCTTTGATGAATACTCCATTAAACTTTGTGATGGGAACTGAAGTTGAGGCTAAAGCTACTGTAGCCTGTTGTATGGATGTTGAGGGTTGACCATGAGATCTTGGAGATATGGGTAGTTTAGAGAGAGATAAAGAATATTCTCCCACCCCATTATCTTTTAATTCTAGCTTGGTGCCAAAATTACTTATCATTTCTTGTGCTTGTTCATTTTATTTGGAGGTAGAAATGGCCAAGGCCTCTCTATTATGAGGGACGAGTGTGTCTTGAGTTGCTCTTAGGTTAGAAAAAGTTTGACTGCTAATGTGATCAGTAGGTATTGTTACTTCATGTCCATCATATGGAAACTTCAAGCACTGATGATAAGTAGATAGAACAACTTGCATATCATGGATCCATGGACGACCCAAAAGTATGTTATAGGTTAGATCCTGATCTAGAACCTAACAAAAGGTATTCTTCACAACAGGTACCACTCTGATTGGTAACATGATAAGGCCCTTGGAAGTTATTTCCTCATCATCATATGCCTTAATTGTAATTTTCTTCATGGATCTATAGATTCCTCTAAATATCCCAAAGCTAGGACCAATTTCAAAGTACAAATGTTTAATCTGGCTCCCCCATCTATTAGAACACATCTAATGCAAGCTTTTTGAACCATGACTTCTAAGTAGAGTGATGAATTATGTGGATGGGTTATGGATGAGTCATCCTTGTCAGTAAAGGATAAGCATGCAAATGAGGACAAGTGTCCCACCATGGCTTGAAATTTATTGATATCCAGATCAAGAGATACAGTTGTATCAACGAGTGCCTTTTCCAAAATGTCCTTATGTGTAGGTGACAATTTTAAAAGCTCCAAGATAGAAATTTGGGCTGATGTTTTTCATAGTTGATCAACCAAATTGTATTGACTTGGAGGCGGAACTGTTGCTTTAGATGAGCTTCCTTTTACAATGATTTTGGCTTGTCCCCTTGTCATAGCATTGACCTCTTGATATTCTTGCTTACCTTTGATTCAGATAGCATTGATTTGTTGGTCGTCAATATAATATGATTGATAATGACGTCATGGACATAATTGACATTCTTGCCCTTGTTGCCCGAGGATTCCCCTTTTTGATAATTAGGGAGAGGATCCTTGAATGCCCGATGATCATTATTGACATTATGTCCTTCAACCATGATGGTATGGTTATCAATCAAATCCTGAATAATATTCTTTAACCCTTGGCAATTGTTTGTCTTATGACCCTTACACCTATGATAATCACAAAAGTGTGAGTCATTCCATGATGGTGGTTTAACTCGAGGCTCATAGTCTCTTTGTGGTGGCAATGTAATAGTGTTTTGATTCAATAAATCTTTGAGAATGGATTCCAAAGATTGACCCAAGGGAGTGAAACTTCGTTGATTTGAAAAGTATGAAGACCTGGGCATAGTTGACTTTTGATTATTGCCAAAATTATTTCCACGATTATTAGTTGCATTCCCTTGATTGGAAACATTGCCTTGGGTGCTAGAATTTCCAGCATTATTACTACGTTGAACACCTGACACATTAAGGATGGTAGGCTTCACATTCACGTTGTTAGCATCTACTAGCCCATCATTCACAATATTTTTATTTCGAGTCCAAAATCATGACTTGTCATTGTTGTTACTTTGGTTGTTGTTGTTGTACGAATTTGAACCTTCTTTATCAATTTTCAGAACCCCACACTTGACCAAAGCACCTTCAATAGTAATCGCGTTTTCAATCAATTTTTCAAATGATTGAGGATAGTGAAGATTTAATCTGTAACTCATCCCTTGATTCAGACTATCGATAAAGATCTCCATCTTTTTTGTTTTAAGAAAAGGACAGGAGTATCTAGCAAACACCCTTCTCCACCTTTGCAAAAATGTAGTGAAATATTCCCCTACTTTTTTGTTTTACTTTACAAAGATCAAGCATGGTTATCTGGTGTTGGATGTTTTAGGAGTATTGCGATATAAATTTGTTTATTAACTCCTCAAAGGTTTTGATGGGGGGAGTGATCTTTGAGAGCCACTCCATGTATTATCCACCCAAACTTCGTGGAAACAATCGCATTAAGTATCCTCATGAGCGAATTCTAAGCTCATATTTTGGAAATCCCTCACATGTTCAATGGGGTCAATTTTCCCATTATACCTATCAAATTTAGGGATTTCGCAATGTTTTGGAAAGGGAATCATTTGAAGACTCCTATCAAATAGATAAGGACATATGTCATCCAGAACATACATCTTTATTGTAGCTCCTTGCATTTCTTTTATTTTACCTTTTAATTCTTTTATCTGTTGAGTAAGGGCACTAAAATCATTAGGAGGATTTTCAAGATTTTCCTTAATCCCTTCCATGTCAAAATCAGCAGGTAACTTAGCTCCTTGATTAGCTAATGAAAGGAAATATCTTTCCTTGTTTCGTTCTAAAATCCTTTCCATAAGAGTATGGAATTGGGGATCTTGTTCTGCTTCTTGGAGCTTTTCTTCTGTTATCTCTTCAGTGTTTGAATTATGAAAGGGGTTCTCTTCCCTCTCACTATTATCGCCCATTTTGCTTACTGTACTTTCATCTTTTTCTATGTGCTATCGAGATCTCATGACAACAGGCATAAGCTTTATCCAATTTCTACTAACTTTGATCAAAAGAGTGAATTAGTGCAATTTTGATGGGTATGGAAGTCAGGATAGAATGAAGATTCTATGACATAAATATTTTTAATCTTTAGCTCATGATTCCCTGATTGAAAGGATGAAAATCCTGTTTGCGAGAATTAAACCAAAGATCAAAAATAAGGATGATGATTTTGCACTTTGTGAGGTTTTGATCATAGCTTTGTAAGAAGACGGATTTCAATAAATGCCTAATGTACTTAAGTTCTCTATTGCAGAATTTGATTGGGATGAGTAGCGTAAGTAATTGTAGGTTGGGGAATATAAGAAGAATGAATACGCTGACTATGATTGTGCCTTTTAGAAAGGGCTCTTCTTTGAAAGAAGGCTCACGAGTATAAAGGTTCTATAGCATAATCGTCAGTGAAACCTCTAATATAGTTATGATATCAGTGAAGGAAGGTCTTGTATTCAAGCAAGACCTTTTGACTTTGGTATAGAAATTTCCTCCTCTTCAATAACTTCTTATAACCGAGAGATTTCTTTGGCTTTCTAATCTTCCTCTCTAGAGACTTCTTGGCAAAAGTTGTAGACTTCCAAACTCTGAGCATGGAAAAGACTAAACTGAGATGATTGATTTTTGAATTGTCAAAAAATTACCTAGGTTCAGAAAACACATGCACCAAAACAGAGCATGAATGTACCGAAACAAATTACCTATGCGCTGAAACAAAGCACAGATGCACCAGAATAGGGAATAGATGCACCGAAGCAGGGCACAGATGCGCTGAAACAGGGCATAGATGCACCGAAAAAGGACATAGATGCACCGAAATAGGGCACAAATGTGTTGAAATAGGGCATAGATGCGCCGAAATAGAGCACAGATGCGTCGAACCAGACCCGGGATGTGCTTAAATATTCGTTTAAACTTCTGAGACATACATGTTTGGATAGTTTGATATTTTTGGATGATCTTAATCTGATTTAAGTGTGAAAAACACAATATAGAGAAGCAGATAGTTATTTTGTTAATCCTAAAATCTAAACAAAGAGTGTATGTTCTTGAGATTTTCACAGGTATTGAACAAGATAAACATTCCAAGCAGACTCACTCTTAGTTGTCAAATAGGTCATCATAGGAATCACAACCCACAACTTAAAATCGCGTCGACTCACACAACCATGTCACCCCCTAGAGGGCACCCGTGTTTTTGTTTTTTCCAGGTGTGTACTCAAGGTGACGGAAGTGGATATCGAATCCCCTGAGAAAAAAATCTATGGTGACTATATGGTGAGTGTCTTGGGGGGAGATTCTTCCCTCCCCTTGCACTATGATTAAAATGATGTTTGGATACTGACACAACTGGCTTTCTATAATATGGTTCGTAGTCAAGGTTTCCATTCAGTGTGGCAAATAGATAAACTCCCTCAGGAGACTTCCCAATCTTTAGAACAAAGATTTTGGGGATGGTTATCTTGCTCACTTCTGTTGAATATGGGTTTCCCCAAAATTCACTTTTGATTATAGTGGGTTGGAAAACCTGGCTTTGTTTGTTCCCACTTAGGTTGTTCCCGTAGGGTGAGTAATTTGTCCCACTATGGCAGGCCTTCTAAAGGATGTAATAAAGCATGAAATGCAAGAAATGAAAAAGGTAAGTCTAGCATTCTGATCACCCAGTAAAGGGGAGAGCATAAACCTATTACCCAACAATCACAACAAATAAATGGTTCAATTTTAAATCCCAAATTGACAATTTTCTACACTAAGTGAAGATATTGCTTCACAATAAGCATGAGATTATTTTAAACAAAAGAAATTAATATTTGGTGACTATCCTAGGATTGATAAATTCCAGATTTAGATTTCTATCCTAGGGTTGCTTCATTCCATTTAAAAATTGAAGTGAGAAACTCTATCCGCGAATGGCATTGGAATTAGAATTTCTTTTTACAAAGTTCCCGTATGCACTGAAACAAGTATCCATTGCGCCGAAACAAATGACAAATGCGTCGAAAGATCAATCCGGGATGCGCTAGAACAGGCCGTCTATGCGCCAAAACAGTTGCTAAATGTGTTGAAAGATCAATCCGGGATGTGCTAGAACAGGCTGTCTATGCGTCGAAACATTCCATGGATGCGTTGAAATAGTCCATGGATGCGCCGAAACAGTCCGGGGATGCACAGAAACAATTCGTCTATGCGCTGAAAGAAAGATCGTATGCGCCAAAGCGCAACTCCAGTTCGTCACCTATCAGAAAATTTTGCAATAAAAGATTAAAAACGGGGGGAGGCCCCATGGTGGGCACCAAAAATGTGTGAGTTAGAAAATGTAAACTAATAAAACAGTAAACTATCACACCAATGAGACATTAGATTGAAAGAAAACTAATTAGAAAACATAAATGCAAACTCTAATGACAACAACTTCTTCAAATTTGTCCCATTGTCCTCTATCTCCAAGGATTTGATAAAAGATGTTGGCTCTCAGTTGTGTAAGCAATAGCTTGTTGAAATGGCAGCTTAGGAGAATGAGATTACTTGAAAATGCATGTTCATGATTATATGGTTTAAGCTATGAGAAACTTTGAAATGTTATGATGCTAGAATGTTGTTATGCTAGAATGCAACTATAGTAACAACACATGAAATCTAGGATGAAATCTACATACGAAGAGGCTATATTCATAGATTTTTCGAAGGCAAGAATCCGGTTGGCGCAAATCAATAGTTGAAATTCAAACTTCTGAGGATGAACGGTGAGAGATGGAGAGATTGAGAGAAAGGTGGAAGGTTGAGAAGAAAGTGGAAGAATGTTTTCAACCCACAAGACCATCCTCATTCAAAAATGGAGATAAACATGGCATTTATCTTCATTTATGAAATTTGGTTGAAGGTTGGGGATAATTGCTCGATTAAATAAATAAATTTATTTAATTTCATGTGACATGTGCAAATAGAAGTTTCCATAATATAAATAATTAATATTTCATTATGTGTGTAAGAAGTGAAAAAGAAAGGTAAATAAGTGGGGCAAAAAAGATATTTAAATATATAATATTTAAATATGGGATGAAATCAAGATATTGTTTGAATTAAACATTCAAACTTTAGAAACAAAATGATAATTAAATAAATAAATTATGAAATTTATTTAGTTTAATTAAGAGGAAAACAACAATAATTAAATAAACTTATTTATTGAATTAAACCAGAAGAATTGGAAAGTGAACGATATAAATAATTAAATTTATTTATATGTAGATGACTTAAGAATATTAATTAAATAATTCATATTTAATTAACAAGTTGAATAACCGTGACCATTTTTAGATGTGTACAAAGATATACATAGAGGAAGGTGTATGACACAAACACTATGCTTGTATCTAAGCACCAATAGGGGTGACGAGGGTCATCTAGGCACAGATAGCATGATCACGGAGGAACACATCGCACACACATATAATCTAAAGATCAAGAAGAGGGTTTCCCCTTAACACTGGTTGACCAAGAGGTCATCATCTTCCCACCCTAGATCATTGAAGGGGGAAGGATGATGAGCCTACAATGGTGTAATGTTAAGGGGAGGAGCTTCCGATCCTCCCACAACAAGGGCCAAGGTAGAGGGACCGGTGAGGTCTTCATCACTCAGCTCTTGTGGATCCAAGGTCAACGACCTCACAAAGATCACTGACAAGGTCGAAACTTCATCCACCAAGTTAAACATGCATTTAATGGGAATGCCATGCTTCACCTTGATTGATGAAGGATTTTTCACCTGAGGTTCACCTCTAGGCTCACCGAGAGACTTAGGGAGCAATGACAAACTCAAGGGAGGCTTAGTCTGGTTCCATTACTAGGATAGAACAAGTCAACTTGGGGCCACCTTTTAGAGAAGGTGGGCTCTTCTTACATCCTCCATTGCTGGAGGGGCCACACTCTACCTTCTTCTTCATTGGAGGAGGTGAAATCCCCATAGATGAAACAAGGAAGGTCAAGGGAGAAGAAGAAAGAAATGTAGTGGACATAACTGAAGTGTTCACCATGTCCATAGGCTTTGGGAAAGGCAAGAAATCTAGGACAAAAGTCAACAAGGGCGGCTCCATCGAAGGAGCGATGAACACTTGCACCCTTCCAGGCGCATGTGCGCTCATAGCGGAAGCCGAAAGAGATTCAGAGACAGAAGGAGGGAAAGAGGAGGACACAATAGGAGGTGTGGTCTTCTCCTTCTCCATCTTCTATAAGGAGGCTTGCTCAGTTAGGAGAATCTTTTATCGACATTTATGCTTGTACGCAAGGCAGTTTCTATGACTCTTCGAATCGGAAGCTGAGATCTGTGAAGGGACAAAAGGATTCTGTTCAGCCATGAGAGTGTCCTCCATGAATGTTTCTAGTGGAAAGATAGACTACTGAATGGGAGAAGGAGGGGCAGGTTCAGAAACGATGGGAGGAGTTGACTCCTCGGTGGCAAGCCTCTTACCATTCACTGTTTTAGGTATAGGGACAGTAGGAGGCCATGGAGGCCGATATAGAGAGGACTCCCCATGAGGGGCTTTCTGTCTATCGTACTGAATGGGTCAGCTCCATGGTAGGACAAGAAGCTCAAGCATAGGATGCTTGGCCTTTCGCCAAGTGGGCACCATGGGATTCTATCGCAAATGCAAGACAAAAGTAGATGGTACCATGACAAGGTGAGAAGAAGCATCAAGCTGAATAGCAGAAGAGGGAGGAGGATCTCGAGACCACTTCTCTTCTTCTCTTTTATGTGCCTTAGCGACATCACTGTTAGCCTTCAGGTAGGCTCTATGCAAAATAACATAAGGCGAAGGAGGATATCTCATTTTCGGCCTAGTGCGCCCCTTATAGTTTTGATACATGCAGTGTAGGAGGTCCTTCCTAGGTAGGAGAGGACCAAGGAATGCATGCAAAATTTTATCTAATGTACAGCTACCACGTGCAACCAGTGGTCTATAACCAGTGTAATGGACAACGTGTACTAGACCTCCATGGACAAAATTCAAACATGTATGTATAATTGAGGGAACTGCATTTATAGCTATTAGCCAAGGGATACCTAGCTTCACTTTGAAGAGTTCAGACCCTGAGATGATGTCAAACTTAAGGCTTACAGATTTAGGTCTAACGAGGACCAATAGGATGATACTCACTATAAGAGGTACAAAAATTTTGTCATGTGTGTGAAGGGTGCTCTCAGGTGCATCATACCCATCCTTATGCAAGAATTTAATCAACATGATCTTCTCAGTTATGACATTCACTTGCGATGTTAGATGAATGAGAACACCTACTACAATATTCTCATTTATCCATGTAGGAGTGTAGAGAGGAGATGGATCTCTATTGAAGCCCATCAACAGGTCATGTGAAGTGAAGGTTATGCTCATACCACTACTCACAGTCTGTGTAGAGGGAAAAGGTTGATTCAGGAAAGAGGCCATTGTGCACACCAAACAATACCTCTACAGAGCCTCCTAAGGTTTATGAGATAAGGTAGTGACCCAATTAAGGTTTCGTTGTACGTAATAATTTGGAACCTTCCAACTATGCCTACTAGGGGTCATAGGTTGGGTTGTGAGGTGAGAGCCTAACAACACTCACACCTACAACACTCCTAGGACATGAGGAAAGGAGATTTTAGTATCACAAAACAGAACCAAAATGGTTCACGTCAAGTTCACCAAAAATGTAAGAGAGGGGGACCAACCACTGCAAGGCCCCAAGTCACAAAAGGCCAAGAGCAGAAAGGCTACACTAACTTACCTCAGTTCAAAGGAAGGTTAGAATAGAAAGGATGAGAATGATAAATACTGTGTCCTTCAATCACTCTACAATCCCGAGAATTGAAGGGAGACTAGATGAGTCACTTTCCAGAGTCAACTTTGTGTCTCAAGTAGCTCTCTGTCTGAGGACAAAAGCCCGGTTCTGGGATGACAACGCGGCGCACTAGCATCCGTACAACTAGAAAACCAAAGAAAGGAGGTTGGAATTCTGAGAAATGACTAACAGTCTAGTCTAGTAGTTTCGAGAAGTAAATAACAAGACTAAGAAAAGAGAAAGGTAAATACATATATGATAAAAGAAGTATATTACCACGAGGGTGACAAAGATAATTTCGTAGAATAATCCTCTCGCCAGCTTGCTTCGAGATCTCTCCATCTGCACAAAACAAAGAGGGAAAATGTTGGGGCTATTTAGGGGTCCGCTTCAATCAGACCCCCGTCTTGGTGTTTCCATCTCCATAGACAACCAAGTTTGCAATGATAGAAATAACGACAAAGAAGGGAAATACAAGCTACATATGCAAGAAACACTACAAAATAGTACGTGCTTACTCAACTGAATACGATAGAGGAGATGAGAGGAACTTGCCACCTCTATCCAAAGCACTCAAGGCTTGTGGAGGAGTGAATGAGAGGAAATCAAGCCTCGATTGTCATGGTGTTTACCCTGCAATCGCACTATCAGAGTGATGGAGTGGTAGATTACTACAATGGAGTGAAGAATGCTACTACAAAGCTTGAAAGTAAATTTGAAAGAGTGGAGAAAATTTAAAGTGATGAAATAAAGATCTCGCAAAACTTGATAATGGATGGAATGGTCAAGAATATGAAGGAGAAGATGAAAAATGGCCATATTCGGGTCGACCAACCAAAGAGGGACCTTACTCTTCGATTTCCAGTTAAAAATGTAGCACCTCTGCAGTCTCCAGCTATAAGAATCTGTTAGGGACGTAAGCACACCACATGGATGCTTGCACGCTGTGCGTGCATCCTTGACAAGAATGCCCCCACGGAAACACAAATAGAGCACCAAGTGGAGTGCAAGCAATGGGCTTAAATGGAATTAAGCCTCTGCCTTAGGTTTTCTAAAGTGTAAGGGGGTAAAAGGGAATATGCATTAAGGGTGCAAAATCATGCTCATACAGTGGGAAATTTGAAAGGGTTTAAAGAGATCTAGTATAAAACTCTATCTATCCTAATGGGTATGTGTGGAGAATTGAACTGGTGATTACTTTAAAATTTTCAGCATTACATGAGTTTTATGAAATGGTCACAATTTTATTGTTTATTATTTATAAGTATCCAACCCAACCTATATGTTAATGAGATGATTTTGTAAGGGACACTAGGAGGTTCATGTTGAGTTATGAATTATAACAGGGTGAGGTTTAATTTAAGATCTTGATGTCCTTGGATGAAAATTCTTTAGGATATGTTTGCTTAATTAGGAACATTCTTGTATTTTTTAGTACTAGTAAGACTTTTTATTTGTTGGGAATCATTTAAAGGAACTTTGCTGAGATATGAAATAATAATTTATGAATTTTGAGTTTTATTATTAATTAATAAAACTTTAGGAACAATGAGCATTTCGGATTGGCCATTGTTAACTGGTGATTTGTTGTACTACATGGTTTTAATCCCTTCTATTGTCTTCCTCATATACTATCTCACTTCTATGAGGAAACTTTCTTGAGTGGTTATCAAAGCTTAGGTTTCAGAATTCTATGTGTTTGATCCTTGAGAGATTAAAGTGAGGATAACTACATGTCACATTGATACCATTTGGAAATAGGTATGGAAAAAATCCTTGGGTGAAAGGATGCCATGAACCTAAATTGGTAGTGGAAGTTTTAGGGGGAAAATCCAAGGTTTGGGGTCGTTGTACTTAAATAAATCATTTCTCCCTCCAAGTATTCATTCTAGCTAGAGGCTAAAATTTTCCTTGAATAGTTGTGAATTCATCTTCCCAATTAATATGTCCCCACTATATAAGTATGAGCCAAAAAATGGCATCCATCCTCATCTAGTTTATCTACTTTGAGGTTTGTAGTACATTTTCCTTTCAAACATATCCTCTATTCTTGGATGGACTTTTAGAGTCACCATCAAAATGGTCTATCTCTAATGTGAACACATGAGAATGCCTCTAGACTTGCTAGGACTAAAATAACTAGAATTTACATGTGTTGAACACTATTACAATGTGTCTTGGCTCAATGAGGAGTATAGGAAGGTATATGTTAGGCTCAAGGTTTAATGAGTTCTATTCTTCAAAGAAATAAGAGCATAATAAACTTAGATATGGCATTGCTATGAATGAGATTTAAAAACCTACAAAATTTGTGTTTAAGATTATTTTAAATTAAGCCATTCTCATATAATGGTTTGAACAACCCTTAATATGTGTGGATGATCTAGCTACTATAAATATTAATTAGCATGGATATATGTTTAGTTTAAGATAATTTTCCTTATAATTTCTATTACAAATAGTGAGAAAGTAATAGTGATCATTATTGAATATGGTATATTATTTGTCTTTTGGAAACCTAGGAGACTATGTGTATAGGTTTATTGATCACTTTATGTTTGTATATAAAAAGGAAAACCTACCAAGTGCTTGTGGATCCTTGTGATATCTTGATTATGCATACTTGATTATAAGATGGACCCACATGTTAGAGCTGAGTCTAATAGAGGTACATGTGGGTAGTTAGCTATCACCAATACTAGTAGGAGATGGATGTTATATATTTATTCATAATATATTAAGGATTAGATGTCATTCACCGATATTCTAGAGATACAATTTTCTAGAAGCTATGTATGTTATGATACACAAGTGGTTTTATTGGATATTACTAGTATCATATAGGTGAAATATGTTTGGATTAATTGCCATACCTTAGAGTTTAACTACCATTGATGGAATGTTGATGATGGATGCTAAGATTCACTCATGGTATGACATGGCTTAACTAGCTTTCACTAGTACCAGGGTGAAGCCATAATAATGGTTTACAATTCTAGTGAGACAAGAAAACTCACAAAAAATGACCCCAAGGCAAAAAATGTGATTTTGGGGGTTCGTACGAACTTGCTAGTTCGAGCGAACCCATTTGAATCTTACATGCCAAAAAAGCCAAAAAAATGCATTAGGAAGTGTGGTTTTCTTGAACTAGGGTTAGAGTGAACCTTGGTTCACTCAAACCCCTAGGGGCTCATATGAACTCCCCTTATCCCTCATTCTCCCCCTGGAACACAAAAAACCTATTTTTTTCACTTTAAAGCTCGGTTTGAACATTAGAATGGCGGAGACTTCACAAACCCAACTGCAATATGGTAGTCCTTAGAATGAGCTATCCAACAAATATAATTTTAATATGTTTTGGTTTTATTATGTATTTGTTTTTTTAGTTTTATTAAACATAGGTTTTTCACCAAAAATGGAGGTCTTTGTTCTGCACATGTGGAAAAATAACAGATTATCAATTTGTTTTTTGAAAAATATGAGTGCACCAGATATTGAAGTCCTTGATCCAACAAAATAAATAAATTGAATTTCAATATATACAAAAAAATTTACGCACTATATGGTCATGCTATGTCTTAATTGTAATTGGTTTGACTTTGAAACTTGATTAAAGAAAAATAATTCAATAAAAAAACTATCTAACCAAGTGGAAGCACTAGATACCATATTTACAAATCTAAATTCGAAAGAATTATAATTTTATCCTTCATGGAAAAAAAGTTATGTGTGATACGATTCGTGTCACTTTTTAAAAATGTTGTTTTTTGAAAAAAACTAGATTTTGAGGGAGATGAAAAAAATAGTGCAATTTGATTCCAAAAATTTTGAAAAAAATATTTTTAGAATCTACAGACAAAATGTGATGAAACTCTAGTTTGCATAATCTTCAAATTCCTCATGGTTTAGCCGCTATAGGTGCCCAAAAGTGAAGATTTAGTTAGAAACAATTATTTTAGTATCCAGTTTGACTAAAAATTGTAAACCACTATTGTGGGATCACCCACCATATAGGTGATGGGAAGAGCTACCTCATATTGAGTGGGAATTTCACTAGTGGAATTGAGGTAATATATATTAACATCCATTGACTCAGATGGTTCAACAAGCTATGAAAATATTATTAATGACCAAATGTGTTGTTTGTTGTTGCAATGCGTTTTTGCCTTTTGGCGATTACCACAAGTAGTAAGGATGCTCACTTTTCTTCATAGTTGGTAGTGAATTGGTACAAATGACGAGACCCATAGTGTAGTATAAGATGAAAAAATACTATTTTTGGTTGGGATGTATTTAAGGGATTATGCATTAGAGAAATAGGCAAAGGGGAAGTTTCTTGTAGTAAGGTTCTAACCACATATTTTTGGTGGTTGGTCACTTGTGTACATATAATGATATTGAGTTCTTCAAATTGTTGTATGCATGAGCAAGCCACACAATGCATATGTGATAATGCATGAGTTAGTACGCCGAAGGCAATCCCTCTATGGAGTGTTAAGAAAAAATCTTTACAAAATCTTTAAATCAATGTTTGACATTTACGCAACAAGCATGGAGGACCATTCAATTAATCTGGACAGTTAAAACAAATCATGGCACAATCATTTTCACCGTCATTTTCTCCCATTTACTCAAGTGTCTTAACCTATACTCAATTTTGCTTGCTATTCGAGGCTTATCA
This sequence comes from Sequoiadendron giganteum, assembly GCA_007115665.2. Classification (NCBI taxonomy): domain Eukaryota; kingdom Viridiplantae; phylum Streptophyta; class Pinopsida; order Cupressales; family Cupressaceae; genus Sequoiadendron; species Sequoiadendron giganteum. The sequence continues at coordinate 433,870,162 of CM021109.1, read as the reverse complement.
TGTATTTAATATGGCAACCCCTAGATAATAAAATTCCAACAAACTTAAATGCGTGGGATTGTTTTTATTTATTTTATCCATTCTTTCCTTTATAGATATATTTTATTTTTAATACTATTTCACAATCTAATAATTAGTTCTAATTTATAGTTTTAAATGTAATTAATATTTTTAGTTACTATATTTACTATTTTGAGTTAGTATAATTGAGGTAAATTTTTCATCTATAAATAATTGTATTTGTTTTTACAAGTTATTTTGTGTGATCATTTTGAGTTAGTATAATTGGGGTAAATTTTTGGTTTCTAAATAATTAATTTGTTTTTACAAATTGTTTTGTAGTTGTCATTGTGATCAAATTACAAGAACCTTTAATTTGGAAAGAGAGTACAAAAATATTTAAATACAAGTATGCTTATTTTTAAAAGAATTGATTTTTACATATTCTTTCCAATTTTTAGTAATAATAAACTATCAAATTTTGTGAACTATTAATTTTTTGAAATGACATAATGATTAATTATGTGATTAAATTAATTAATCGAAAATAATACTTTAAAATAATAAAACATATTTAATATAGATTTTGAAAGTTTAATTTTAAAGACAGGTAAGATTTAATCTTAGGTCTAACATCTATTATATATTTAATTATTTTTATATTCAAATTTTATTTTGAAAATTATTAATTTAAAAAGAAATTAACATTGATTATATATTTTAATTTTTATGATAAAATTTTATTTTAAAAATTAGTAATTTAAAAAGTAAAAATAGTAATAAATCAAAAATCCGTAAAATCTTAAAAAAAATACTAGCAATGTTTTATAGTAAATTTTGTAAATGTCAAATTAATTATAAAAATATAAAAAATTAATACTAAAGTGGAATCAATTATAATTATATAACAAGTACTATATTTATATAATCATACTTTTATATTATACAAGTAATTTACATGACATGATATATATTATTAAACTATAAATATAATTAATAAACTATTAAAATAAATAGTAATAATTATGAATTATAATAATTTCATATTTTAGTTTAATCATATTTGTTATACAATATATATATATATATATATATATATTAATTATAATTTTATTATATTAAATTTGTGTTAATTGAATTTATACTATATAAATCTATACTACTTATTACCTATAATGAGTTTATATTATATACAATCTAAATTAATTGATCGTGTTAATTAAATTTGTGCTATATACAAATATTTATTTCTTATAATAAAACTATACTAATTTATGTTAGCTTCATTTTATCCAAGGATTATGGAACAATTTTATATATATTATAGATTTATCTCTTTCATATCTATCTATCCCTCTCTCCTCTCTCTTTGTCTCTCCCTATCCTCCTCTCCTCTCCATATCCCTCTCCTTCTCCATCCCTATCTTTGTCTTCCTCTCTATCTCTATCTCCTTACCCCCTCCCCCTCGCCCCGCCCCGCCCCCCCCCCTCTCTCTCTCTCTCTCATTCTTCCCCTCTATATCTACCCCTCTTTCTATCCTTATCTCTCCCTCTATTTGTCCCTCCTTCATTATTGCAAACATAACATGACGTTGTTGGTAATGGACCCTGATTACAATCATGTTTGGATCCTTATAAATGGATGTATAGTTGATTTGAAGCTATAACTTCTCCATTGAGACTTTGTTTCATAAACAACATTATTTGTTGAATGACCTATCAATTGAACAAAATTAGTAATTAGTACATGTATGGAAAAATATACCAAAATTTATCCTAATTGATCTTCCACACTTCTTCGGTACCCATTGCACACTAAGGTGCGATTTCTAATTTATATTATGTATATGCGTTTATGAATTGGTTGCTCATTATGTATATGTGATGTATGCATAAACTAGTTGCATGGAGTAAATGTGTTGTGTTCATTAACTAATCACACTATCTTTATGTGATGCATGCATGATACATTTGCAATATATATTTTATGCATCCATGAATTATCGCATTTAATTCATATAATGAATGCATGGTTTAGTCATATAGTGTACATCTTTTGTATGTATAATATGACGCATGAATGAGCTAATCACCAACTATTAAACTATTAAAACATTCACCAACTTTGCAGGGCTAAAAACTAGATGAACAACATACAAGAAAAACACAAAAATTTAAATGTAGGAGGAACAATGGTCACCTCAACAAAGTAGCTAGCCGTTGCACCACTGAAAGATCTTCAAATGCATGATTGTTTTATGGTTTTATTGTTGTAGTTGGATTGAGATATTATATTCATATGGATGCTGACAAATGCACAAACTATGGCAGAGGGTGGAGGATAATCAGCTCAGGGATCTTCGAGCTTTCTTGAAGCTTGTCAAAAGTTCTTCTTAGTTTAGTAGGCAAAGTTGCTTGTTTCTTATGCTCATATATTTATGCAACATTTTAGTCCGCTTGTGATTGGTGCTGCATTTTTATCTGAAGGTTGTCAGAGGCTATAGTAGTGTTTCGAGACAAGAGAGCGCACAAAATTCGATTTACAAGTGACAGTTTTATAGGAACAAGACATGGGTTACGAGGAGTTTTGAAGACAGGCGTCATGCATTTAAACGGTATGTGGAAGTAGATAATTCACACAGATGTCCCTTTCAATGTCAAATATGCAGTGTACGAATTTCCAGCACTTAAACCTTGTTTTTGGTTCCGCAAACAATCCTCCATGGTCATCTATAGGTTATTCCATCTCATGACAGAGATCTGCTCTACAATGGCGACACCAACAATCTCTTGTTTACAGAGCACCACCACTTTCTGGTGTTATAGTATATCGGGGGATGTTTTTCTGCATATCATTGTCTCAAGTTCACCATATCTCCTCACATTCGAAAAGAGACCTGTGTTTGCAAGGATCTGTGCCCTCCTTGGCATATTATTTTTTTGCTTAGGTGATTGTTCCCATAGTTTTTAATATTAGTCTGTTCTTCTAGGTATACATGTCATGTTCAAAGACCAGTTGAGATACTAAAGGTGATTCATATCTTGTCCTCTAGGGTTTTCATATTCATTCGAATGATTTGCATTGGGTCAGGTAGCCAAACCCAAAAACAACGGAAATATAAATGGCTGCTTACTACTTTTCTCGGAGCAGGTAGCCAAACAAGTCTCTGCAAATTATTGCACTCATCACTAATGTATTAGTTCAAACTTCTATGTATATGTACTATTTGTTGTGTAGTATTGGGTACCCTCCTTTATGGAAGAAACTTGTGACAACTTGCCAGATTGTACAGTTTTGTTTCATTTTTTTGGTTTTTCTTTAACAACAAAGAGTGGACATCTACTGTTTCCATTTTTTTTGTTAACACTTTAAGTTTTTATAGATATTAATTTGGCTCTTGGGCATCTCTTGATCTTTTCAGAGGTCATGTCCGTCATTAGTCATTACGAATGATGGACATAACATAGTGGTATGTATGTGTTTATGCTTTATGGGTTTTACTCTATTTGGGTTCTTCCGTTAAGAATATGATTCAAATATGTGTTTAGTATTTATAGTTGAGAATTGAAAGTATTATATTTGCAAGGAATTTTGAGAGGCTTTGATCAGACCACAAATTTTATTCTCAATGAATCACATGAACGATTTTACTCCACTACGGTGAGCTGCTCCCTATCGTATATATTAGTGTCTTTTTAATTAATTATTAGTAAATCTAAGCTTGTTTCAAGTTTTTAGATCTAGTCGACTTGAATGAGCCCAATAGAGATGTGAATCTAGGTCATTCTCTTATTATTCCCAATTAGAATTGTATTGCTTTTCCTTGAAGAGTGGGTTGAACCAATTTTCCACTCAATCCCCTTGTGCTGAATGGGGAAATACTAGAATAGGACACCTAAAAGTACACACTAAATCTTAGGAACTGAATGGGAATACAGAACTAGAATGGCAACTCAAGGAACATGGTTGAATCCGGTGGTATACTCAATGACAGTGTCACATTTCTAATACGAGAATGCCTCTCTTATCCATATTTCCACACTCCACATCTTCTATCTGACATGTTCTGCTAGTTGAATGTTGCATTATCACACTGTGAGATTTGATAGAGAGCCACTCTTTTCTGGAAGGCATCCCTTTACCATTACACCGTGTTCATTTGGACTGTTATTGTTGTTATTGAGTTTGCTTGAGAAGTTCAGAGATGTGGATATAGCATGTATGCATATGGAATGTTAAACCCTAAACCTTGACTATGAGATCTATAAACTGTTACTAAAGTCAACTAGATCCATGAGGGTCCTGTCTTTCCATGAGCTCTTATTGAATTTTATTTCATTTCCATTTTTAGGAGATTAATGTGATTTCAATTAGATACAATCTTGTTTCTTTTTCTTGAGTTTTTTCGAAATGGGTTATATCAAAGTTTTTGAAGGACAAACAATAATTTAATGCGTAATCCAAGTGAAAGTAGTTATGTGGTGCGAAGCTCTAAACAAGAGAATGACTTATGTGAAATAAAATCTCAGTACTATAAAGACTGTTGTAGCATTGCCTCGACTTCAAAGATTGTAAGAACCATGGCTTATTGATGAAAACACTTTGAAAAATGTTGCCAATCTGAGTGTGCCACTAACATTTTATGAAGTATAAAGAATTCCTTACATTGTGTAAATTCTCATATTGAAGGAAATATTAATCAATTACCTACTATTGAGAATATAGGAAGGAAGAAAAAAAGTGAACTGGAGCCCAGGGTTTTGAGTTCACTTTAACATTGAGATCAAATCTTGATGCAATGCAACCCAACAAAAAAAGAAGAAGTAGAGACTGTATATTCAAGAAAATTAGAAGTGAATAAGAACAGTATCCATCAAAATATGACATTATGATTTTGGAAAAATAATTAGTTGACATTGGGCACTAAACTGAAATTTCAATTAACTTACTTATCTTTCACTCCCTGCAAATTTCTTGATCACATTCAGCTAGGTTGTGCTATACCAGATTCAATTGGGTCGAATATAACCTTTGGTCCTAAATTCTAATACAACACTGTTACTGTATGTTGCTCCTAAGATGCTATCATTTTTGGATATTTGTATTTCATTATATTTTTTTGATGCAAAAGTTCACATAGCGCTTCTTTGGCCATTGGTTATACTGTTATATAGCAATATTCTTTGTTGAGACTGTATGCATCATACTCTTTCAATTTGTAGAAGTGCCTCACCCTTTGTCATTAATCTATCAGATTCCAACTACTAGGCTAAAGTGATTAAGTGTGGTAATCATAAGTTCACATAGCGTTGCTTTGGCCATTGGTTATACTGTTATATAGCAATATTCTGTGTTGAGACTGTATGCATCATACTCTTTCAATTTGTAGAAGTGCCTTGTCCTTTTTCATCTATCTATTAGATTCCAACTATTAGGCTAAAGTATTTAAGTGTGGTAATCATAATTCCTAATTCAAAAAATCTGGTTCATTTGGGAGGTCAAAAAAACTGGAAATCTAGAATTTTCAAATTAATTCAATAAAATTTCTATAGGAATTAAAGAGTATGGACTAAATTAGACAGGCTTGACTGAAAAACTCAAATCTGGATGGATTTGACAATTATGATGGTAGTAAAATGTGCAGCTTTCTGAGATAACTAGCTCGTTGTTCATTCAAAGCTTTCCATGATTTACAATTAATTTTTGCAGCACAAGGCTTTTAGGGCCATTTATGATCTAATACTCCCTAGGTTCTCACACAGTACATAGAAATGAATTACAACAGGTTAGAGATTTTATTTGTCTATAGAACTAAAGTTTATAAACTCAAGTGTTTTAGGGTTGAATGTCTTACTCCTGTAAAATGCAAAAATGTGTATTGTAGGTAGAAAAGAAGTTTCTTTTGAAAGATATGACAAGGTTTAGGTTTCGCTTAATGTTTAGCAGGAGAATTCATTTTGTGTTCTTTGTTGTTGATACCTAATACCTTGCAACAGGCTAGAGTTCAGCAAGTATAATTAGGTTAGCCTCTTTCCCATTTTTACTTTCATTGAGCATTACACGTTTGAAGAGTGATGGGGTAAAGACATTTGCTGATGTGAGCAATGCAGTACTATGCCATCCTCTTTCTTTGTAGAAGTTAGAGCAAATTACAATAGCCTCTATGAGGTCCTGCTCCTCCTGCCATTGCATTTAGTGTTTTATATAACTAGAGTCTAAACTACACTACTCACACCTCTTGCGATTCATTGAGAGCTTGATACATCCTTGAGCAATTATTTTGTTGTTTCTTTAAATCAGTATTGTTTTGACTTAGTTCCGATTGTCCATAGAGGAACCTATTCCCCAACCAAATATGCCACTAGTTGTGGAAAATCATCTCAAGAATGGTAATAGGATTTGCATGAATTAAAAAGATGCTTTGGCACCTTGTTATTCATTAGTTGCCAGAAACCACTAGAAAACATTTGTTTTATAGCTATTGCATGGTTTCTAATACAAATTTGATGTATTTATTAGGTACCATGTCCCTCGCTCCTGGATACACACCACAAACAATGTATTAGTATTACTTGAGGAAATTGGTGGTGACCCATCTAGAATTTCATTCAGAACCAGACATGTCGACACTATTTGTTCTCATGTCTCTCAAGACAATCCTACTACATATTATGCTGCAATTGTGCTCACTAGTTAACTTACAATGTTCTTCGGCACAACATATATCTGCCATAAAGTTTTCAAGCTTTGGAAACCCACGAGGATCTTGTGGAACATTCTATGAAGGTTCTTGCAATGCAATAATATCATTGGAAAAAAGGTATGCATCTCATTTTTTATAAGGTTTGACAGTAACATTATATATATCATGTTTTGAAAAGGAGGGGACAAATTTGCAAATATTATTGATTTGCAATTCAAGTTTTCTTTGGCATACAATTAATGATATACATCATAGTTATGCCATTGGTTTGTATTTCTTGTTTTATTTGGTTTGACAAAAATATATTCAACATATAGAAAGGAGAGCAAGAAACCTAAATAGTAATGTTATTGTTTTGCAGGTATGTGTTGGCTATGAGGAATGTTTCATCCCTGTTTCAGAAGTAGTATTTGGAAAACCATATGGTGATCCTGTGAAGATTCTAGCAGTGCAGGCCATTTGCAACCATTGACTCATCAAAACTTTTAAGAATACATAGTCATTTAAGACCAACTAGTGACACATTTGATTTAAAATCATTGCCAAAGACTAAAATTTAGATTTCAATATTCTTTTGATTGGTTCATGTTAATTCATTTTGGACTCTTTAAACTATTGAGCAGCTTCTCAAGTAATAAACCTCTGTGAAAGTTTTTTAGTAACCAGTCAGAGTTGCAAAGATAAATATAAATTGGCAAAAATGCAAAGAGGTAACTATGGAATAGAATAGCATTTTATGAGAGGAAGAAACAATTCTTTATAAATGTGCAATTATTTATAGCTGGATCTGATAGTCAATTAAATGATACATCATTTTACATTCCCATTCAATTTATATGCACTTTGATGTTTTTAGAACACAATTATTCTGTGGTGGTACTACTTGTTGAATTACATTTTGTGTTATATTTGCTGCCCATTAGGTTTTTCCTGTTGAGATCATAATATTTTTGCAATATGATTGCATGCACATAAAGAGTGATTGTTTTTTTTAAAGTTTGGTATTCTTAACCGCTGAGTGGTTGATTTATTAAATTGATTTTTCTAATTTTGATAAAATCACTTAAGAAAACACATTCACATGGACTGTCAAGATTGCAGGGCATACACAAATAGGATTTTCTGAGAAGGCTTTAGAAACGTTAAAACACATGCAATTGGCAATTGTAAAGCTGAATTCGATGATATTTGCTAGCATATTCCCTGCCTGTGATAGATTAGGAGCCCTACACAACCTTACATAGCTACTTCCTTTCGCGTCTTTTATATTTAATTTTGCATTATATCAAGAAAGTATTATCATTTCATAATTCATGTTCCAAGAATTTTTCACTTTTCATTTCATTGACCTTTAGATAAACACTTTTTCTTATCAATGTTCTATCTCTAATCCATAGTCTAAGTTGACATGCTTGAAAGTAGAGGTGCTTTGATCTGACTTAATTTTCTTCATTTCATAATTCATGTTCCAAGGAGTTTTCATTTCATTGACCTCTAGATAAACACTTTTTCTTATCAATGTTCAATCTCTAATCCATAGTCCAAGTTGACATGATTGAAAGTAGAGGTGTTTTGATCTGACTTAATTTTCTTCACTTCATAATTCATGTTCCAAGGAGTTTTCATTTCATTGACCTTTAGATAAACACTTTTTCTTATCAATGTTCTATCTTTAATCCAGAGTCCAAGTTGACATGCTTGAAAACAGAGATGCTTTAATCTGACTTAATTTTCTTCATATAACACGCAGTCTACATACCCACATTGGTGTTTTGTCCCCATCTAAACCTGATTCTTAACTCAAATTCGTTTTGCAAACAATCATTACCAAAAGAAGGATTGGGATCTTACAGAATATGATTTTGGTGAGTGTTTCCAAGGGCTAGATGGCCTCTATAAAATATTGAGACTAGCTTAGCTGATGTGGGTTTTATTAGATGAATGAGGATTTGTCGTGCTTCTAGTGACTTTTGTCTTCTGTTTTGTGCTGATTGCAATGAATTTCCTCTTTGGAACACGACAATGCTTAAACCATGTTAGATTTTGTTTCTTTCGCTTGATAATGTGAAAATATCCTTATACAATGTGTTTAGGTAGGTTCTGACTTGAGCTTGTAATAAAAATTACATTAAAGAGAAGAAATTACTCTAATCTCTGTTATACTCTTGCTTCTTTTTTGTGATAGTGCTAGTATTTGAGTTATTTAGAAAAGTTATTACAAAGGAACATCCCATTGGGTTTCAAAGTGTATTAGGATATTGGACTTGAGCATGAGTAGGATTTGATTGGTTCAAATGAATTTTGTGGTTGAAACATTTGTTGTCTTTCTGATTTTATTTTTTGGCTTTGTTTTAAAGTATATTTGGATCTGATTGGCTAAATGAATGGTGAAGCATAAACCTTGGTTAGGATTTCTATTGGTTGAATGTATGCATTTAATGAGAGAATAAATTACAATATTTTATGTATGATGGGGTTTGTTCTGTGTATAGTAATTGGTGAACAAAGAGCCTGACAGAGCAATAGCTCTATTTTGGGCTGCAATTAATGCAGGAGACATGGTAGATAGTGCTTTTAAGGACATGACAATTGTCATGAAACAGAATCTTTTTTGGGCTGTTGTTGTTATTGCAGACAAGCTTCATCAATGGATGACACAATCTGTTATGGAGGTATTCATGTTGAACCCTATTTATCCTTATTTTTTCCCGCCATTTAGAATCAATCATGAGTACTCTCAAATTTGTGTTGTAAATATGATCTTTTTTCAAAGTTCTCTAGATTGATTGTGTATGAGATATCTGTTTGTTCAATGTTTTGGGTGCTTTATTTTCCATGACCAATTATCTGGAATGGTTGCGTCTCCTTATGATGGATGGTTAAGAAACCCTCAATTGGATGGTGCTCTCAATTCTATCTCAGACCCTCTTCCTATGGTCATGCAATTTAATTTCTTGCAGCTAACTAGTTAGTAAGATCATTATCTGTTATTAAAAAAGGATAACAGATGATGGATCATGGAGTGTTGCATTCTTTTCAATCCCTAGATTACTTTCATGATGTACAATCTAATATTTTCTTAATGTTATCTAGTCTTGCACTTTCATACCTTAGGATTGTTGGTTTTCAGATAAGAGTCATAATTTGTGATGGTATCAGAATTATTGACATTTTGGGCTTAAAAGAGGATGCAAAATTAGCTTAGTAAAGGCATGATAACTTTTTGAGTGTGACCTAACCATTAATTATTTTTTTATTTTTTTGGCATTTGGATATTTGTACATGTTGTTTGAATTTTAAGAAGAGGCTCATCTATTATGTTTTATGATATCCTCAGTGTTGTCAAAACACTTACTTGGGTTACTTAAAACAAAACTGGTTCATATACAAATTATTTATGAGATTTTGAGAAAACTCTATTTAGTGTTCCTAGCAGGTTTCATATTAATAAATGATATTGAATAGAGCTTTTGTCTTAGGAAATTAATCCAACATTTAGTCCTCTCTTTCCCTACAAAAAAATTATTAAAATATTTTGGATTATATCATTATAGCCATGTTTCTTTCCTTGTATTGATTTTTCTTTTCAGATCATATATATTAACCTTATAGACACACATTATCATGTTTTTTGATACAAAATGTAATTTCACTATATGTTGCTATAAAATTTACATATTTATAAACACTTTTGATTATTGTGTTTCTGAAAATTCTTATTTTCCTCATCTTTTGGGCCCTTAATATCCATTTCTAGTTCTGTCTCCTCTTCAAACATTTTTCTATTTAGTTTTTCTTCTGATAGTATGTCTTGATTGGGCCTTATACTTCATTTCTTTAGTAGAATACTTTTTCAGCTTCATCACAGTACATGTTCCTTTTGCAATTCTATTACTAATTTTTGAATCAAACTGCCATATCAATTTGAGATTCGTATGTATAATGTTTTGTTACATTCTTATTGGCCAAACTTGTGTTCTTCATCAAATTATTTCTGAATTTTGGTACTATGGAAGAGAGAAGTTGTTTCAAGTGTATTAAACCCATAACCCTAGTTATGTTGGAGGTACAAGTAAGCATGAGACACATTCAAAAATTAGGGATGGGGTGATATGGTGTTGGAAGTTCTGAAACCGAAGATCAGCTAAGCAAGGGGAGATAGGCATGTGAATGGATTTGGCAAATGCTCCCTTGGAAATGTGACTGCATGCTTCATGTTCTCACTTTTTCGTGTCTTAGGGTCTTTGCTCAATATGTAGAGAGTGTTTATGGCATCACCTTAAAATCCCTTGCTATCTCTGATCTCCAAGTTCATTTAACAAAGACCATTGAGATATTGATGATAATATTCCTTTTAATAGGTCTCTTTTCCTGTTATAATTGTTTTTGCCATTTAGACTTGTGTTTTTCATCCTTGGATAAATCTGAAAGCCTATTCAAATATAAATTCACGTAAAACCAAAGATATGGTCTAGGAACTGGTGAAAGTGAATTCAGTTGCCTTACAACTACATTCTGTAGTCATGAAATGCAGGTATATTTCCAAAAACTTCAGTTTAACACTTCCATCCTTCCACTTTTAGTTCAATCTTCTGATCAATATGTGTCCTTTTGAGAGAAATGATTTTTATTGCATAAAATGCCTCAAATGTAGGGATGAAAATAAATGAAGCTAATAATTATTGATATGTGATGTTGGATTTGTCTATTTTCTCTTTCGAAGAGAAACAGGGGCTTGTTAATACTGAATTGTTTAGGACTTTGTTTTGTAACCAATAATTTTCTTAATTCAACTATACATAAGTTGTGACTGTGGCACAATTGTGGGTGCATCAATTTGTTAGGGCAAACAAACTAAACAACTTATATGATCTATAATAAACTATTTTTAAATTTTCTTACAACATTTTCTTTGTATCCCAAACACAGGTTTTAGAATAAAGTAGGTATCCTTTCTTGAAGGTCTAATTTATGACTCTGTTGTAGTTCTGATCTTCAACTTGCAATTGCACTTCAACACCAACAGGAGAAACATACAACGAGTGACACATTCTTCTTTCTATGGTAGCTAGTTCCAAGATGGTAATAGGTCCTGAGGTATGGATTTGAATTTCATGACTGCAATTGATAGGATTTATATTATTATCTTGTGGCTCACTAAATATTTGTGCAATTAGCCTATTCTCCATGACCATAATGTTTGATACAATTAATAAATAAAAAATAAGAATCTGCAAGCTTTGTTGAATTTCAATCAGAACCCAATTAGAACTTATATTTGATAGGAAAATACTAAATAGTTTGCAAAGTGCTACACCGGCTTGCATTTTTGGGGGATTTCAATTTTTCTTTTTTAATTCTTGGCAGATTTATACTTGAAACATAGCATCAATGCATGATGTTTGAAAAGAAAGGTCTAAAAGTTTTTTTGCTGGGGCGTAATGCATTTCTTATCAATAATAAGTTGCATGGTTTGTGTTTCGTTATGTTGCTCACAAAGCTATCCATTCAAAGTTTCCCTCACTAAATTGTACACAATCTTGTCCAAAATCTTTGCATTTTGGATTTCACCCTCTATAGATGATTTTCACCAATGACAACATTGATGTCCTTCATCTGCTCCTTGGCTCTGGATCGGGCTTTCTTAATTATGTGGAGATGTCTTTCAATGCTTGTGACTTCAGTCATTTCGTTTGATTGTCATGCTTTGTTATTCCCCTTTGATAGTTTTTTTGATGCCAACTTTAAAATTCTCTACAATTCTGTGAGCTGATATTTCAAGGAAAAAGTAGAATGATTGGAATGTCTTTGTGTGTAAAGGTGTAGATATGAGGATTGCACTAAATAGAAATACTGGTGCATAGTGATTCGACAAACAGGTTAAGGTATTTATTGATTAGATAGTTTCAAGTTGCAGGTTCATGGCCTCTCAATGTCTCAATTTCAGGTTTCTAGCAAATTTTAAAATACTCCTTTGACTAACGTAATTGTTATACTAATATCTACAAGTGGCCAAGAATAGAATAGACTTTTCAGAGTGTGAATTTATGGACTCAAATCAATACATTGTCAATATCCTTATGCTCTGTTCTCTGTTTTTTCCAATGTTTCTGAGTTTGGCAAATATCATAAAAGGAACTTTCTGAAAAAAATTGTGTAAAATATCTTATACAATTTTTTCTAGTGTTTCTCTAAGTTTCTGGGATAGGAAGCACAGGGCAACAGGGAAGGGCTTCTGGGTTTGGCGAATTTTTTCCAAAATTTTGACAACAACAGTGGATATATATTAATAAGTTAATTATGGACTAGGGCCCACTCCCTCATATAGGAAAATATATATATATATATATATATATATATATATATTAACAAACAGTTTAACCATCAACCCAATTTTGACAACAACAGTGGATATATATTAATAAGTTAATTATGGACTAGGGCCCACTCCCTTATATATATATTAACAAACAGTTTAACCATCAACCCTTGAATAGGTATGCTTTGAAAATGAATCTTCAACCAAGCACCCATCACTATTAAAATCCCTCAAAGTTGCTTCTACTATCCATGAACTTTAGCAATGTTTGTAACTGACTTGTGCAACAATCGAAGATATTTTACTACCCTTGAAACTTATATCTATATTAACATTTGTTTTTGTATATATATTATTTATTATACATATATATAATAAGTATAATTATATATAAATTATACATATATGTATATATATATATTTAGTTAAATTAGATGTTATTATATATATATATACTTAGTGGAGGGCATGAGGGAAGGAGAGAGGGAGAGAGAGATGGTGAGGTTAAGTGAGAGAGAGGGGAGAGAGGGGGTTGGAAGGGAG
>CM021109.1:433824380-433856576 GCA_007115665.2 Sequoiadendron giganteum | reverse complement strand
GAGTGAGAGAGAGGGGGGAGTGGGAGTGGGAGTGAGAGGGAGGAGGAGTTGGAGTGAGAGGGAGTGGGAGTGGTGATGAGAGAGAGAGGGCGAGGAGGCAAGATTAGTAGTGGAGAAAGTGGGAGAGAGTGGGAGAGGGGAATAGGGGAAGGGGAAGAGGGATTAGGAGACGGGCAAGGAGAGGGAGAGAGGGGGGGAGAGAAGGTGGAGGGGGGGTGGTAGAGGGAGAGGTGGATGGGGATGGGGATTGGGAGTTGGAGTGGGAGTGAGGGGGAGGGGAGGGAGGCAGAGTGGTAGAGAGAGAGAGGTGGGAGAGGGGTGAGAGGGAGAGGTGGAGGGGGATTGGGGGAGGAGTAGAGGGAGTGGGGTGGAGGTGGGGAGGAGGGGAAGAGGGAGTGGGAGGGGGGATGTTGGAGGTGGGGTGGGAGTGGAGGTGGGAGGAGAGAGAGGGAAGAGGAGAGGGAGGTGGGAGAGAGGGGGGATGGGTGGGGAGGTAGGGGTGATGTGGTGGTGGGAGAGGGGGAGAGGGAGGGAGAGAGAGAGGGAGTTGGAGTGGGAGTGGGAGGCGGTGGGGTGGGAGAGGGGGGAGAGGAGAGGGGGAGAAAGAGGGGGAAGTTGGGTGGGAGTGGGAGGCGGTGGTGGGAGAAAGGAGAGGGAGGGGGAGGAGAGAGTGGGGAGTTGGAGGCGGTGGTGGGAGAGGGAGAGAGAGAGGGGGAGTGGGAGGCGGAGTAGAGTGGGTGATGGTGATGGGAAGAGGGATGGGTAGGGGGAGGTAGAGGGCGATGTGGTGGTGGGTGGTGGTGGGAGAGTGGGAGAGAGAGAGGGGAACAAAGAGGGGGGAGTTGGACTGGGAGTGAGAGTGGTGGTGGGAGAGGGGGAGAGAGAGGGGGAAGTTGGAGTGGGAGTGGGAGCGATGGTGGGAGAGGGTGGAGTGGGAGTGGGAGTGGGAGAGGGGGGGGTTGTGGGAGTGGGAGTGGTGATGGTGATGGGAGAGAGGGGGATGGGTAGGGGGAGGGAGAGGGGGATGTGAACCATAATATAAGCACATGTAAAAAATAATGAACAACACATGCAATTTGGACCACAAGACTTCTTAGATCAATTATAAAATGGGGGCCAAACATGTCAAAACACCCAAAACTGAAGGGAACTCAAGAAAAACTATGGTGGTAAAAATTGAGTCCCAACAAGATCCTTTAAAACTATCCTTGTAAAAACCACAATTGATTGCAAAGATTATGTATTTATTAATAATGTTGGTAGTGACAAAGTTTGGTAGAAGCCTATGGAAAATACTTGAAAACCTTCACCAATGTTTGCAAGCTTCCTTAAATGTTGTATGAGGGTAGCAAATATAAGTAAAATAGGCCTATGACCCTTTTCAATCAACAATAATTGGAAAATCTAACCCTAAACTATAAAAATCAGTAATGTGAAGATGGTATGGTGACAACACTACTAAAAAAAATCAAGATTGACACATTTAACCTTTTTATGCAATAGTGCCACTATAGCGACTAAAAATTACTTCAAATCTTTAATCAATCTTCAACAAATCAATATAGTTTGTGATTTTTGGCTAGAATCGCCTCTAATGGATAAGAGGATTTTTGTCCTTAATTCCAAATATTGAAATTGGAAAGAGTAGTGAAAAGACAAATGTGGATGATTTTCTTTGAGGAAATGACTTTATTTTATAGTTGCCTTTTTCAGGTTGTCCAGTTGAATTTAATTTTCCCTCTAGTTTTTTAAAATAATTCATAAATAATATTATATGTTGATTGAATTACATTGAAGGAAGTGTTAAAAACACTTTTTAGATATTACATATTGACTCTATAACATTTCAATTGCACTACTTTGATATCACTATGCGTTGGTGTCTCCAAATGAGTAACTTCTTGAATCCTTTTGCAGTGCTAATTTCTACCTCAATAGGAAAGGTGTCTCTAACATGTGTCTTTGTAGTGTACCCAATTTGAGCTGAATTGATTTATGATATTTTAGTGCAATTCTCGAGTCTCGTAGGTTGACTGGTAAAGAGAAAGGGGACTCCAAAGTTCTTAAAGTGTGTTGGTTTGGGTTTTCTTGGCATCTATTTGTGGCATTGAGTTTAGTGGGTGTAATGGATCACACTGATGCTTTCAGAAGTGTTTTTGGCCTCTTGGGGTGTTCTCCAAACTTATTGGAGAGCATTTCTATTTTTTGTAAGTCAAGTTGGCACCTGCCATCATCCCTTAGCTTCAATTAAATCTTGACATGATCATAATTGGTTTCCAAAGCTTTGGTAGTGCTTTCCACAACTTAGGTTGATAATTTAAAATATAAACTTAAGGGTCTTTTGCATTTAATGAATTATTTAACTTGAAAAATAAAATAAAAATTAAAAAGAAAGAAAGCAAAAAAGTGCTTTTTTTGGAAAAAAAAACCAAAAAAATGCTTTTTCAAGAAAGAAACAAAAAACTATAAAAGGAGGTTTGGGACTACCATTTCTCACATATTAAAGATTTATTACACTTTTGTGCTACTAGATTGAATTTGTGTGTTCTTCCTAAAACCTTTTGAGGACAAAAACCTTCATTTGATTTCTACTTTCAAATTTGGAAGACAATCCCTAGTTGTAGTTTGTGTGATTTCATTTAGAAATCACCATTGTGTCTCAACATAATTTTAATTTTTGGGTTTTCATGATGGAGGTATTTGATGTCTTTTAATATGTAGATATTTAGGAGTGATTTGGTCTAGCTTTTGCAAAGTGATGAATTTTAATTTTTTTTAAAACTATCTTGGTGGACCGTACCACTTGCAAACTTGGGTGTGACATTTTGGGTTTGAATTTCCCTCATTTCTTGGTCTTTTATGTGTTGATTGGTGGCCTAAGAAGTACTTGTTGATGCTGTTTCATGATTAGAGGTGGACTTCGCTATTTGGAAGGTGTTTTGGTGAATCTCCTATGGCTGTTTGACCTGCAACAATGATATATCAGACCTATAATAGCTCAGTCAAGCCATTTCAGACCTGATACATCACTTGTCGAAAGTTACATTTTGATTTCTAGACTTGTCATGATCTTACCAACATTAGTATTTCGAGGTATATTGATTGGTTTTCCATTTTGGTTATTGTTTATGCTTTTGGAATTGAAATGGAGATGATCAATGCTACTACTATGACCAGTTAATATCAGTAGCTAACCCACTTCATTTGATGATTAAAATGCTCATGAAATTAATGTTGTAGTGCTTTGGATGGTCTTGCCACCATAGTCATTCTTCTTTGTACTTGATTTGTAATATATGTTGGAAGTATCGCCAATAAATATATTTTACTTAATTTTGATAATTATCCCATTGCACAAGTGGCAAGAGCTTTAATATTTACTTTCAGTTTTAAATAAGCTTTCCCACTGAAAAGTGGATGTGCGATTGTAATTCCTGTTGAATAGATGAAAGGTTTATTTTGTAATTCTCGATGAATAAGCGGATGGTGCACCTTTTTGTTTTGCATACACATCCCATTGGATGAGGGGTTTGGTCGTCTTGCCACTTGATGGTTCCTTTCAGCTCAGTTGATTTCACTTTACTTGTAATCCTGACACCATATGCTCTTACCTTGCCCTTTTTTGGATTTAGATGATCAAAAATTGGGAAGTAAGTTGTTATGCATTTTTTTATAGTTGATCTAATCCAAATTTCAAAAATAAAATAAAATTGAGGGTGTTTGTTACAGTAGTATCAAAGCTAAGTTATCTTGCTAGTCTGTTGGGAAGATAAATCTTGTTGTAGATTTTCAATTGCATAACATTGTTTCAATAGTTTCTTGTGTTCGAGTTGATTACTCCATCCAATTGTGACAAAAGAAAATTCAAAAAATTGTATGCACCTTCCTGTGAATCATGGCATTTGAATTTGATGAGAAGATTTATAGGGCAGAAAGAAGACTTGACCACTTGCTTCTAGTAAAGGGATGAATTACTATGCACTTTTGCTACTATGGAGAGTTGTTTCTTTAAGATATAACATCTAGATTGTATGGAGTTGAATATTGTTGTGGCTCTGGCTATGAATGCATTCATTAAGCCTAAGCTTATGAGATACGTAGGTGAAAAAGATAAAGTTGCAACTGTTTCTTGCATTGGAAAATATGCAAGAATAATAGCTCCTAAAGTTTTGTACAATGATGACACAATGGAGTTTTTTTAGCTAATGGTAGAGGTTTTCCATGGTTTGAAATATATTAGACATCCTTATTTTTCCAAGAGAGTAAGAATTATAGAAACTATTGCAAAGGTTAGATCTTGTGTGTTGATGATTGATCTTGACTGTGATGATCTAATACTCCAAATATTCAAATATTTCTTTTCTATTGTCAAAAATATATATCATGATAACATTATAACATCGATGCACAATATTTTTCATTGATGGTCAATGAGAGTGATAACATTATCTATCCACTCTTATCAATTCTATTGTCTAAAGTGAGGAAGGATGACCAAAAATCCTTAATAGTCACAAATGTGCTAGATGAAATGGTTGTTATTTAATGTGAAGAAAAGTTGAAGCCATCTTTGACAATGGAGCATGAGGAGGAAGAGAAGTTCACAACAAAAATTTCTTAAGGTAGAGCTAAAATGTAGGCAAGATGAAAATTTCAAAACCTTTTATGTAGTGGAAAATGTCACATCTCTAGAGGCATATGACATTAAATCTTGAAATGAATCTATTGAAGGTGTTGTTAATGATGAAGTTGATCTAGCTGAAAAATTTATAGCAACAATTAGTGATGAACCCATGTATCATTCTAGTGATGACAATTTAAAAGTTGAGAGGGATGTTCCCATGCAGAAAGTGTTCAAGAATGATTCCCAAACAAAATCAAGTGAGAAGGAGCTCCAAGATGATCCAAAATGTATCCAAGCCTATTTAGAAGTCAAAGAAGAAACACATGAGAAAAGTGACCTTGCTGATTTGGATCAAAGGCCTAGGGGGTTGCAAGAATTGAAGAACCAATTCTATATCATAGAAGAGAAAATGGTACAATTTATGATAAGATTTGATGGCACACACAAATTTATTGAAGATCTCATTTGGAAAGCCCAAGTTGAGAAGAGAGAAAAAGGCATAGAAGGAGGCTCCACTTTTCCAGATTTGCAAACAATCCAAGATGCTTGAGAAACAATAAAATCAAATTTCCTACATTTGTTGTTAGATAGGGATCATAAGCTCAAGTTTGTAAAAGAGACCCTTCATGCATTGAAGGGAAAAAAAGAATTTGATAAACTCACCTTTGACCTTCAATCAACTAAGCATTCACTAGAAAGTATCTAAGTGATGTTTTCTATAAGCAAAGAATAAACATGAAAATTTTAAACAATTGAGGAAGCATGAGAATGACAAAAAGGCAAAGGAAATCAACCAAGTAATTGATGATCTTGATAGGATCCAAGAAGATAATGATTTAGAACAATTTCCTAAGTTTGTTAGAACAAATTTGGGCTAACAAAAAGATTGGTTGGACAAAGAAGATAGAAATAATTTTCAATTGGTTGATAATCCTCTTTTTGGGATCAATTCAGAGTCATCCTTTGATAATCGACTCTTTGAGTTGGATGATGAGACACTTGCTAATTCTAATAACACAAGTGATGACAATAATAAGATATGGGATCTAGGTGTGGTGTTCAATCATGAGGTGGTACCAGTTGATTTGCTTAAGGGACTACCCAAGATTTTCGATGGAATCCAAATGAAGAGGGATTCTTCTTAGGATTGATTTCTTAGTTTGCATGAAATTTTGATTGAAGAATAGAGGTTTAATCTTAATGATGTGTAAAATCATGTGATCAAGCATGATCAAATTCTTGTGGTTAATATTCTTGGGAGACCACTTAATGAAGTCTTGATGCATGGCCATGTTGATCTAATAGTATTTTTGATGTAGGTGTACCATGAAACCAAACATATATAGTTGGCAACTCAAAACTCTAGGAAAATATGATTTTTTTTGTATTATTTTTATTATAAAAGATTTAAATTAAATGCAAAATGAATTAAAATGTGCACTACTATAATCAGCAATAAATTTCATAATTTAATTTGGGCATTAAATGGTCAATTGAGCAAAAATGATTGAAAGGTAATACCAAATAATTCTAAACCTCATATTTGATTGGAAAGACAACAATTAGTATTCAATTGAAACATCTGGTAAAATATTTAGATTCAAACACTTAAAAAACAATAATCATATTAGAATTAGATGACAAATCCGTGCTTAAACAACAATAACAAATCAGATTTTGATCATAAATTAAACCCTTGAAAGTTTGTTCCAACTCAATATGCAAAGCAAATGGTATAGACCTATAAGCTAGGGTGGTGACCAAGGAAAAATGCATGCAAATATGTATGTATGAGGTGATTGATGTGTATGGTCGAAGTGAACTAAAAAAGTGCTATAAAAATAAATACATAGGCCTTATAATGTCTCATTTAGAAGATTATCAAAAGTAAAATGTAGTGAGTGAATTAATAAGTACTTAAAAAAATAGGCCTTATAATGTCTCATTTGGAAGATTGTCAAAAATAATATCTAAATTAAAAAAATTATTTTTGAAAGGGTGAAATATCCCAAGGCAATTTTATGTGCAAAAATTCCAATTTCACCAATTTACGTGCATAGGCATTTCATCAAATAGTTTGTTTGAATGTTGTTCTGGGCTTGTTTCCATTTTTAATTAATGCTTGGTAAATGCTTGATAGGGAACTTCAGTTTTAATGGATTCCAAACATTTCATTACAATGAATATATTTAACTTTCAAGCACAAAATGGGAAAAAACCAAAAACTTCCATGATATGATATTTATCTTAGAAATATAACAGCTATAAATGGAAATTATTAAATAAATAATTCTGACCTAAATGCCAAGACATATATTTTATATTATAAACTCCTTCATATATATGGATATCTTCCTCCAAATTGCAACGACTCCCTTAAGCTTGTACAACGACCAAGAGTAAGGTGTACAATAGTCTAAAAAAGCCTGCAATACTTCATAAGGAGTGGTTATGCCCATTTGATTGTTTTGACTTGCCAATAATCCTCATGTAGCTTTCCAAAAAGGGGTAGCGATTAATTTCAAGGGTTGTGGTGAGTGTAATATGGAAAGCAACGACTATGAATAAGTTCCCAACTTCTTTGGTACTTCATAAAGTTTGTTCTACTCACTAGAAAAATGGTATGGCAACCACATAAATATTTTGAATATTGAAAACAATAATTTATTTATTCAGTTGTTTCCTTGAATGCATGAAATTGAATAACTCAAAAATTTGTCCATGTAAGAGACTTCACAAATTCCTCATATTCTCTCACTATAAACTAATTGCGAGAAATATGAAAGATCTCTCTAAAAAACTAACTAGGGAAGATTCATTTCACCACCAAATTCAATTACCTGTAGGGTTTTCATCCTAGGGTTCGAGCTCCAAAGCTTCTAAAAAAGAACACACAATAGAGAATTATTCAAGCATACCCAAAGTGAGCTTTCATTTTAACTTTTGTATCCAACTCCACCCTAACTTTTAAATTCTCACTTGATATTTTAAAATAAACTTGGGAATAATAAAATAGCCTTTTAAAACTTCATCAAATATCGACAAAGTCACTTTATGAACTTAATTAAATTAATTAAATAATATCACCCTTAATATATGCAAGAACAAATAATATTAGATAATTAAATTAAAATATTCCCTTAGCTTCAACATTAGCATACAGGAATAAAATTGGCTAATTAATCACTCTTGCTTAGGCATCGAAAGGGGACATTACAATCCTCCCTTTCCAAAATTGCTTGTCCTCAATCAAGTGCAAATTAAGATGTTGAAGAAATTTCTCTCCTTCTCATGTTGTGTCCTCTACTCGTAAATCCCTCCACCTGATCAGGTACTCTTGTCCCCAACCTCCTCTCTCGGGTATCCATAATCGCATCTCAAACCAAAATCAATCTGCCCTTCTCATCCAGGGGTGGAAGCTCCGATGAAGATGTAAGGTGCTTCCTTAGTGCCTTCTTGAGACATGATGCATGAAACACATTGTGGATCTTGTTACTCTCTAGCAACTCAAGCTCATACACCACTTTACTCACTCTGTGAGCTACCCTATAAGGACCATAGAAGTGAGGTTTTAACTTCTTTGCACTGCTTTTCTTCAAGGAAGATTTCCTATAGGGTTGTAGGTGCTCTGAAGGTTATCCTTGAGGGAATTAAGGATATCCTAACTCTCTTGGATCCAATCTTTGACTTTTGGAGCCTTTATATCACCGAACACTAAGTCCAAGAATGATGGAGCATAATAATCATATAATTCTTGAAATTGAGTCATCCTAATCGATATTTTATAGGTGGTGTTATAACCGTGTTCCCCCAAATGCAACCACCTCATCGAAGCCCTCTACTACCTTGACATGTATAGTTATGCAAGTATCCCTCAACCCACTTGTTTATGATCTTTGTTTGACCAATTGTTTGATGGTAATTTGTGCAAGGAGTCAACTATGTGCTAGCTAATCTGAATAGATCTTGCCAAAAATCATTGTGGAACTTGCTATCCTTGTCGTTGACTATATTCTTTGGTAGCTTATGTAGCCTAAACACATGTCTAAAGAATAAATCTACTATTCGAGGCACCTTATACTCTATAAATATGGCAACGAAATGGGAAAAAATTGGTCAACCAATCAACAACTACAAAGATGCACTCTTTTTCATGTACCTTCGATAGACCCTTAATTAAATCCAAACACACTTTCTCATTTCTACTATAGAATGGGAAATGGTTGATGTAATCTAGCTGGAAAAGTATGCTTTGACTTGTTTTGTTGATGGATCGTACACCCTCTCACATTTCATAAGACATCTTCCTTAAGGCCTTTCCATGAGAATCTTTCCTTGATCTGACTATAAGTCTTAAAGTACCTAGGATGTCTTGCTAATGGAGTATCGTGGATAGCTCTCAAAGTTTTCTCTTTAAGCCTTGACTTAGGAACCAAGTAAATTTTTCATTTGTGTTAAATGATATCATCTACTACTGTATATCTAGCATCTTCTGTCTTCCCATCAAGGATCTCACATACATCTGTCTTTTTGGAATAATCCACCAAAAGATGGGCCTTCCAATCAATTGAGATTTGCACTAGAGACCACATAGAGGGTTTCCTAGAGAGAGCATGGACAAACACATTCTTTTTCCCCTTGACATATTCTGTCAAAATCATAAGCTTGCATCTTGATGACCTACTTTTGTTGCCTTTCAATCGAATCTTTTTGCTCTAGAATATACCTCAAGCTATTATGGATTGTCTTGACCACAAATCTCCCACCTACTGGATAGTGTCATAAAAGAAAGTGACAACATAGATGAACAAAGACACATTGCACTTAAATCAAATAGTGATTAGGGATAACCATTGACTATTTCAATCCATAGTTGAGTGACTTCATCCTTCAAGCCAATATATGCATGAATAGCTGAGTCAATGCATAGTTGATCAATGTACACAACACAGATGTACAAAGACTCATTGCACTTAAACCAAATAGTGGTTAGTGATCACCATAAAATAGTTCAATCTGTAGATGAGTGACTTCCTCCTTCAAGCCAATGTATGCATGAATAACTTGCTTAATGCATAGTCCATCAATACCCAATCCCTATGCCAATATCTAGCACCAACAACCCTTTGTCCTTTAGTTTATTGCACCTATATAGACTTAGGGAAGCATGGTGTCTTTACTCAATATGGATTCAAAAGAAAACCTATTATCATGTGCAAGATGGTTCAGCTTTCAAAGCAACTAATAAAACAACTAGCATGCCATTTGAATAAATAAATGACAACTATTAGCATTTTGGCACATTATGAAGTTAGTGGTTATGTTTTTACTAACATATCATGAAAAATGTGTGGAGATACCCAAGGTGTAGGCACTCAA
This sequence comes from Sequoiadendron giganteum, assembly GCA_007115665.2. NCBI lineage: Eukaryota > Viridiplantae > Streptophyta > Pinopsida > Cupressales > Cupressaceae > Sequoiadendron > Sequoiadendron giganteum. The sequence continues at coordinate 433,846,573 of CM021109.1, read as the reverse complement.
ATTAAATTGTGCCCTCAAGGAATGTGCACACTAAAACAATCTATGTGTTTGAGAATTGGTGCACACAACTTCAATAGTCAATGCACCCATACAATTAAGTCTCAAAACAAAGAAACCAATGAACAAATCAAGAACCTATGTGCAAAAGATGACAAAGAAAATAGAACAATGCATGAAACCAAAACTTGTGCACCAAACATATTCCTGGGTGATGCAAGATTGGCCAAACCTTGAGATGAATGCGCATAAAATTTCAAGTGAGTTTGTGCACCCTAAGTCTCAACCTTGAGTTGTCAGGTTCTTCTATTGAGGTACATGTATTTCAAAAATCCAATTCTATTAAAGGTGCAAGTCCTGAATGGCCCCATGTTCATTCTAGATTTTCCAATTACAAAGCTTCCTTAAACCCTCACTTGCATGATTTGAAAATCTTTTTCTAGTTTCTAAACCTTAACCACATGGTTTCATCATCATTGTTATTGTTACACATATTGCACAACTTATAGTCCTTTTCTTCTCATCTCAACATTTGTTGCCCAATTTACTTTGTTCTACCAACAACCTATAACAAGGTTGCATGATTCTAAGTTCCTTGGCATCATCCAGTGACCAAGTCACATAGTTAGTGGCTTGATATCACTTAAACCAACTTGTCATGCATTGTCACTACTTGACAACCTTTACACTTGGATTGTGTGATTTAGAGACTTTTTCCAGCTTTGGAGCTTGAAACAAGTGACTTAGATTGCTATTTATAGTTGAAAATGATAGTGTGAACCCCAATTCTAGACCTGGACAAACATAAGAAACAAACAGATTAGTAAGCTCATATGCAAGTGAGAATCAGGATTCCCCATGAAATTCATTAGCAATGCTCAAAATAGGAAAATAATGAAGAACAAGACAAGAAAGCAATTAAATCCTAATTAAGCATGCAAATCCACAATCCCATGGGGGAGTTGGTGCTAATTGTGTGTAGAAATTGGCCCTTTCCCAACTCCTTTGTAAGCTTGATGATGATTGATCCACTTTGGTTGAATTCTTGCATAACCTAGCTAAGAACTTGATAAAGAGAGATGAAAATGGTTATACTTGAAGATGAAATTGAGTATAATAAGTTTACTCAATTTGTGGATGATCAATTCAATAGAGGAGGCCTCTATTTATAGATTTGAAGAATGGAAGATTGAAGGATTTGGATGAATGTGGGATAAATAACCAACCAATGAGAAGATGTCACTTGTCCACCTGTGATTGGAGGAGGAATGGACACATTTTGGTCAATGTGCATGATAAATGCTATGAGATTCAAATTTGAAATTTGAAAGTAACATGTTTAGAGGGAAGGGAAATGGAGTTAATGTCACTTGGCTCAAGGCCAAGGATATGCAAGAGGCATTAAATGCCTTTTTGGAAGTACCCATCCCCTTTTGGAGGGATTTTTGAATTGGAAGAATATTCCACAAAATATGCCCTTTTGAATGGAAATTGATGATTTAATCAATCAAATAAATTGATTTATTGTGCAAGTTGCAAAATCTAGAGGATTGAAGTGATTTGGATTAAATTAATCAAAGGTTGATCAATTTAATGAGAGATTAGATGATTTGACAATTTTGATTTAGATTTTAGGATTTAAATAAATCAAAGTTGAAAGGATTAATGAATTTAGAAATAATTAAATAAAGATTGATTTATTTAATTAAAAAAGGTGGTGTTAGATTAAATAAAATAACGATTAATTTATTTAATTTAAATTATGTGATCTTAGAGGTTAATTAAATAAAGTGAAGTATTTAATTAAAAGATAGACTAGGACTAATTAAACAAACTCATTTATTTAATTAATGGAAGAGAATGACTTAATCAAATAAGGATTATTTAATTAAATTAGTTAGAAAAATGGATGATTTAGGAAGAAATGATGTTAGTAAGATTAGGTGTGTAGGATCGAATTGTATATTTTCCATGTCTACAGGTAGTAATGTCCATCTAGAAAGGATGACCATATTATTGATATTATTACGTGGCTCATTATTAATATTATTGTCAAGTTGCTAGGTTATTTATTATTAATCAATTTATTATTTATTTATAGTTTATTAAGTAAAAAATTATTAATTTTTTATTTATTTATAATTTATTTAAATATATATTACAAATAAAAATTAATATTTATATATATATATATATTAATTATTATTATATAATTATTCAAATATTATTTATAATTTTTAATGTTTTGTATATGTATATGTATATATACTATACCATTGTACACAGCTGTATCAAATCTTAGAAAAAAATTGTCATATTGTGAATCCAAACTTTGAATCCATATACCCAAATTTGAACATGAATTGACAACTTAAGTAACCGTGCATTATGGTCTATATATTAATTTGGGATTTAAGTGAAGAGGCATAACCCTTCATTAAGATTGTAACTTTACTTAACTAATAGATTTGTTATCTTAAATTAGTTATATGAAAATAGTAAAAATTAAGGGAACTTTAAACAATTAGATATAAATATAAAAGTATAGTTATTAAAAATATTTTCACAGTAGAGTTTAAAAGTCAAAAATAGCAATGAAGTTGACATAAGACTCTAATTGATTCCTTGTCAACTTTCTTGATAAGGAGTCAACTTTATTGAAATCATAGTAGAAAAAATCATTTGTTGAGAAAATCAAGAAAAGATAGAGATTTTTTTTTTAAATTCTAATTTAATCAGAGAGATTAGATTTTTGAAAAAAACTGAAAAATGCAAAAAAAAGAAAAGAAAAAATTACTATAATTTAAATTTAAAGGTATTTTAATAACATAGAAATATACAAAATTTTGAGTTCTGATATTTGTTGGTTAACCAAACTTGAAACTTTATTTGAAATTGACAAAAACATAAATGAAGTACCTGTATGAAATAAATTAAAGGTAAACATTTCCTACTCAATGTCCATAGCTTACAGTCTTTTATGAAAAGTAGGAACAAATCTCAGTTTCTTGCATTTATCAAGGTTACTATTTGTACAAATCCAATTTAGTATCTCTCTGCAAAATTGCAAACTATAAAATTTTATTGTTTGAAATATTTCTCAAGGTAGATCTCAAAACATTGAGAAAATTCAAGAGAAAAATCCTTGGGAAACAAATTTATAGAAGCTTATTCTAGACTTTAAGTACTCCAATGAAATGGCTTTGCTAGTTATTGCAGAACCATACTTTGTTATTTTGAATCAACAAGGTAGACATGTGAAGGCATTGAACACTGAATGGCAACACATTATTAAACAAACAAAATAATCAGACTTTACAAATATGGAAAAGGCTTAAAGAAGCATGGGAAGAAAGGGTGTGCATTTTTATACTACTGGTGTAGTGGAATCATAAAAATGCTTTATTATGGAGTGTGATGCCTCTTGGAACATCAAGAACAAACATGTCAATATCTTAATAGTTGTTTTTTGGTGCAGTTAATTCAGTGAGGGGACTGTTGAGAACTTTGGGGAGCTGATCATCACTTTGAATAGGAAAGGGATTGTAAAATCCCTAACCTGGATTTTAAAATCCCTAACCTAGATTTTGTGAAACAATCCCAATTTTTTTGATTTTAGTGAGCTGGAAATTTGTCAAACACTTTGTAATATGCCTACCAATGTGAATTTATGAGTGTGAGAGATATAGGACAACCTGTTGCAATATCATTAAACATTCACCATTGCATATCAAATTATATGGATAAGATGGACACTTAGTCAAATAGTTTGCTGCACTTCATTATCATTGGAAACTAATATGATAACAATTGATAATGTTGACATAAATCAGAAAATAGGAAATATTAACAACTCAAGATATCCAGCCTTGTAAACACCATATACAATGCAATGGATGATCCATAACCCTTGAAATGGCTGGGCAGAAATATAAAGTTGCAAAATTAAACACTCCTATAGCAGAAGCTCCAAATCACCTCCCAATGGGTGACTAGCTCCAAGGACTCCATAAATGAGTGTAGGAAGTGGTGCCGCACTTCCTATCAGCATACCATGTCTCAACAAAACCCCACACAACCTTTCCAATGTGAAACATGTGACCATAAAAGGCAGTGGCCAACCCTTGTTTATTCTAGTGCCCCTCAAGAAAATTGAACCATGTTCATTCATCTAAATCTGCCTCATACTTGTATACCTTCCTTCAACATCCCTTTCAAACTCTTCATTAAACTTTTCATAAATTCTCAAACAATTTGTATTTGTTCACAAATATTACAAATTATTTAAACCATCTGTCCGACAAAAATAATCCATACAAAACCCTTATTTCATAACATGGCATCTAGACATAAATTTCTTGGAAAAACTTTGATCACAACAACAAACTTGAAAATTATCTTTTCAAGTCTTCATTAATTTCATACCATCACCATTGAAGTATCGATGTGAAGTCTGAGTGACTCTGCCAATCACCAACTAGGAAGGAATGTTCCACCACCAAAACTAATCTTCCCAAGAGGGTTTTCATCCTCTAGAGGTTGAGATGGACCAAGTTCGATCTCCAGAACCACAAAGGTTTCAATCAGACAAAGAGAATAAACTCAACATATCAAATGAGCTCTCAATTCCCCTTTTTATAAGTTTTTTAGGGAACTTTCTAGAAAATCCTTTTTTGAAATCTTGTGTTACACGGGAATGCATCCCCAACCCTAAACCCTATGTCCCATCCCTTGAGGCATTTCGGGGATGGGAGGATGTCAAGGGACGTCCCCCAACCATCCCCTTTGATTTTGCATTTTTAGGAAACACGTCCCCAATTTATGAAACGTCTTCAAAACTAAAGGGATAACCATCCCTTGACTATACTAGAAATGTCCAAGCATCCCCCACAACATCACTTAAAAAATAAATGTTAAAATTTAAAATTCAGTGTTTTTTTTTTTTCACCAATTTGTCTTTGGCGTGGGGATCCCATAGACCCTCCCACGCCTCTCATATACCTAAAACAAAAAACAAAAACATAAACTCATATACATATTTGTTGGGAGCCATTCTAACTTATTGTTGTTTATACTTTATAGTTTATATTGCTGTTATACTACTGTTGTCATTATTTATGCACGTATTGATATTGTTTCTATGATGCTATTAGTGATCGATGTAAATTAGTTTCTCTTGGTTATATATATATATATATATATATATACATTAAAAAATTCATATATCACCATCCCCCTGTTGTCCCCAAAAATCGGCCCTCAGACTACCATCCCTGAAACGCTTCCTCTGTCATTCCCCTGTCCCCGTCCTTGAAACGCCTAAACTGAAAGCCAAAAATAACATCTAAAAGCATCTTATGACTCCTCTAAACCTCAATGGTAGCATCAATTTACCCCTTTGAATGTGTTGACACAAACTTAGAAAGTTAGCACCAATTGCAAAGCAAGAGAACACGAAAAAGAGGACATTAGAAGGATTGAAATGCAAAAGTTAAAAATGGCAAGGTTGGTTGTCCCATAGGCTAGTTTTAGTCACATGGATGTTAAAGCTAATTCATTTATTCATTCATTCTTTCTATTTTTTTAGGTGTTTTCTTTAGTGATTGAAATCATGATGTTCTTTGATATTATTGACCCATTGCTTTTACAAGAAATGAAGATGACAAGGCTTGGTTGAGATGATTTGAATAAAAAATAATTTTTGAAACTAAAATATTTTCCTATCTGAAAGATAAGGCCCAAGAATGATAATTTTATACTATCTATTTTAATGTAAAACTAAAATAATATTGCATCAACTTGAGAAAATCTTTCTAGGATGATGGTCAAATGAAGCAAAATTCAAGTATTAAATGACAATATTTAAGAGAAAATTAAAATACCAAGGTGATGAATTCTTGAAATTAAAAAGCATAACAAAAATACTTTTTGATATTGTATCTGAAAAACAAGGAAAGATGCACCTTTGTAATTGCAATCAAACTCTTATTTCTTGTGTCTTGGGTTTACTAAGTTATCCTAGCTAGGGTATGGTGAGATTTCATGCCAAAACTTGCATAGGAGATGGTGAAGCTACTAGATAAAGACTGGGCCTGTGATTGGAACACTATTATTTCGGTTGAAAGTAGAGGTCCAAGGCTTCATGAATGACTCTGATTTGTTCATGAATCATGGAGCTCTTTAAAATACAACCTTCTCCAATTAGTGGCAAAGATCTCCAGGAAATAACCTTTGGCCATTATCAATCCACTGATAGATCTTGCTGGATTTTAATGTTTTTATAGCCAATACCTCGGAGATTGGGACCCAAATTATTGAAAGATGCCCACCTTTATTCTTCCCCATACCTTTGTGCAAGAGACTGATAAGACTATATATAGCATCATCCTGATTTTCCAGAAAGATGTCAATAGCTTTACCCTCTTGTGAATGGCAAAAGAGTGCTTCTAAATAAATTCTACTTAATAGTTAATATTGATCTTAATCCTCTAGTATTTTAGGCCAGGTATATCTTAGATATTATGCATTCATTTTTTCTTTCAGGAAATCACTTTTGCATTTCTTGCATGATTCCATCATTTCTATTACCTTCAAACATAAATGGTCTATTTAAGGATAATCTAGAAGATAAGTTTTACAACTAAAAATTGCAATATTTGTATATGTTTTTGTAGAATTCTAGCCATTTTGTTTATGCTTTGCTAATATCAACTTTTTTTTCAACAGTTGGCTTTTGGTGATCCTTTAGATCCACTCGTCAAGCATAAAGATGTCTATGACTTCTTGGAAAAGATGGATTATCCTTATAAAATTATCTTGATGAAACTTTATATGGTGAAATGCTAGTGAGTTTATGTCTCCAGATGTCATTTTTGTAGATACCTCAAGAGAAAAGGGGATGGCTAATTTCATTGGCAACGATTCAACACCTCTATGTGATTTATCTGCTAAATCAACAAATAGAATCAATAGTAATAATAAGACTAACAACTTATCTTGTTGGGAGGCATCAACAATTTCAGACTTACAAACAGATGGTCGGGCTTGTGGTGATCGAGCAAACAAGGAAACAGGTGATAAAAAAATTAGGCAGTCAATTAAATATTGCTGCAGGGTGGGACACCAACTCAACTTTATTTGATGACTGTGCCAATGTATTTATTCTTGATGGGCAAGACTCAAGGTGGACTCCAAATTTACATTCTCTAGGTAAAAGAAATTCCAAAATTTGTTGCTTAGAAGATAGAAATGAAGATGTACAAGGTCAAAAGTTGAGATCAGATGCCACATGGAAAGTCAATTCGACACGTGATTGCAGAAATTATGAGATTTATAGGGCAAGGAAAGATGATCACAGTTCTGTGTTAAAGCTTGAAAATAAGAGTGGTTGGAAGAGTGTTTGGCAAAAAACAGAGGTAGAGAATTTGCCAGGTTTGAAGTCAAATGTAGGATTTTTAGGAATCAAATGCAAGAATGAAAAGGAACGAGAGATGGGAAAGTCACAAGAGGATGAGGTTACAAATCCGGATTTTCCTCCAGAATTTTCTTCTGTCAAGGGCAGTTATAAAGAAGAGACAGTTTCATTGCAACAGATGGACACTGAAACCAGTTTTCCTTTTGGTAGTGATATTTTGAAGACCTTTAGATGGAAAGACCATGCAGATGAACAAGATCAACATGAACTGTTCTCTTGTGATATCAAATCTGATAACACATTGAAAAATATGCTGACAAGTGCAAATATAACCCTTTGAAAAGGATCACGTAGTGGAATTCAGTGGGAAGCACATAACAAAAATACTTCACAAGATGTAGAACACAGACAAAGAACATCTGAAGGGGCTCAAGCTACTGGGTGGAGTGTGGATTGGCAAGCAGATGTTTCAGAAACAAGCTGGACAATTCCAGAGGCAAGAGTAAAAAAAGCACAAGCTCCAAGGTGGAGTGTTGATCAACATGCAGAAGATTCAAAGACAACCGAGACAATGCTAGAGACAAGGGTAGAAAGACTTAGCGAGGACAAATCTTTAGAGAAAAATGAGTTTGAACAGGAGCAGGTAGGTCATGATAATACAAGGGATCCTTTGAGTGCTGCTAATTTGGCAACCTCTATCTGGAGTTGGAATAAACTTCTCAAAGGAGAACAAGATGAATGGAAACTCTCTTCCTCCTATAGAAGCGATAAATTTAGGCCAACAGGTGCAAACCTAGTCCCACTTGGGACAAGATCACACAAAAGAGCTCAATCAAAATCACATGAAAAAAGTCCTATAGGGGAGAATGTGCAGGATCAAGCAACATCCAGAGAGATGCAACAAAAGGATTGTGGATTAAACTGTCATGTGGAGGAAGATAGTTGAAAATCTTTCATGGCTGGAGAATCTGATGGAAAATGGAAATATTCAGAGAGTAGTGCTCAAAATGCATTTCTTTTGGGAGAAAATTCAGTGTTAGTGTAGATCTCCACACACCAAGAAGATCTGGTAAGGATGTACTCATGAATAGTAGTAGCAATCTGGAAACAGAGAAATATGTTGTAATGACTTGAGAATATAACTGTGAGATCCAGCTTGGAATCATTTGGTTGGGAATTAGAAAAACAAAATGACTCTATTACATCTGGTTGGGAATTACCAAGTCAGGGTAACCCGTCTCCAAAATCTAGTTGGGAATTACCAAATGAGAGTGACCCTCCTACAATTTCTAATTGGGAATTACAAAATCACATTGTGTACAGACCAAATGAAAAGCTTTGCATGATGAAAAGCATGGAAGATGTAATTCCCAACAATGAAAAAAGTGCCATTTCTTCTTCGAGGTCCACAAAAATGGATTGGGTGCATCTGACCCATAAAAATGGGAGTACCAAATGTTCAAGAAAGACTGAAAGTCTTACAGGAGTAACTGACAGATCTTCCAAATTGCGGGAAATTTTTCATGAAATTAATCCATTATTGCATTCAATGAGGATGTTTCTTCATTATGACAGGTAGTAAATTATGTATCTTTAGTTAGTGTATTCCTCCTAAATGAAATTTCTAATTCATTACACTTCTATTGCTATTACTCAATCCAATTTAAAGCTTTTAAATGGACTGATGAGGCTTGATTTATCTAGTTTGGTAAAAGAATTGAAGCTTGAATACATACAAATTTGGACACTATATAAGGTGAGTGGTAAAACAATCTCCATGTAGGATTATACAAGGTGGATCTCATACACCAAATTGGTGTCTTGCTTGGGGATAACCTAAAAAAGTACCTTTACCTTTCCCTTTACTAGTGTTCTTGTCTTTCAATGAATCAATATTATTAGCCTAACAATATTGGCATATAATCTCTATCATCAATGGTACCATTGGCATATGTGGGCATGAATTTCTGAGGTGCTATGCAATCTTTCTACAAATTTTATAGCATCTTTGATGACCTTAAGGAAATGAATTAAATGTTTTTATTCATTTAGGAAAAAACTTTAATTTCTATCAATACTGAATGTTGTCTTACACCTTAGACAAGTAGGTTTTGAAAAAGTAGGCTGCAAGATACACATTTTTCTTGACATCAACTTTGATAATTATGATAGCTACAACAGTGGGGAAAGACTACGGCCTGAAGATGAAAGGGAAGTTCACCATCCAGAATCAGAAGCAAAGATAGGATGTGGTGTTGACTTCACAATTTATTTTCTTGCACAATCTTCTGAACAACCCTTCCTGTTTCATCTGGTGTGAGTCTTAGGTAACAAGAAATCCAGATTGCTTGCTATATCTTTATACAAAAACTTTTGTGATGCCAATGTGTCTTTAGCATTTCATGTAAACACAGGGATACAAATTAACCCATGTAAATGACTTGCAATCTTTACTGTAAAATTAAGTAACCTGAAATGTGCAAATGGACAACTTTTTTAAGCATCTGAAGTTCTGTAAACATCAGTTTCCAAAAAGTTTGGGAGTCCTGGAAATTCATCAGTTATGTATTCATGTGTTTATGTTTTGAAATTTCAGTTCTCAGAATCTTTTGGAGACACAAAGAATAGAGAAGATAATAAAAATATATTCAAAAGGTTTAACTTGGAATTTACATTAGTGTGTCTCAATAAAATATATAATTATTACAGTATCACTATTAAGTTTTTTTTTCTTTTTTAAATAAGAAATATAATCAAGATTCCAAAATACACAATAAACCCAACCTCTAAAACATGAGCAAGAACTATTTCAAAATTCTGAAGATGTACCTATTATTTAATGAGGGTTGTTTGAGAAATCAGTAACGTTAAGCACTTGTAGAAAAACTTCTTTGGAGACACCTAATATGTCATGGTTATTTTCTCTGGTCTGAAACTTTATTTTCTCATGCTGCTTTGAGGTTGACAACCATGAACAATTTTCTTCAACTAGGTGCTTCTACATTGTAAGAAAGGATGGATCAAAAACAGATTTTTCATATTTGAAGTGTTTGAAGGGCCTTGTTGAGAAGAAGTTTCCAAATCTGCCAAGGATTTCATAAAGAAGTATATCAAAAGAAACTAGAAATGGAGATTGAGAATGCTATGATCATAAGGTTTCTGAATATTAGATTTGGTGGCCAATTTTTCTTCCACTGGTAAATGTGAGAAAGGGTTATTAGTCACGTAAATATTTGCAAACATCTTTAGGAAAAAAATGGAGAACATTATATGGTGTACATCTTTGAGAAGAAAGGTATATTTTGAGGTACATGGATAGAAGTGTACAAAGACAGTTGAAGTAGCAATGGAAAGTAGATGCCGACAAATCAATCAATTGTTGGACTATTGCACATGAGAGAAGTTACTAATGTCAAAGAAGACAAGGAGAATAGAGATCAATCAAGAATGAAGTAACATGTTGTAGAATATTGAAAAGCATCAAGTAGAAAAAGGGAAAAATATATTTAGGTTTGAATTTAGAGTCTATAACCAGCTTTTGAAAATACCAAAGTTGTAGATTTGATTCAACAAAGACAATATGGTGAATTTTCATTCAATATTGCTGTGAATTATAGGTTTTGTTACAGATTGTGGTCCTATATAATAGTTGCAAAGTGCAAACAAATTTTTAGGGTTTGATTCCAATAGCTTTCATAAGTGCAGTTGTATATAAAATCAAATTTATATTATATATTTGCATCAAGGTGTGCACCTAATGAAAGAGGGAATGTAACTTTGGAAAAAATGTTGCTTAGTGTGTATCTGCATGTGCCAATGTAATGAGCAAGTAGATTTCCAAAGCAAGATTTTTTATTTTCCACTAAGGTGTACATCAAATAATAGGAAAAACAAAACTTGGTCAAATTTTGCAATGACACTGTAAGGGTGTGCTTGTCTTAAGGTAAGAGTGTAAATCAATGATATATGTATAGGGGTGCACTCATATATGGAAGGTGAATGATCAAGAAGTCGAGAATCAATTGTGAGGGATGCACCTTGAAGAAGGGGAAGATGTATCTAAGTTAAAAATTGAAAAATTGTGTTGACATGTGCACACTTGGGAAAGGGATTATTATAAGATTTTTCCATCCAAAAGTGCATGCATTTGTATGGATTTCCAAACAACTATATATATATGAAGTGTACACTTTGTCATAGGAGAAAGTTGTTTCAAAACACAGTCTAAGACGATTGCGAGAAGAGGATGTTTGAGAGATGTAAATTTGAGATTCAAACCCATTCATAGGTGTATGCTGTAAAGAATATAATTTAGTAAGAAAAATCAAGAATCATAGTTTAAGGTGTGCACTGGGAAGCAATGAAATTTAGAAGAAAATGTTCTTTGTTAAGGTGTACACTAATGAGAGTTCAAAGGAATGCTTCTTAAGAGTTTTATTACAAGTTTAAAAATATTTCCTCCTATTTGCACATGCTTGATGATAGGATTTGGGTGCACTTCAATAAATCAAATTCAATCCAACAACATATTCATAAGTGCATATGCCTCAATAAGCAAATTCAAAATCCAAAATCCTATGGAGAAGTTTACATTTGAAAATGCAAGTCCAAATTGTAGAATGTTGTTAATAGCACAACCAATTATTGCAGTTTTTATGCTTAATTTCAATTTTGAGGGGTATCACAAAGACATTTGAATTTTTTTATGGGGTGTACACCTATGTAAGGCATAGTTCAAGGTGTGAACTTAAAGTCTAAAATTCTTGTAGCAGGGTGCACCTATGAATAGGAGCTAAGTTGGAAAAGCTTATGTGATATATGTAGAGGGGTTTGCTTATGAACTGATCATGTAAAGGGGTGTGTTTAAAAATAGGCAAAGGTGTCTTTTTATACCTATGCCTTTGCAAACTCAAACCAATCAATTATAAATAAAAGTGCAATTCTGATATTCATAATGAAGCCTTCAATAATAAATTAAGACACCAAAATACCAATTTCAAATAAGGAAAATTAGATTTGTTAGTTTTCAATTGATAGGATCCAAATTAATAGTTTGTCATTAATTCTGTAACTAAGATGACAAAGTCTTTGATAACATATTTCAAAGCATCATCATTACTGACATGTCTAAAAACATTATACATTTCAAATTCACAAGATTACATATTTCAAAGAAGGGATAGATCTTGGAATTCACTAAAGAAGCAATGGTCATCACCCATGGTGTCTGTTTTTGATATCTTTCATCACTTTTCAATGAATTTTATTTGCAAAAGTTTTACTTGAAATTAGTGAGTTTTCATCAATTGATTTAAGCAAGGACTTTGGATTCAAACAATATGGATTGTCTCATTTTAATTTTAGATTTTCAAACATGTTATGTACATCTAAGGTTTTTACTAACTTATTAGAATTTCACATTTAAAACCCTTAGACCATTTTCTATTGTTAAGTTGGTATAAAGAATCAAAAGAACAAAGGGTTTATCATATTTATACATCAAAATTTTGAAGTTTTTAGAAAATATCCAATGCTACATCTAGCTAGGTTTTGCTTAAGAAAGGTTTTCAAAGTTTTCACAGGGTTTTCAATGTCATAACAAAGAGTTTTTGATGCTGATGGGTGTTGTGTGGGGGGCCCACTTGGTTATCCTTTGGGCCTGGTGGACAAGTTATAATGCTGAGGTGGCCTACAAGTGGTGGAATTCAAAATTAAAGGTTAGTCACGTGGTTAAAGAAGGCGGCTCTATGAAGGGATTAGGAAAGTACGAGACATTGATGAATTTGAGAGGTCGTATCTAGTGTGATATCTTCTCTATGGGATTGTTTTAATCCATCATGCCCACCGTAAGTCTGCAGTTATGAATGTTGATATGAACTTTCATAATGAAGGAATGCTACCTTCTAGTGCCTTCGATCTTGCTAGTTTAGCGTTGGCTCCTAATTATGCTTACATTGACATTTCTAAATTTGGCCAACTGGCCACCATGCCTTGTTTTTTGTGCAATTGCACCATGGCCAAGAAACCTTGCACGCCCACCAATTTCTGCTTAGGTTGCCACAATCATCTTAAGATTCACATTAATGACACCGTTAAGTCTTCTTGTGGCGATCTTTCCTTTCACGCGTTTGATCTGCACACGGGCGTCATTATCCAACGTTGTAATCTTTGCCTTAATATCCACAATGTGAAGAAAGCCTATTACTTTGTTGGTGTTTCTAACATTCATTTTTTGCAAGCTCTCTGGTGTCCTGTGCAGGTAAACGTCATGGGTGGTGACCACGTTCGGACTGAGCCTGATAATTGCAAAGAGTTCTGTAAGAATCCTTTGGTCTGGCATATCTATGCTGAGGGTGGCCTTGCTCCTCTCATGGAGATTCTAGTTGGCCACGACCTTATCTTGTCTGGTCAATTCACTAATTCTTGGAAGGACCGAAGGGTTACGATGGGTGGCATTTCCTTTGAAGTCAACAAAGAGGTTATAATGCAAGCTACCAGAATGCAATGCACTGGGAAGAAATATCCTAAGCATACTCGGACTCCAGAAAATGATAGTTTGAAATCCTTTTTCATGGGGAACAAGGAACTGGTCTGAAACCAGTCGGGCTTTGAATGTGAAGCCCTTCCGAAGCCTTGGGACCAGGTGTGTTTAGCCCTTATGAAGTATGTCATGCTTGAAGGTAGGTTTAAAACCTATTTTTCTATCATTTTCCCCTTCTGAATCATCTAAGGCATAAATCCTGCTTAGTTTCCCTTTCTTTCTGCTCATGGACCTAGAGAATTCGATTGAAAAATGCAAGGAAATGGCCAGTCTTAGCTCGAATGACATTCCGCCTCTACTACTCGATCAGGGGCTTATCTTGAGACTCTACCATTTTCATTTGGCCCTATGTCCCCCTAGAGCCATTTTTGCTGTTCGTATTGATGAAATTGAACCCCTGGCTGTTGCAAATATCTCCCCTGTTGAATCTAAAAGCCCTTCTCGAAAAACCCACCTAGGTATTGCTGAAAAACCCAAAACCAAACAAGCTGCCAAAAAATTTAAAGGTGGGGCAGGTAATGCACATACTAGTGCCGCGACCAACCTTTGTGAACTCAAGGCCACCCTGGCTAAGTCTGCTTATAGAGCCACCATAATGAAAAAAGGAAAGGATGGTAAAAAAGGTGCGTTAGAGGCGATGGTGAAGGAGGGTAAAGGGAAGAAAATAATAGAGAAAGATTCTAAGGGTGATATGGTCATGGGGACCACGATCATGACTAGAGGGGAGACTACCATAAGATGATCTGGGAGATTGGCGAAAAACAACAAAAAAAGATAGATTATTGACTCAGAGGAGGAGCAAACTGACAACAAGGATTATAAGGAAGAGGAGACCGAGGAGGAAGAGGAAGAAAATGTGGAAGGGCCCCATTTTACCCCAAACAATAAAAAAATACCAAAAGAGACTTCGGCTTCTCACTCTTCGCACCCCCTAGTTGCTAAACTTGGCGAGGTCTCGAGAACCACTGATGATGGGGAGGAGCTCCGTGCTTTGGAAAATAAGATGGACACGCTTGATAAAAGATTTAGAGGACTGACCCGCTTCATGATGAAGTTGGGTCATTTCGTTACTAGCACCCTATCCACTATAATCAAGGAGGAGTTGGAGGGCAATAATGCCTAGGATAATCAAGACTGGGTCGGAGATGACGCTGTGGACCTCCTATTCAAAAATTGGGACAATGCTAGTTAGCTGCTGCCTAGGCCTTTTTTTTGTGTCTCTGCTGCCTATCCGTGGTCACTGTGCTGTTAATGTGTTGTTTTTGTTCTTTTTTGAATTACTATTAGTTTTATAGACTTGATCCTTTTTGGCCCTTGTGGCTCGTTGTGTAGGGTACAACACCCTGTAAATGCTGCTTACTTTTTCAAAAACAAAGAGTTTTTAAATAATTATCATTTAAATTTATATGTCTAGATTTTCTATTTTTAACTCACATTAAATATCCAATGTTATTTTAAGCCCTCATGATTTTCAAAGAGGAGCATATTTGAATTTTTTTATTAATAGTTGGTATTATTAATAGCCCACGCTATTTTTAGTGATCTTTGTTTTTAGCATGATGTGCTATTTTGTATATCATCTATTTTTAAGAATCTATTTTTGAAACACTCATCATGCAAGAGATGTGACTTCTACATGTTTGTTTGTAGTATTCTTTATCAATAGTTTCATTGGAGTTTTGTGGAGTTTAGTTTTTGAATTAGTGTATAGGATTTTGTAAGCACTTAGATTTGTTGTAGTAATTTTTATCAACAATTTAATTGGAGATTTATGGAGTTTAGTTTTAAAATTAGAGGATGGGATGAAAGGTATCTCAACCTTGCTCATTATGTTGAGTATATAAAAATTATATTTTTTGGATTATGAAACATAAAAAATTAAATTCTAGGCCATAAACTTTGTTTTTGAGAAAAATAAAATAATTGGTTTGTAGATCTTTTTAAGCTCTACAATTTAAGAGAAGATTTTTAGTGGCCTCTTAAATAAAAAGTTATGACCTTTGAAAGTTGATTCTTTTGTATTGGAAATGTAAAAACATAGCGAATATATAAAAACTTTGTAAGAGAGTTACATTTGTCGATCAACTTATGGTGCATGTTACAACACACCATAATACATCTTTGAATAGAGATAATCAAGTCAAAATGGAATGCCTAAGTTGGTGAATGGATTATAACATTCTTATAACAAGTGGAAGGACTATGTTATTTTTAGTCTATGAACTCATTTTGGGATTTGGGTGTTTTTAGCTTATGGTTTTGTAATTATCATTTGATGGTTTTGCATACCAATTCTTCTGATTTATAGATTCTTGAGATGGGAATAAGTAGTGAGTTTGTAGGTCTAGTTATGTTGTCAAAATTACTCCAAATCTCTAGTTAGTGATACTCTTGTAAAGGCTTGCTTTGCAAGTGTATTGCAACTATGTTTAGATTATTGAATAATAAACTAAGTTGATTTGAAAGTTTTTTTGCCAAAAGGAATTTTCCCATGTACACCTGTGTTGTATGATTTAATTTGTGTTAAATTTTTTATTTTTATTTTTTGTAATTTGAAATATCTAAAATATGTAAGGTGCTTCTAATATTAGTTTAGGAAGTGTTCCTACGTACCTTGTTTCCTTTCAATTTCTAGAGTCAAAATGCATTTAATTAATTAGTTAATTTATATGCAATGTCTGGTAAAATCCCTAGAAATGTCATTTGCACTTAGATTTTGAATGGTGAATAACATGTCTACTTGTTGATGAAATTGTTGTTCACTATATTATTTCTTTGAAGTAAATTGTTTTGTGAATAAGTAAATACAATAATTAAGAAAGTTTTGTACTATAAATAACATTAGAGGAAGTAATGTTTCTTTTCACACAATCTTTCATACTTCATATTCCTTTATGTTATATCAATCCAATCATGTTTCACTTATGACTTTCAATTTTTGTGTTTAATTGTAAATTATAAGTATCATCTAATTACAGTGAGTCAATTTTTTAATAGCTAGTTTTTATTTATGAAATCTCATCCGCCTTGTACCTTAGTCTAAGAACTAAAAATAGGTTTTAATTTTAATGTGTTTATATTGCATTCCCATTTTTTTTTGGTTTTAGGTTGAAAATGGGGCTTTTCCTAATAGTTTGAAAAACATATTTTTTTGTGCATGTTTTATTTTGTCACACAAAAACACATGAATTAAAATGTTAGTAATTTGTGGTGCCCACTATGGGGCATAAGGAAATTTTTATTAATATGTGTTGCCTGATCATGCTCTAGGTTAAGATTTTGTAACTTTGCCAACACAATTTTCCCCCAAATCAATTAACGGGGGAACCCATAGCGAGGGTCTGGGGGTAAAAATTCCCATATTTTATTAAAATTCTCATTGAAATTTAGTTGAAAAATGATTTTCAATTGTCCAAAATAATTAACAGTTTCTTGTTGTGTGAAACTCAAGAGTTGCAACAAAGAGCATGTGAGTTAGAGAAGAAGCCCACAATGAAACATCGCATGAGAATGTGGACAGTCGCATAGAAAAATTTTGGTGGTTGCAATTTTGGTTTTGACCACACACAATAGTGCATGAAGAAGATAAAACAAACTCATAGAAAGATTGTAAAGTGTTGTGAGTTGTACGCAATAGTTTATTTTTGCTAGTGGATTGTAATATGAATTCTTTGTTTATGAATTTCATTCCTCTATTTTTTAATTTTGATTTGCATTATAATTTTTTCAATTCATTTAATTTATTGCTCCAATCTTGCTTGAGATCCTTGAAAATTGGTATCAAAGCAGTGTTGTTGGATAGTTTGGCAGGGAAATCTTACAGTTGAGTGGAAGCAATGTCAAAGAGGGGAAATTGAAGGTTAAGAAATTCAATGACTAGAATCATCAATTATGGAAGATGCAGATGGAAGATTATTTGTATCAAAAAGATTTTTGTATAGCCATTGCAAGGGAAAGAAAATAAATTGTCAACCATGATAGATGAGGAATGATAAATTATGGATAGAAGGACACTAGGAAATATTCGGTTGTGCCCGACACCATCAGTGGCATTTAACATTTCAAAAGCGAAGAAAATGGATGAATTAACTAAATGTTAACAAAATTGTATGAAAAGCCCTAACTTCAATTAAAGAGTCAAAGTTTTGCATTCTTATATGCTGAAATAAAGCTTTATAAGTACTAGACTAAGGTATCATTAGTTTTTTCATATTTTTAATAGAAAATTCTAGTTAGAAGTTGATTTTACTTTCATTATTTTGATAGGTCATATTTTTTAACCTCAATTTGTCTAATTTTAGACTTCTTATAGGTGATGAAGAGAATTTTCAAATAACTTCATATTGGACTAGGTTTGGAATTATTAATATGTGATTTTTTCACCTAATATATCTTTTAGCTATATCTTGGTTCCTTTGATTGTGGTAGTTTATGAGTTTGCAACAAATTAAGTTTAAAGGTGATTTGGTGTTTGAGTCATAAAAAACTTACATATTTATCTCTAGTTTTTTGTGTTTGACATGGTTACTAAAGCAATATTTAATTTGTATATTACATTGTGAGATCTACAAATTTTGAAATTTTATAGGCTATCTATAGTTATAGGTTTCATATATTACTCAAATTTGGGTAATTTATACCCATATATATTTCAATGTGGATGTAGATTCTATTGTTTGGGTTTAATTTGGTTATAGGGTTTAATTGGTTAAATCTTGTGATTATGAGTTAGAGAGATGGTGTTACCTAATATTGTTATGTTGTGGGACCTAATTTTTTTTACTATATGGTAAAAACATGTGGGACTCAATGGGAGTTTGGTGTAGGTACATTAGGTGGTTATCATGGTGTCATGGAGGTTCTTTGTATGGCTAGATATTTTACATGACATGGTTATTTTTTTAATACATTGGGTGGTGATCATGGTGCCATGCAAGTTACTTGTATGCTTAGAGATTTGACATGATATAGTTGTTTATGCAAATAAATTGGGTGGTGATCATGGTATTCTAGAGGTTCCTTGTATAATTTTATATTTTAACACAACATGGTTATTTATGCAATTATATCAATTGGGAGGTGATCATGGTATCATGGAGGTTCCTAGTGTTCTTGGATCTTTAACAAAATATGATTGTTATGTAGATGCATTGTTGGTGGTATTACACTGATTCTTGATTGTAGGTTTTGGTGTATCTTCTTGTTTTGGAAAATTTGGTTCTACTTTATCCTTTAGAGTTTTTGGTATTGTGGTTGAGTGTATAAAACATAGGTGATCTTCATTAGGTTATGGTTTTCACAATGCCACATGTAGTTCAATATCATACTTCATTAGGAGCTTTAACAATGATGTGGATTCATCACTTGGTGATGGATGATCTTCTCCAATGGTTGCTAGTGTATGGAAGCGGTCTTGGATCATGCTTCTTTCATGTTGTGAGATTTATTTGACATATTTACTTCTATTGAGCTAAGAGATGGTTATATTGATTTATTTTGGATATTTTAACATTTTGGTACCATGGAGGGCTCTTGGAGTCCTCGATTGAGGTGTTGGTTATGATTTATTTGTTTGATAGAGTTTATTGGTAGAATCTTGATTACACATTAATTTTTGGAATGATACAAGTGCTCTTGGGAGAAGATATCTTCATTAGTTATATAAGATTTTATTTTTAGATGTAGATCATGACATCATGGAGAGTTCCTTGTTCTATATTGATCATGTAGTTGGAGCTTTTTTTATTGATTTGTCATAATATGATCAATGAGTGATGGGATCATTTTTATTGTGATATTCTAGTTATTATTATGTTGTATTGGATTTTAGTTGGCATGATATGACTATTTGTACAATTATTTTAGATTTGGGTGAGTCCAGAGATCTCTTGCTTCTTGGAAATCAAGTGTTGAGATGTTTAATCTTTGATGAGGTTTTAGTAGAAGACCTGGGATCCTAAACCTAGACTGGATATGATTTCAACATGGACATGTTGAGAATATTTTTCTTAGAGAGAGTAAGTGTGTCTTTTTGTATCCTATAGGAGAAGTCTCATTCCCCACTCTTAGTAGACACCAATGATGAATTATTCAATGTGTATTGCCTACCTTATTTTAAGATACATTTATTTTCACAGTTTTTAATCATGGGAATGAATCTTGAGATTTGGATATTATTTCTAAAGCTCTTATTTGAGGATTGCTTGACATATTAGTTTATTTATTTATCTGTCTCCTAATGCATATGATCTTGTTATGAAGATCATTTTGAGGAGTGTAAAGGATGGTTTTGGGAATGGGTTTTCCAGTTTGATGTCACCTTGATTTGAGAGATTTACATCTTGGTTGTTATATTTATTCACATTATATGTTTTACCTTTGTGTTGAATGATTGGATATTGATAAGGATTTTCTATTTAGGCTTTTGTGAAGGATATTTTACATGTCACAAGTCAAGAATTTTGAGGTGTTGATAGAAGGAAATGATATATGGTTTTGATATGTAGGTTCTCTCTATGGTCTTGTGTTTCTTCTTGGGGTTTCATACTTGCATAATATTGGAGTTAGGGTTTGCATGAAGCTATTTTGATCACCATGTTTATGGTCATGTTTTGTTATTACACTTTATTATTTTTAATAACATGGAGGATAATTTTAATCTCTTTTATTTTTTGAGTGTATAGAACTTAGGAGAGCTATGGAGACTAGTTGTGAGAGAGTTGTATTATAGTGGTTTATTTTGTAGTTTTGCATATCATTGTGGATGTTCCTTGGTAGTAAATGATATTGATGACATTGACTACACCTTCTATGTGAGTGTTATTGGTGGGATATTTTGATGCCTTGATTGATTTTATACTTGACATTACCCACTTTGTATATATGTCATTTTGTTGGGTTTCCTCATTATACTTTGGCATCGAGGAACTTAAGGTTTTATTGTAAGTTTATGTATTGTTACCTTAGGGGACTTATTTATGAAGAATAATGTATATTCAAGTACTTGTGATAAAAATTTGTTTTGGGTTGGATTTGTTGATGGTATACTTGGTTTATGTTTTATGATGAGTATACCTTAATTTTTAGGCATGGTTAGTTGGATGTGTTAGCAACTAGTTGTAGTTTCTATTCTAGTTATGGTGTTTAAATATTAATAGCTACTTAGACCTATTTTTGCCATTGGATTTAGTATTTTTTGGATATCTACTTGAGGTAGGATTTATGCTTCTATACTTGTATTTAACGTGGAATTTCTCTTTGGATTGGATCTTTTATTTTATGCATTAGCATGATGAAGGTGTAGAAATGTAAAAAATGCCTAACGTGTATCACACATCCTAACATTACATTTTTCCATCATTTTCATCATCTCATCACTAATTATGCATTTCCATCATTAATCCACTAATTTCCCCCTTTAATATCATTTTCATCTTAAGTTATTCTATTAATTAAATAATGTCTAATTACTTAATTAATTAATCATTTTACTAACATTCCCCTTTATCATCCCTAATTAAATGATTTTTAAATTTTTTAATTAGGATTAATCTAATTTTCTTCTAATGCCCCATAATTAAATAATTTTAATTATCTAATATTTCTTCCACTTGCAAGAAATATTCCTTTTCAAAAAGGAATATCCTAATCCTCCATAATTAAATAGTTTAATTATCCTAATTTCCCTCCACATGGCATATTCCTAAGGAATATTATTTTTCAAAATATCCTAACTACCTCAATCCTCTCATTCTTTTCTAGCCCTCCATTTTCAAGATCTAATCTCCACCCTTCAATATGAAATATATCAACCAATCTCCTTGAAATGTAGAGATATTTGGAGTTTGTACTAATCATAGCCCTTCATCATCCTTGATATCCTCTCATCCTTTGACCTTGAGATTCAATTTCAACCCTTGATCTTGGTTTTGAAAATCTATAAAATCACCCTCATTCCTTCATCTTTCAAACCTAGAATTTGAGTAGATAAGTCATGTCATTGTGAGATTTGAGAGCAATTGAGAGCATCATTTCATCTTTCATCTATGATCATCTAGGTCATTTCATGCTTGTGTGAGAAAATGAGCTAAGCTTTGAGCAATCCAACACCATCCATCTACATTATTCTTCAAATGGGATGCATGGTTTACTTATGTTATTTGATTTTAATTTGTTTAGTTTGAATTTCTAACCATTTGTGTGCTGATTTCTTAGCATAGAGGCATTCAATCTCATTGGTAA
>CM021109.1:433784069-433822668 GCA_007115665.2 Sequoiadendron giganteum | reverse complement strand
AAGAAAGCTTGTGTAAATAATTTAATACCTTTGGGCCAGTTCCACCTTCTTTATCTACTATGTGTATCACTTGCTATCTTAAAAAATTATCTCAAACATTAGACTTTCATCATAACCCCTTTAAATTTCCAAAACATTCACTAGTCATTGAAACATAACACAAACTCGTGTTTTCTAGAAACAAAGGTCACCTTTTCTATAACCTACCATGTTTCTTTGCATCCAACCACCCTTGATCTGCATTCTGTCATGTTTTCCTAGCATATTGCCACATTTGTTTTAATCAAGTCAGCTTTTCTTATACTGCTATTCTATCAAACCAAATATTACATAGTAGCACCTTTGCTCACTTTGTCGCATTTTTCAGACATCCTATCATGTTTGTTGAGCATCCTGTTGTATTTTTTGGAGATAATAGTCATGTTTGCTTACTCTACTACATCTGAATTTCACAAAAAACTCCCTTAGATCTACAAATTTTTGAGCCTAAACGCTATCATAACTTCTTGTCTAGCAATCAAAGTGCCTATCACATTAGACCTTGTACATCTTCATAGTCATTTTCACCCTAAAACATCAACCATAATATCTTTCGACTTGGCTTTCCTAGGTACCGTTAGCATAGCCTTTTGGACCAACATCAGTCAAATTAGCACCAGACCTTATTAGTCATCAATAGTCCTAAACAAAACTAGTCATTTTTAGACCATCCTTAGCATCATCCTTGTCAAACATTAAAACCTACCTTTGGAAAACAATCAATCAAATCAAACCAATACTTTTTAGATAGTATCTCTTGATCAATCCTATCATCATCTTGTGGCTTTTTAAAATTTAATGGAAATATATCTCCTCTAGGTTTTCAAAACCACCATCATCCATCCTTTGCTTGTATTCATTATTCTATTCAAAGTAGAGGCATCATCCAATCCTTTCATCAACATCTTGAGATTTAGCACTATCCAAGTCAATCTATCCAATCAATCTTGTTATTGTCATTGTGTACAAAGGTTAGACATCAAATCAATCCAATCACCTTTGTTATCATAATTGATAGGATATTATATCTTAGCACTATCACATCTCCTATCTTGGATTCATCCTACATCTTTAACATTTTGATAAAGAGATGTATCTTCTCCATAATTTAGTGTGATTATGAATGCAATTTCATACCCTCACTAAAGTGGGGGCTAAATCTAGTATTGTAACTTATCACCCCTAACAATGTTACACTAGGTTTGGTACCCTATTTAGTGCATGTGGCTAATTGTGTTTGTGATGTATTTCTTTTGCTACCGTTTTGGGAAACTTAAGTGCATCCTTAAATGTCAAACTTTCGAAGAGAAAAATATTTCTAGACTTGGGCACCCAACACCCTTGTCCTATCTATTCATGCCCAAAAATTCATATTTGATTGTTGACCTCAATATGTTTAAGAATTCAAATTTATTTGTTAGCCTATAAAAATGGATATATATATATATATACATAGAAGTTCTTCCCTACTTTCTAACACCTAATCAATTCTAATCAATCTTAACCTTTATAGCAACTCTAAAGAAATTAATGCAACATAAAAAGCAAGAAAATCAAAAGATAAGAAACATAATTACATTAAATTACAGTCTGCAACCTAATAAAAATCCATATTCATCTATTGTAAGATTCTTCTTATTTATTACCATTATCATATCCACTAAAAGTTGTAGGATCTTAAGGATACTCCTTCATCCTCCTTGTATGAGATTGATACAACTACATCAATCCAACAAGGGTTTTAGATATAAGTGGTAAGATGTCCCTTTTATGTTTTCATTATCATTTATCATGTATCTTGCCTCTAATACCTTGAGAGAACACACTCTTTATCATCTATCATCATAGTCATTGTGGAGGTGATAACACTAACACATGGTTTGACCAAGACAAGCCCCTATACAACACAACCTTTCTTCCTCTATCTATTTTATAGGTTTATAGGTTTTCTATTGATTGAGGTGGATTTAGCACCTCAAGGCTCCTTAACCCTAATGCATGTTTCAAGGGCTCATCATCAATAAATTAGGGCACATTAATTAACCATGCTCTGTTAGGATTTGAATTATGATTTTTTTTGTCAGAGACCTTTAGACACTAGAACATCTATGTAGGCCCTAAAACCCTAGATTTTAGTACTTCTAGACTAGGGCACCCAATGCCCTTGTCTTGCCAATGCTTCTCCAGATTTCAATGTCGAGTTCCTCTTTATATCTCTTCTCCATATCCACTTGCTATTTCTTTCATTTTGTTCTATAATTTCTAGATTCTGTTACACTTAGTTTATTTGAGCCTAATTCACCTAGTTTAATATAAATCATCGTATCAGTCACACCACACACACACACAAAAAAAAGGGACTAAAACCCTAACCAACCTATTTGTCTCCCCTTTTACAATAACAACCAAATAGTACTTCTTGGTTAATTTTGGCTCCCTAATGTTTACAGTGAAAGAGAATTGATCTAGTTTAATTCATTTAGGCTAGATCTCCTTTCAACAACTTACATGTTCATGGTATCTCTATATTTTATGTGACCAATATTTCAGGTTGTGGATATTATGAGTGGTATTAATGAGTTAACACTAGAATTGAATTTGATTGTATGAACATACAAAATTTGTATGAATTTTACTATGATTATGAGTAGATCTTTGTCATGACTATATTTGAAGTATTGTAATGGTGTAAATTTGCACCCTAGGAAAATTTCCCATTTATTTACCCTTTCTTTAGAATTAAAAGTCTGATGATGCAAAACCTATCCCTTTCATCTCAATCTTCCCATGTGTCCCTATCTTTTTGCATCAATTGGATAATTTTCATCAAGGATGCATGCATGCCACACTATCGTCCTAACAAGATTCTTTCCTCTGGAATCTACAAAAGCATTACAATTCCTGGTTGGACACAAATGCAGCATTATCTATTGACTCTTGACTAACAAAAAATGACTATTCACCTCCATTTTATCCATTAAAACTTCATTCTATCACTCTCTCTATTCACTCTTTCACTCTCAAGATAATTCTCATTCTTGCAACTCACTTCTTGATCATTCTTTCTTCTCCATCATTGTTCTTGATCATTCTTTCTTCTCCATCATTGGTCTTGCTGCCACAAGATTTCTACTTGGCTCTTACAATGTGTTCTTGCTACAACATCACTATATTTGCAGGTTTATGAAGCCCCATATCCTTGGTGTGGTGTCATCTCTCTCCATCTTCCTCTCTCAGCCTTGAGTGCTAGTAGAAGGGAAGGTGATATTGCTTCTTTCATTTACTTGCATTGTTGTTTTTATAGAGTAGCAGTTAATAACTACCATTTCTCTCTATTTGATAGTGTCTTTTCCTTTCTTTCCTTTATCAATTTTATCTATATCATTGCATCTTGGCTATTTGTGGAGGTGGGAACACCAAAAAGAGGGTTTGACTGAGGCAGACCTTAAACATGATCCAACACATTTTTAATTTCTGTGTGTAGGTGAATTGTCATCTATTTGAAGCCAGCTACAGAACTGGACCATACATGGAATGATATCTTTCCTACTCTTTCCTTCTCATTTTCATCATTAGAATATATTTTTAGTAGTCCTCTTGTTGTACTATATATCTCTATCTTTTCTTGTTAAACGACAAACCTCAATATTTGCGTTGAAAGTAGGCCCTACATGCTTCTAATTGTTTATCGGACCCTTTGTTCATATAGGACACTAGTGCATCACTGAGATGCCAACACAATGTTCTGGAGTCTGATTCTGGTGTTGTCATCCTCAAATAATGAGCTATCTAATCTACGGTTCAAAATCTCTGTAGCCAACTCACTCGACTTTGGAAACACCTATCTTTAGTGGAAGGGAAATAGAGCTATGTTTTCCTTTCCTTTTCAGCCTTGTCTATCCCTTTTCAATCCATCAAATCAACCTGAGGTAGTTTAGGGTAGTTTATTCCTTGGGGCTCTCCCGTGACCTAGAGTCTCAGGGGTTATGAATCCCTCAACTCTACAATAATGTTACATTTATTATTTAAAGTGGGCTTCAATATTAGTATACTATTTGTGATCTTGAGGATAAAAAAATTAGTGGAGAGATGTATTATACTATGGTTGTAAATTAGAATTACTACTTAAGTTTATTTTTGGTGCTCTATTACTACAATGTTAATGTTTAAAATGAAAGAAAATGAATGTGTATATTTTCTAGAACATTAAATATGAATTGAGCATCAAATTTATGAATATTGGTTGACTAACTAGTAGAACATTTAAATTCATACATTATATCAAGATCATGACATTGAACTATAACTTGATAGCCTTACTATCATCCTTGATATATGCATATAGAGTTTAGAAGTTGAGATTAAGGGATGATATTTTTGAGGAACTCTAGGTTTTTGGCGAGTTGTGCTTTATTCTATTGTATAATTGTAATGTAGTTACATGTGTAGGTGAGTTATTTCGAAATAGGAGTTAAATATATAAAATAATATTATGTCATTCTAAAAATTTATTGTATTAAACATGCAATCATTATATCTTATTCATTAAACCTTGGCCATGGTTGATTTTGGTGAAATTGACCAATTATATGTATTTAGGGTACATAATTCACTTGGGATTCACTTTTTACTAGACTTCACTTACTTTATCACTATAGTATTCTACTATGACCATGCACATGAAGAGTTGGGTTCAATTCTAATAATATGATTATATGTTTTGATTTATAAATATATATCATTGTTTTATGGAATCACTACTTACTAAACATTAAGGTCACATTTATTATAATTACCAAGTGCAAATATAATCTAGATGATGAATCATACCAATATAATAATTTGGTTTCATTGTAGGGAAATAAAATTAAAAAGTTAAGAAATTATTATTAGTAAAATTATTGGGAATATATCTTCATATGGCGATCTAATGGGTGTAGTGTTGTCCACTATCTTGAGTATGAATTAAGTATCAATAATCTCTAAGGAAATTTTATAAGCACTATTGTATGTCCCTTTAACCTTAGATGATTCTTATGTACCCTTCTTGATGCATGATGTTTTTTTATCAAGAAGGATATATAATATAATATGATTATGACACTTGATATCATGGGTGAGTAGAGGATCATGGGGGTCCAAAAAGTGGCGATATGACAAAAAAATGGTTGATGAATTTTTCATATCAAAATTTCATGAAATGAAAAGGGTTTATTGAGAAAATTGTCAGCTTTCCAAAAAAAAAAGATATGCCTTATTTGGAATTAAATAGATAATTATTATTAATTTTCTACATACATTTCGATTAAAGTCCTGATCAATAGGCTGATTGAAAAACATCTATAATTCTTAAGAGAATTCACATTTTTGGAATCCAAAATATGCATCACATTCTATGCTTCCCATACTATAGGATTAAAAAAGGAAAGATTGAATTTCATAAACTTTTGATCAAATTTTGATTATAAGGGAAAAATAGGTTTTGAAGGGACTTGAAACCCTTTACAACTAAATAGACAAAAATATGCTCATAGATAAAGACATTGAACCATTGACAACAACTAGTAGCAAAACAACAACAAAAAATGGAGAACCAATAGAAAAAGACAAAAAAAAAACAAAACACAAAAAGGGACACTATTTCATGTTATTTAAGGTGTTAGCCACCTCAAGTTCTTGGTTACGATGTTGTTCGACCATGTCCACCAGTTCTTTTTTCTCCTCCTTAAATGTTTTCCTTAGGTTACCCTTACCTCTTGTACAAGGGCCTTTAGCTTCATCCTTTCCAACCTTCTTCCCCTTTCCATTTGAAACCCAGTCCTTCTCCATCAACTTTGCAAAGGTTGATCTTCCCTTAGTTCACTTATCTTGCGAAAAAGGACCCCTAATGATTCAACATTGTTCTTTACTAAACTGTGGCTAACTTTCAGTAGCTTATTGATGTCCAAATTGGTATAATTAATCTTAACCTCCATTTCAGAGAGGCACTATTCACACAAGGACTTGAAATTTGTAAAAGAACACTCTAAGTCCATAATTATTTCAATCAAAATATTTGAGGAAGTACCCTTCGACATATTTTTCATATTCTCTTTCAAACCCTTGATCTTGATATTCACCCTATTAAATTCTTGTAGTGCCCACTTCACTAGCTTGAATGTGCCAATAGCCCCTACATAAGCCATGCCCATAAGCTCGAACATTGAAGTGTTGTCATTTTTTAGGTACGAGAAATCCTCAGAGAGAGGATTTACCTTAAGTGGCTATGGCTTTCCATGTTATGGTGGTTAGACAAACACGCTATAATATTTTTAAATTTTTTTAATAAAAATTCATAACTAATTATTTACTTGCAAAAAATTTATAAAAAAATGTGGCATATCTGAGTATGTGTCCTCTACTTGTATTGAAATTTTCAAAAATATATATATATTTTTTCTTGTACTTAAGTTGGTCAGACATACACCTGCTTTTTATTTTTTTCTTGAAAATTTAGTACTACTGCATTGAAATTTCAATTTTTTACTAAAATTGATTTACTTTTTTTTCTAAAAAGGAATAGTATCGTAGAAACTACATTCAATTTTCTACAAATTTTATTTTTACATATTTTTCAAATTATGTTAATAACTTATTTAAATTTTTATGTCATGTTGCCTGAATTTGTTTTTCTATTTTTTTATTGCCACTTAAGGGCCTAGTTTGGACCCCCATGATCCTGCACTAAACCTCATTATTTATCATATTATGTTAGGACTCCACTTGGAGACATAAAAGTGTGTTTGCATACTTTTTGTATTGTGACAATATATTGACTATTTCATTTTCTCCCATGCTTTAATACAACCATGCCTATATATTATATTGATTAGTATAACTTTATGTATATAGGTTTATTGATCACTTTATGTTTGTATGTAAAAAAGATAACCTACCAAGTGCTTGTGGTTCCTTGTGATATCTTGATAATGCATACTTGACTATAAGATGGACCCACATGTTAGAGGTGAGTCTGATATAGGTACATGGGTAGTTGGCTATCACCAATGTACTATGTAGGTGATGGATGAGATTTATTCACAATATGTTAAGGATTAGATGTCATTCACCAATATTCTAGAGATGCAATATTCTAGGAGCTATGCATGTTATGATACACAATGGCTTTTATTGAATATCATTAGTATCATGTAGGCGAAATATGTTAGGAGTAATTTCCACACCTTAGAGTCTAACTATCACTGATGGAATCTAAATGATGGATGCTAAGATTCACCCATGGTATGACATGGCTTAACTAGCTTTCACTAGTACTATGTAGGTGATAGATGGAAAGAGATACCACATACTAAGTGGAACTAACTATCACTAATGACATGGAGGTGATATCTATTAAGATCCATTGACTCACATGGTCCAACAAGCTATGAAAATAATAAATTAATAGCCAAATTTGTTGTTTGTTGTTACAGTTGTTCCTTTTTTGGCGATTACCACAAGTAGTAAGGCTGCTCACTTGTCTTCATAGTTGGTAGTAAATTGTTATAAATGATGGGACCCATAGTGTAGCATAGGATTAACTAATATTATTATTTTTGTTTGGGATGTATTTAAGTGATTATACATTAGATACCTAGGTAAATGAGAAGTTTCTTGTAGTAAGGTTCTAACCACATCTTTTTGTTGGTTGGTCACTATATGTGTACATATAATGACACTGAGTTGTTCACATTATGTATGTGCATCGTATGCATGAGTTATTCACATTTTTTATGTGTGTCTATGGATGGGCTACTGATTATGTATATGTGATGAATGCATAAGCTAGTTGTATGGGGTACATGTGTTGTGTTCATGTGTGCTAGTCAGACTATGTTTATGTGATGCATGCATGATCAATTTTCAATATGTATATTTGATGCATCCATGAGTTATCACACTTAATTATATAATGCATGAATGATTTAGTCACATTGTGTACATGCTTTGCATGTATGAGATAATCACAATGTGTAAATGTGATGCATGTAACTAATCACTATATAGATTTGTGTGTTCATACATTGATACTAGAATAAAGTAATACTTGATTTTAAATTATTTGTTAGAGTACTATTATATATGGATTGATTTGAAGCATCAGTTTAATTATGATCTTAAATTTAATAAATTTTTAGAGACAATCTCAAATGTGAGGATGATGACTGTATGTTATTGGTGTATGAATTGTAAAGCCTCTAATTCTTAGGAAGCGATATGTATGAAGGGCCATTATGAGTGAGTCCTCAATGTTTAGGTCTAGGTGTAGGGATGATCCTAACATTAATATGAGAATACCATATTTTAGTGTAAGTATATTTATCATGATATAGAGTTGTTGTCATGACTATGGATGGTAAGGCTTTGAAGTTGGCACTTCCAATTTGGATAGTATATGTTTGGTTGATTAACATAATACAAAAGATACAATGTTATTAGGAAAACCAAATTTCTAGTAACTAGGGTGAGTTATCTATATACTTTGAATATCTCATGAGCCTAGTGGACTCAAATGCACTAGCCCAAACCTCCTAACAACAATGGATAGAGGATCTCAACAAAGTGATATAGGATGAGTGGTGAGTATGACTACACCTTGTAGTCCCAAGGAGAAAGGTTGATAAGAGAATTCATGTAATGCTATCACAAAGTAAGCATTGAATATAGTTCCATGGAAAATTTTAAAGACATGATTGATGAAGATCTCATTGCTCTAAAGGATTGCCTACCTATATTGTGAAGGATGACTAGCGTACCATTTACTATTCTCCTATGTAAAGGATTTGGATACCACAAGTTTACTAAATTATAATTCCCAATTTCCAAAATAATTTAATAGAACAAAATAATTAATTAATGGTGGAAACAAAGAGGAATAATTATATAATTTTCATCACTTATTCAAATGGAATAACATGCACATCAAAGAATCAAGGTATATCAAAACAAAGCCATGCCTTAACTAGATTTAGCCATGTAGGTTCACACAAGAATTATCATCTTAGAAATAAATGTAAATTCAACTATTGAAATGTAAATTAAGGAATTAGCAAGATCACCAGCACATCCACAGAAGATCCATAACACAAGAATTTCATGAGTGGAAAACCCTTGTAAGGATGAAAAACCACTCATAAAAGTGCCTCACGACAAAGCCTTACTAGTTGCAAAATCTCAATGGATACAAGGTACCTCATAGGCAATGATCATACTGTCTCACTAACATGATCATTCATTGAACATTTTCGAATATCATACATACCAAGGAGCCTATAGAATTTCTTTTACAGCTTTCATTAATCTACAAGCAACATATTCAAGTTTCACCAATGCATCATCCTTGCATGTGAAATTAAGGTAATGCCAACATTATCATTCATCGCTCCCAATTTCGCAAATAAGACAATTCTACTTCCAATGACCTCTCAAGTATCGCACAAGTGCACTGAAAAATCTTACGCCAATCACATAAAGCTTTATGAAAGTAACCCTAGCACTACTAAAATGCACACATGCTTATGCAAAAATAATAATAAGAATGCTTACTTCTGAATTTAATGATCAATAAGAGAATATGAATATTCTTTCTTATAAAATCCGAATTAACATACAAACAGTATCAACGATTGGGAGTAATATGTTTAGCATGAAATATTTATTACATGCATTGAACTGATAAAAATTGCAAGTCTTCTTTATGCATATATCCGCAAAAATAATAATCAGAAAGCTTAGAAATCATATAAAAATAGGAATAGATAATGTACAAGACCAATTAGAACTCAAAAATAGTTCTCAGAGGAATAAAATAAATAAAGAAAGGTATGATCAACATTGTCATTATATATATCCATGGAAGAACACTTATTAGTTTTATCAATAGAAAGGAGTATAATTACCTCAGAAACTACATACCTTACATTGAGTTATCAATTATATAGGCATTTCTTTTGAAATTAAACTCTGTTGCATAGGTAGGTCTCGCATTGAAGATGTTTCAAGGAGGTGGAAGTAATAAGAGGCAAGTTATCCTTCATCTTGCGGAGGATGAAGTAAAAGACACTTGAAATATCTACTATAATCAAACTCCATTTTCTAAAAAGAACGAATCTAGAATTTGAAGCTCACTTTTCAAACTAGTCTTCTTTGGAATGCAAAGAGAAGCTAAGACCCTAAATCTGGCAGACCTTGTTGTACGTGGATCCATCTCTCATCTCACAACATCTGTCCCTCTTCATTTCCGAGAGTTCTACGGAAGGGCAGTTAGGTGATTCAGTGACAAATGAATTACATGTGTGTTTGGTAATGTTTTCTTTCAGACAATCTGATATGGCCATATAAAGAGTTTTTAGAATGGTTCAATCATTATACGAAATAAAATACTCACATTCAAATTGCAAGGAATTAGTCATTTAGAACTATATTTAATTATTAATCCAATAGTGATCTCAACTAAACATCTGCCTTGAATCTGCAATCATAATTTTAGAATAATTAGCAAGTATTATAAAAGATCAACAAAATATTAATACTATGATGGTGATTTTAAAATAATGAATAATGAAGCACATCTTTCTATAGAGAATAACTAAGACAGAGAACAACTCTGAGTAAATAATAATGAAGATAGAGCACAGTCCTCAGTAGACAAAATGGAATCAAATGACCACTCTGGATAACAAAGGTGGGGATTGTAATTACTATTGTACCAGGGACATCCAAATACACCGGATAATTTAACCACAAAGCTGCCTATTTGAACACAGAGCTATTAACATACACAACAATTGTTAATGTTTATCCCCATATAACCTATAGCATGGATGAGGTTCGGTGGTGAGTTTCCAAAGACGTGCTCAGGTTTGGAGTTTGGAATTCACCAAAAATGCTCTAATATGTTATATATTAACAATATTTTATTTTCAAGTGCTGCAACTATGATAGATTGACGGTAGAATCAAGGAGGTTATTTAAATCTTTAAACTTCCCATTATGTTCAAATGTTGCAGCTGAGACAGGTTGACATTAGAGTCAGACAAATGAGATTAAGCATTCAGAAAAATAGGGCCCATAGACTCAGCACACCATATACATTCGAGTGCCCAAGGAAATACAATCAAGACAAACCTTGTAAGCCTTATTCAGTTAATGTATGACAGCCAAGGAACAAGGTGCCAAAAGAAAAAACAGAAGCTGCCCCAGGCGAGTGACAATAGGGATGAAGGAAGGGCACGCGACGCAGTCCAAAGGGGCTCATAAAACATTTCCAACATTTAACCAGGTACGATGACCTTGAGGGAAGTATTGGTGATGCTAAATGAAACGTGCTCATCTACGACTATCAAAACACAGAAACCAATGGGACTGTGGACCGTTCACTCATTTTGTACTCCTAAGATGAATGTTTTCGCTCAATCCAAAACCCTCTATATTTGATAACATTTGTTACTTGGTTGCTCATTCGTATGCTAATTCGTGTATCCTAACCCACGACGACTTTATTCATTTGATTCTATTAACTAAGGTAAAATCACGCAGAGATGTTCAAGAATACGAAGGTTCTTAATAGAATCGTTGTTACATTGAATGGTATCAAACGTACCTTTAATTACTCCTTTGTAAGTTGCTCGGCCTGCTTAGCTTCTGGCTGAATATGGAGTGCAGTCCTCTCATAAACAACTTCCTTGCACTCCTCCTTCTTGGGATTGTACTGCATTATTTTGTCGATAATTTCTTTAAGAACTGGAGTGGAACCGGGGTACAAGTTCGGCAAGGGAAAGAGCATCATCCCAGCCTCCCCTTTTTTCTATTTTCAGAGCAAAACTAATAAATAAGGCGTTGCCATTCCATGTTTTTAGAGCTTCAGTAACCTCCCTTCCCCTTTCTCTTCTCCATTCTTGATCTTTTATAACTACCGTTCGTTTTCTTTCTCCACTAGTCCTCAATTGAGTTGATCCTCTTCTAGCCACGTGGAGGTACGTAGGGTAGTTGTTAAATTAAATAGTAACTCCACAATTACACCCTGTTATGCATTAAATCCTAACTATTAAAGAATCTACTAAATTTAGCCTTGGGAGTTACGAAAGACCTTCCTAAGGAATCCCATGCTACAAATGGGAGATGTAAAATACTAGCACTTGCACCAGGGGGGGTCTTTCCCGAGGAATCCCATGCTCCAAATGGGAGATGTAAAATACTAGCACTTGCATCAGGGGGGGTCTTTCCTGAGGAATCCCATGCTCCAAATGGGAGATGTAAAATACTAGCACTTGCACCAGGGGGTGCAAGGGTTACGTCGATAGGAAAATATATGTTTTTAAACATAAAGAAGAGCCATTACAATCTTGCACAATTATTTTTGGTGCTTATCATCTTTTGTTTCCATTTATCATTTGTTTTTAGATGAGCATATTGGTGCAATCAATGTTAATTGCAAAATTACTTCATATAATTTACCCATTCATATGCTTGCTTTAAAAGATAAACATTGAAAGACTGTTTGTTGTAGTAGCAGTGTGTAATATAAATATAAACATGTAAAGAATGATTATTGAAATGCTTGCAAGTATATTTAATGAAATAAATAACAACTAGTGCCTCATAGTACATGACCAAGATTTCAGTTTATAGGAAACTATATGGAATGAAACATTTAAAGAACTGTTACAATCTTTCACAATGTTTTTTGTTGTTCTTTTCTTTCCCACACAATCTGATAAAAAGTTAGCAGATGCACAAATTAAATGCAAAGGTTGTTTTATGGTAATGGGAAAAGTTGCATTAAAATTGAAAGTAGTTGTTGTTGACTAAAAAATATATCGATTGGATGATCGCAGTTGATGCTGTATTAGTATTTGAATTTAGAACATGGAAAATGTACAAAAGTAAACATTGAAATCTTGCATAGTGTAAAATATATACAATCTTGTTTTAATTATATACAAAATGTCTATAATATGTACAAAAGATGTCAGTATCCCCTAATTATACAAATAATAAATTGTATTATGAGTTGAAGGATACAGGACAATATTTATTGTTGAAGCAAGATGTAAGTATCTATTCCCAATGTCTAGCAATGTCTGGAATGTCATGGGTGGATGAATGGATAAATGAATGGATATGTTAGTCATGCAAAGAATGTACTGAAGGTTTATCTTGTGATAAGATAAGTAGATTGGATAGAGGATGGTCATTTTGATAATGCTTAATGGGTCAAATAATGTTGTGTAGTATCAATGATAATGTTCCATGTCAAGATATTTACCATAAGCAAGTGTAAATTGTATAGAAAACTTCGACTAAGATCAAGGTGATTTGGAATTTGGATGTTGATGGGTGATCATGGATTGGATAGATGGTTCATGAATGAATGGATTTGTTATGGATAAAATGTATGTAGTGGTGGATTTATTATGGATGGTATAAGACGCTTCCTCCTATAATAGCTTTCATAGATGCTCGATTCTACACATGACGCCTGTTTGCCAAGTTTTCATCATGGTACTTCCCCAATGAGCTACCATAGTGGTTTTCACTAGAGGATGATTTTTTTTTTCTTGTTTTCTTTTGCAATATCAGAGAGATTATTATCTAAATTCTTACAGTGTGATAGGGCGCCCTTAGAGTCCTTATGATAAAGAGTTGTCAACACATGATTTATGCGAGAGTTGGATATCATGGATGTTGATTTGCTTCATTGATTCTTTTGCCTCAATAATTGTTTCAAGAGTTGAAGACTCTTGATCATTGATAATCATGTTGAGAGTAAGACAGTATTTTTTTTTAAGATCATCTACGTACATCCATTAGGAGTAAGCATCTCATGGGTAGATGGAGTAGTAGGTGATATATGGATATTGTCATCATTTTTGACATCTTGTATGAATTAGAAAATGTTTGCATTGTGTTATCTTCAATATGGTTTGGTTGATTTTCTTGACATGGATCAATTTCAAATGATGGATTGTTTGCAAAGGGTTTTTTGATTTCTTTATTAGGCATTGGAATTGGCTCAATACTATCTTGATATTATAGTGGATTTGGATCAAGCTTCAATATGTGCAACGATGAGGTCAAAGGATGGAATATTTCTTGGAAAGGACCTTTGCTAGACATTGGTCTAAGATGTTTATCATACTTTGGAATAAATACTTGAAATATGTCCTTCAACTCATTGGGTAATGTAGAGGCATCAATAACATGATCATTGTTGGATCATTATTGAGATGTGACTGTTGATGATGAATGGAAGAGATAAAAACATCTCCATTGTGATAATTGGTAGATGGATCTTGATCATTCGCGACTATTGTAGAATTGTACAAATTTTGAGCATCCACTTGCATGCATATAATTTCTATGTAAATATACAAATACTAATTTGTATTATGTAAAGATGGTAAGGAAAATAAAGCAAAATAAAATTTATGTATAGAAGGGTGAAGTTGTATGTGTACCTGTAGTCATCATAGTGAGAGAAGTTGTAGTTGAAGCTCTTCCTTCTTCCTAATAATTGTGTATGGGTTACTTTTCATTCGTGAGTATCGATCAAAGGAAAATGGTGGATCTATCCTAAGACCATTTATTGATTTCACCCTAGATACAGCTATAAAAGTTAACCCTTGTCTTTCTTTTTTACCTATATCAATTGTTGCTTTGTTGAGTGTTAATCCTTGTGATTTATGTATGGTAATTTCCCATGCCATGCGTAGTGGTATTTGTGTAAGAGTACCTATAGATATAGGGGTTATTGGTATAGATGTAGGGTCATTTATGTTCCAAGGTGGTCCATTGTATGTATCAAATCTTACTACTACATATAATGGTAAATCTGGTGGTTTAGAGTCAACTGTGTAGATAATATCCAAGACCTCTCCAAAAAACCCATTGACAATTCTTGTTTTAATCCAAAGGTTTGTAGTTAACATGATGCATTGGCCTCTACAAAGTAGGAGTTCTTGGGGAAGTTGGTCAGCATCATTATCAATGTTTTAATTTGTGTTTGATTTTATTGCAACACTAAGTGCAATAGGAATATTTAACAGTTTTAGTTTTTTTGTTGTTGTGTGTTTCAACTAATTCATTTGTAGGAAATAGGTGCATTGATTGGTCAAAATATTTTTTGTCATTGTTTGATAGAGATGTGTTTGTGTGATTCATTAGTAGTTCCCAGTCTTGTTCAGTTGGTTCGACATTATGGATGTTTTGTAGAGCTCATCGGAAGTCAATTTGAGCTTGTGTGTCCCCTTGTTGATGGAATATTGTTTGTTGTGTAACAATTATTTTGAATTTTTCCCATAGGTCTTTCACATTTGAATGTGATGCGTAGATAGGTTTGTCCATTACAGGGGGTAGTTGTGCCAAGTCACCTACAAGAATGATAGAAGTGCCACTAAAGCACAAGTGTTGTTGGTGGGGGAAAGCTTCTCGTAGCCTAGTATCAATTTGTAAGAGTAATTTTGGGCCTATGAAGCTCATTTCATCTATAAGGAGGTGATTTATGTGTTTCATGTTTTTTTGGAAAAGTGTAAGTGATTGACTCTTCAATGGTTGCATTTCCTTTGTTGGAATCTTAAGGGTTGAGTGTATAGTAGATGCATGTATGTTGAATGCTGCGATTCCTATAGGAGCAACGACAAGGAGTGGGTTATATTATTTCAATGCTAAATTGCAAAGGGATTGTCTAATGCAATGAATAAGATAGGATTTCCCTATACCTGTTGTTCCTTGTATGATCATGTGCAATGGTTTATCGAATGATTTATCAGTGTAATTTTTTTGAACAATTCTGAGCACGAGCTGTTGTTTGGGAGATAGTGGATATGGGAGATTGTTAAACTCAAGTTTTGTTTGGTCTTCTTGTTGGCACATATTGTTTGTGCTTATGAAATGTTTTGCAGTGTCATTTAAATTTTGAGGTATTGTACGCTCATTCCAATTGTTTCTATTATCAAAGTCACGTCTTCCTAGAATTTCAAGGGAATTAATATTTGCACCACTACCAAGGCCCATTTGGGATAACAACTCCCATTCATTCATTTGCATTGTATTTACTATGTGTATTTCATTTTCATCTTCATATTCTTCTTCATTGTCAACATCTGTATCAATTATGTGATGAATATGCCACACAGAATATTTAAGTATATTCATTTCCTTCCAATTTGTAATAATATTTTCTTTCTCGACATCGATGTCTGTGACAATATTATGGAAATGCTTGTATAGTAGGAGTTCGCTCCAACAAAATGTCTCAAAATGTTCTGAATCCTCCTTTGGGATAGTAATAAATCGAGGAAAGACACCGATAATTGCCTTTTGTTTCCTTTCTTTCCACTTGCATCCTTTGCGCTTGGCTGAAAATGAGAATGAGCGTGTAGATTCAATTAGTGTTATTGTCTCCATTTGAAGAGGACGTTGCATGTACGATTGGAGATAACTCAATTGAAAAGTATTTTCATTTGGGTTTGTTCTAATTCAATGGAACAATTTTTGACCAACATTAATCATCATAAAGTCACGATTGCAAACAACAAGTGGCAAATTTTGTAGCATATGGCATGTTTCTTGTGCACCTATATCACGGTATGCAACAATCTCAGACATGAATTTTCTGTATGTTGCAAGAGCTTGGTTTCTGATGCTTGATTTCTACATATATGTGTCAACATATCAATGCAACTTTTTGATTTTCGCTTTGCCTTGGAAGCATATTTTGCAATGTATTTTAAAACAAGCATTTTTGAGATGATAGGTTGACAATCCATATTTTCTCTCCATATGGAAATCATTTCGGGACTATGTATATTCAACCTATCATCATTGCATGTAGGGGCATATGTTTTTTTCCCATTTTCATCACATGACAAGGAAGAGGTAGCACATTCAGGCCAAGGAGCCCTATAACGAAACTCTAGGTTTTTTCCTTTTTTGCAAAGGCATGTTGTTTCAGAGCATTTGGTGTATCTTTGGACTCGATTGATTAACTCTTCATAGTCAAGAAATGTGTTCGTAGAGAAGATTTCAGGTGTATTTAGTAAGCATGGATCATCTTGT
Source organism: Sequoiadendron giganteum (assembly GCA_007115665.2). Taxonomy (NCBI): domain Eukaryota; kingdom Viridiplantae; phylum Streptophyta; class Pinopsida; order Cupressales; family Cupressaceae; genus Sequoiadendron; species Sequoiadendron giganteum. The sequence goes on along the minus strand of CM021109.1, from coordinate 433,805,532 downwards.
ATAGATTGATGGTGTGTGTTGTTTCTATTTGGTAGATTATGAGGGTTCCATGCACTGACATATTTATCAAAGAACCAATTTTCTATTTCTACATTTGCATGATTGGTCTAGTCGAGTTTGTCCATGTTTGGTGCACCTTCAAGCCAAATGAAGCCATGTACATGTGAAAACCCTCGATGTTGCCATTCATATCTATACCAATAGTCAGTTGCACTGAAATTTTTTTCCAAGACTTCTTCACAAAATAATATGAATTGTTGATGCATGTACAAGGATGTGGTATGTGGGTTATTGATAATGTTATCTATGCAGTCTTTATTAGTTCTTGTTGTTGACGTTGTGTCATTTGAAAATAGTTAGCATAAATCAGACCATGTTGTTGATCATGTTTGAAAGTTCGCCAAGAAACTTATTCCAATATGCTTGAGTACCTCTCAAGGTAGATCCAAAATGCATCAATTGTTCAGCTAGTTGAGTGTCAGACAATTGTTGTATATGGCAACGAAGGCTTTCAACTATGGTTGGTATGCAGTTTTCTGCATTTTTTTTGACAAAAATAGAGGCAATACCTTGGATTCGGTGGCACATCAAAAGGTTCAAAACAAAATATCTAAAACTTGGATGGCTTCCAAATCTATTATCATGATACCTCATTCAGTGAAACACATATTCATGCATTTGAACATGTCTATAATGAGGTTGCAATGGTAGTGTAATACCCTTTGGAAAGAGTGAAGGAAAAGCCATGTCTAAAAGGCCCTCAGTATTATATTCATTTATTGCTGAGCAGTCAAGTTGTGGCCAATCCATAATGTTGTCATTTGTAACGCCTCACAACGTAACCCTAGAGGAAGTTGCAATTAACTACTCAAACGAACTATTTTTTTTTGTTTAAGTACAATTAATATGCAAGTTCACTACCCATTGCCAACAACCTCTAAGGTTACGAGACTGAGATTACTTATTAACCCACAAACAACATAAATGAATCCATAACATTTATCTACTTAAGATATTAAGAACGCATCCGTTCCATACAAGATAAATTACATCATCACAATAAGGAATACCATAGATTACAAATAATAATAATTAAATAATAAGATTACATCTCTCATTCCCCGAATGAGGTAAATCCAATAAGCATGATTACAAATTACATATTCCACCTCGACTACAAAGAGGGGTAATAAATTAAAAGATTCAACTAAAATGAATAAAACCTGAAATGTAACTGGATCCCACGAGCTCTCCAATTGGAAATCTTGTCAACACGAACAAGAAGAAAACCCAACTGAGTAAGGTGCACATTCCACCCAACCAAGTGGTACCCGAAGGCCCACCCCCCGTGCTAGGAGATAGTAACAAGGATTCCTATACAAGACCATCTACCTCTAGACATAGACTAACACAAATTGACACAACTAAACATATGAACCATACAGCCACAAATACACCATTACATTACTGACAGGGATTACATTGCTTTAGTTATCACTTGATTAAACTACCTCCAAAAGGTTACCCAATCTTACCTCTTACGGGATTTGGCCCCTAATGAAAGCCAATCTTCTACTTGACAACATACCAAACGAAACCAATCACCAAGGGTGCCAAAGTGCATACAAACTAGATAAAAAAATCACTCCAACTCTAGGAGGAAACATATAATGAAACTCACTCCAAACCTTGGAGGCAACAATTTCACATAATCCACTCCTTCCACAGGAGGCACAAAACATCCCGTTCGTGGAAACCGGGTAATAACATGATACATTTAGATGCACAACCCAAGGCAATACAAAGGTTGACTAACATAATATGGCAACCCCCATCCTCTAGGATCCTTTGGAAGACTTACATATTACTAACTTTCACTTAACCCATTTCCCCAAATAAAACACAAAGGAAATAATTACGAAAGCAATTGTGAGGAAATAACTAATTTTGGATATACTAAATCCATTTCCCTTTAAAATTCATTTCACAGTATGGAAAAAAATTGCCCTAACAAAATAATTAAATAAAATAATTCATTGCCTTTCTAATCACTGAGAAGGGAAAACTAATTTTGATAAACAATTCGAATCCATGATTACTTTTACAAACAACATAAATCCACTACCTTTATAAAAGTCAGTAGTTTATTGTGTCAATTATACTAACTTAATATTATCTCTTTTAGACTTAGGATAAAATTTAAACCAAATATTTAATCCTTAATTGCTTGTAAATAATAATAACACAAAGCAATTACTTCTTCATTTTAAAACATACTATTTTCAAAACGTCTATTTCTCCTTTGCAAAATAAATCATGTAAAATCAATTAATTTCTCTAATAAGCACAATCTCAGAAAATCATATTATTTGTTCTTTCAAAATATATTATTTAGAAATAAATCCATCAGTTTGATGATATATAGTACATTGATTTAAAATTTCTCTATTGCATTTAAATCAAGCCATCATTTAAATTAATATTTTAATATCTATATATATATTAAAATTGATAATTCAACTAAATATATACACATAAAATAATACATATATATATACACATAATATATATATCTTCATATTGTGTATATATACATATATTATTTATATGTATTAGATATATATTATATTATTAATATATATTAATATTTTAATATTATTAAATATAATATAAAATATTATTAATAAATATTTTAATATTATAAAATATAATATATAAAATATTAATTACATATTTTTTTATAATATATAAAAAAAATTGATTTAACAAAGTCATCCACATTTTTGACCTAGGGCTGTGCACTTTTCTCTAGGGTCGTGTGCTTATGCTAGGGTTGGGGGGTGGATGTGCTTACAATTGACCCCATACCTGGGCCGACTGTGTGTAACACAGTTGGACCCCCCTTAAGGGGCGGCAGATGTGTTACACACAGCCGTTCCCTAGTAAGGGCATGACCGATGTAGGGGAGTGGGAGTGGGGAGTGCGCTGGGCATGAATCCCCCCACACACCTCCCATGGGGGGCGCGGTGGGGGTGAGCCCCCAATGACCCCCAAACCCTCCAATGCAATTTTTTTTTTTTTAAATTTATTTATAATTTTTATTCAACACCCCTGCAGATTTCGAAATTTGCATTTTGACAGGGGAAGATTTTTTTTTTTTTAACATATTTTACCAACATAACTTAAATGCAAAATATATAAAGTAGTATATATATATATATACATCAATACATAAACACACACACACACACACATATATATATATATCTCTTTTTTATTTTAATACCTACACTTGAGATTTTCAAAACTAATTGAACAAATAATTTTCAAATAGAGTTTTTGTTTCAATTTCAAATAACTTTTCACATGGGTTTCTCTTTCAATTTAAATAAAGTTTATTTTCTTTCTTTCAACTAGCAAACAAAATTTGTAAATCAATTCAAAATGAAATAAACCCAGCTAACAGAAAACCTGATTCCAAAAGCTTGAGAGGCTGCTTAAATGGTGCAAAGCCGTCTCCTCAGATCCAAGCTCCTTCCCAGCAAGTCCAAAGACTTCAACACCATTCCAATCCAAAGCCCACAAAACCAAAATCCTATCATTCATTCCTCCCTTTAATTTTTCATTCCCCCTCTTTTTCCTTCTCAATTTTACATGCCCTCCCAAAAACCCCTTGAAAATCCAAATAATAGAATTTTTTTTGAAAATATCTATTCAACCACCATAATCAATTTTCCAAAACAAAACAAAAAATATCTTAATTTCTTTTTGCATTTAAATTTTCAAAAAAATGCAAATTAAAACATTTTTCCAATTTTCATATTCAAACAAAATATTTATTAATTTCAAAATGAATATCTTAATTCAATTCAACACCATTAATTTAATTAATCAATAAAATAAATCCAATCCAAGATTAAATTATTTTATTAATTAAATTAAATTAATTAATAAATTAAATAACATTTTTCACATTATAACCAGATTAATTTAATCAACAACTTAAATACATAAAGCCATTTAATTACCCTTTTCAACTTGCAATTTAAATAAAATAAAGGCAAATTGAACATTAAAACAACTGAACCAAACTAAAACCCGACAACATACTATGACTAAGGTGATGACTTGGCACGAAAAACCTAGCTACTATCTCCCAATCAAATGCCATTGGGCAATGGGCACACTCAAACCTGTGAAACCAGGTGGAGTCGATGTCCTGTACTTGTCAACCTACGAACAAAGAGTATATCCACATGCATATATATGTCATAATTAAAACACACCGTGAAGAGGAAATCTCGGAATCACAGGGAACTCACAAGCAAGTGGTGCGATACCATCCCCTTCACCAATATAGTGTAACTAACTAACGAATCTAACATAATAATTTAATCAAAAGCATAAAACATCATTAATTCGAATATCCACTTAGCTAATTCAAAACATGCCATAATGATAACATCAGAATAAAATACCATCACATCAAAATATAACATTCGCATCGCTTTATAGATAGTGATCAAATAGTAACTGAGTACCATAGACAAAGTACTAACAAAAAACACAACATAAAGGAGAGGAACACTATTCGCACAACAGAGCAAAACAGAGGGGTATTACATCCTCCCCCCCTAGGGTTAGGCTTACTCCTGGAAGCCTGCAACTCCCCCTAGTGCAAACTCCAAACAATCACACATAACCAAGGGTTCCAAACTAAACCACTCCATACCTCAACATAAAAACAATAGCAACCCGTGCCATATACAACCCAGCCAAGTACACTGTCGATCCATCCAAAACAACATGGTGAAGCAACCACTGACCAAGTCTCCAAAAACACATAACCATGGATTAACATACATAATACACATATGTACCAATACACATCACTGGGAATCATCACAAGGCTACACAAGGGTCAATCTGGACACCGAAAAGCAACATACCATCCATGATAGAAGAATCCATGAATCAAGAACCAAAGTCCAGCCCAAAATCCATACACAACAGTAAGCGATGGTGTAGGGCCACACATAAAGTGAGACCATCCAAACAAGACCACAATGACCTATCTCTTGTTGTATAAGCTTATTAGCCTCCAAGAGGTAGTCACCACACATAGGTGAGAAGTGGGTCCTAGCTGCATAACAACCTTACATACCCCCATCCTCAATGTTTCCTACGTCTACTTCCTCGTACACACTCACCAAGTCTGTCTCTTACGTCCTTGGAGAGGAATCACAATACAACACATAGCCAACTTTGAAAACAACAAAGATAACTAGCTTAGCCACCAAGTTCATAAATAAGAGAAATTTAAAGTTCAATTTCAACAATAAGGCAATAATGTGCATAATTTCAACACTGAATCAAATATATAACCACTAGGGTTATGAGAAAATAAGATCACAAGTTGTGGCTAAACCTTCACAATCAAATATAACAAAGTGTCGGCCCTCACAATCAACTGAAAAAAAAAATCATGAATAACCAAAAGAAAATTTACAATATTTAAAATTGCACTGTACATCACTATGTGACTAGATATTAGCCACCCACGAGGAAAGAGGAAACAACGTCCAACTAGAATGATAATAGCCCTCATGTGATGCAAAATGAGCATGCAATCCACATGAACCAAAGTGTATCCACGACTAACAAACCTTCGTCACTCTACCTAGTCATACACCAACCGGAGAAGACATGTACTGGTCATATGCCACGTGGCAGTGTGTCTGAGGGTCCATAGAAATAGGCACACACATAACACACTCCACCCATGATACCTCATGGAGAAGAAACATGCAGGAACTCGCTGAAGCCATAGGTATACATGGCTAGGATCTACCCATACGCTACTCAACCAACATGGTCAAAGCAGCCATGAGGATCCCTCTACAGGTTTTCGAGGCCCCATAATGCTCATCGCACAAGTAGGCTAACAAAGACAATCTCATAATGTGTCTTCACGTGTCTAAGCACGTGGCATCGTGTAACATGACATCATCACCACCATCACTATTTCAAAACATGAGTGCGGTGTGGTATCGTACTGCATCATATCAGAATACATGCAAATACAACATCATCACCAGCACTATGTCGAAACATTAGTGTGGTGTGGCATCACATCTATCACATCATGTCGAAGCATGTGCAGATACACTAAGTATACAATGCAATATGATAATATCACTATGGGGCTACCGAGTCTCACCTCTCATATAGACGAGGTTTACTCGCTATGCCAGATCAATGCCTCCATGGACGTCCAAGCATATACACACAAACCTATGCTATTGTACTCAAATATGTGGGGATTAGGTTAAAACTTATGGATCAAGTATCCTTATCCATCATAAGGGAAAGTAGTGGGTATGTTTCCTCGGGATTGGTTGAGCTAAGATGCTCTGCATCGCAATATGCGTACGTTACACACTCCACCCAAGGAACTTGTGGCTGCTATTACCCCTTCATGGATTGAGAGTCTAGAGAACCAAAAGAAAAAGAACTACTCTTGGTTACTCTTATATATAAGTTTCAACCACACATGGGCTGACCCTCATTCAGGTAACAAACCTACACACACACATAATGGTATGGTAAATCCCACACTAAAGTGTAACTTTTCCTCAAGGATGGGTACCAAGTATCACCATCATATGGATACACAAAGCAAGTACAGGGTATTCACAACTCTCAAACAAGATACAATTATTGGTTTCTTACATTTATAGGGGTACATACATAATCCCATAGGGACATCTATTTCCATAACCCATGGGATACGTATCAAAACTTTCCAACCATAACCTTTTATCAGGTTACTTTCACGCTACTCTTTTCCACAGAGTACATCATGCTAAAGTAAAAGCCATGAACACATGATCACTTAACAATTCCACTAACAACTTCACAGGGACAACCTAGTGGACACAAATGTACCCATAGAACCCAGTGTATGAACCTGTGGCTCTGATACCATGTGTAACGCCTTGCCACATAACCCTATAGGAAGTTGCAATTAACTACTCAAATGCACAATTTTTTTTTCCGTTTAAGAGTACAATTAATATACAAGTTCACTACCATTGCCAACAACCTCTAAGATTACGAGACTGAGATTACTTTTAAACCCAAACAAAAAACATGAGTAAATCTATAACATTTACCTAGTTAAGAAATTAATAACGCATACATTCCATACATGATAAATTACATCAACACAAGAAGAGATACAATAAGATTTCAAATAATAATAATGTAACAAAAGCTTACATCTCTCATTTCCCAAATGAGGTAGATCCAAAAGCATGATTACATATTACAACCTTCCACCTCAAATACAAATAAGGGGTAATAAATTACAAGATTCAACTGAAATGAATATAAGCATGAAATGTAACTAGATCCCATGAGCTCTCCCACTAGAAATATCATCAACACGAACAAGAAGAAAACCCAACGGAGTAAGGTGCACGTTCCACCCAACCAAGTGGTACCCAAAGGCCCACCCCCCATGCTAGGAGATAGTAACAAGGGTTCCTATAAAAGACCATCTACCCAGGTAGACACATGCTAAAACATAACTGAACCAAATCAAATACAAATGCATCACTTAACACAATGGTTACAATGCTTCCAGATTTAAATAATAAATTGCATCACTGTTACAAACATACTGATGACTTAAGAGAAGTTTCATCACAAATTTACATGGGATATCTTGGTAAGTCTTCTTAGGCCCTGACCCCAATCTTGAGATCACTTGGAAACCTCTAACGACTCCCGACCTTCATGTAAACCAATGCAGAAATTAGTTATCTCTCATGGAGACAAGATAACGATCCTGCCATTCTAGGCCTTCTCGTCCCACCCCAAGTCTATACAAGCCCTTGCGTCCATGAGCGAGGAACAATTATTCTTATTAAGTGTTGATACTACCTATGCTTCTAATAAGTTCATTTACATTATCACTAGATTAACTAACTTGCAACGAGTTACCCTGGCACCACTCTGTGTGTCGACCCTCATTGCAAACCACAATTAGTTTGTTTGAGTAGTTAATTGCAACTTCCTCTAGGGTTGCGAGGCGGGGTGTTACATCATTTGCATCTCTAACTTGCAATGTTTCTTTGATGATTTCTAGCTCATTGTGTTTATTTGCTAATTTATCCATAAATGAGGAGGAGTAAGTTATTTCATTGTTAGGTTGTTCGTCTAAAAACATAGATGCAATGTTTGGTGCTACCATATTTTCATTGTCAGCATTAATTGTGTGAAGCATATTTGAAATGTCTGTATTTGTATCAGGGAGCTCTTCTAGCGATGCAAAATCTATCTCAACATCTTTGTAGTAGGGGTCATATGTGATTTTATATTTTAATGCAGCCCAGACGTGAATTTTACTTATGTAGCAATCATAATGGTTACCATTTGTATGCTTTCTTCGAATCACGAAGACATCCAAGTTTGCAATTTTATGTGGAAGGTAGTTTGCTATTGTTTTGATATCTTGTGGGAAACTAATTGTGTGTCCACTATATTTGTATTGGCCTCCATGTGCATGGGTCACTTGTATTATCAGACTAGCTCGTGATATAAGCATCTCTTCAAGTTGTGTTAGTTTTTTCAGCTCGTGTGGTTGTACCCTTGGGTCCATCAAGTTTGATGATGAGAAACAATGTCTTCCTTTCTCATGAAAGAATCTAACACAAATTGGACCACTATTTGTTGAATTGGTCTACATTCTAGGGTAAGATTCATTGCAAATCGTGCATGTTGACAAGTTTGAAATTTGATCTATTCTAAAGCGAAATCTTCTAGCAGCTTCTATAAATTTATTATTGGATTGTGGTAAGCTTGTGGATTGATTTTGAATACTATGGGGTATTTTTTGCGAATCTATTGATGAGAAGCTAGTAGAAGTGTGTTCAGTTTGGGATGTTCTAGATTGGTGTGCTACATTGTTGTGATGGTTTGATTGAATACACATTGGTTCATTAGATTGGATTGTTTGTTTTTGTATGCGTTGCATATAACGGCGAATACTTATTTCTTCTTTATGTTTCATATAATAATCATGACTTGTTTTACGAGATTGAATTTTTGTAGGATTAGAGCTTGTCATCTGTAAAGGAAATAGAAACTACCATCATTATATGTACAATTTAAAACATCATATAGAATTAAAGAAGATACACATGAGTGGGGGTCAAATGCCAAGTGTATTTTACAACTTGTACAAGCATTATATTTTTGTTTGTTTGTATGAGATATGATTAGAATGCACTATATGAATAAATAATTTGATAGAAGATATGAAACACATTATTTCCATAATAACAATATATTCAATTATGTATAGAAAAGTATATATTGACTGAAAATTATACAAACATACATTCAAAGAAAAGAATACAGAGTATACTATATAACATGATACAGAATTGTATGTATATTGCATAAGAAATGAACCTATATTTAACCACTATTATTATTACACATATCACTTATTCCACCCAACATGAAGGAATTTTCTCCAACAAAGTCTATCTGATCAACCTTTGTGATTGTTGATTTTACTCATCCTTGAACACCACTTGAATCGTATGAATTTGTTATGGAGAAGAGAAATTGCTTGAACAAAACTTGTTTGATGATAGTTTCATATTCAAATTCTTTTTCATGATTGAATTACAACATATAAAAATCATCTGCAAAGATACCAAGAATTTTGGTGGCAGGTTCTTCAAAAGCAACAACCCATAATATTCCTGTATGATCTGCTACCTTTAGTTGAAGTATGTATCTATATGTACAATTTGCAAATGTAGTTTTACACTTTGAATAATATCATTTTTGATCATCATTTTACACTTCCTTTTTTTTACATTGTTTGCCATTTAATTGAAGTGGGCAAGATGGATAGCAAATTGAATTTGTTTTTATGAATTGCATTGTTGCCTTTAGAGTGCATTGAGTAGTTTGTTTCACATTGGTAGTTTTCTCTTCAATATCAGCAATTGTTTTTCTTCTAATCAACAAGGGTGCATCTAATGGTTGTGTATTTAATGGTGTAACATCATTTCCATTCTCTTTAAACCATGATTTTAGTTCTTTTGCCTCCTCTATGGTTGGGTTTATAAATAAGTATGTACTTGCCAAACTACTTATGACCTTTCCATTGTACTCTATGACACATCCATTTTTTATTGAAAGTACAACAACCTGATTTAGGTGATACATCTCTTGGATTTCTTTAGCTTCCTTTTTCAGTAGTCGGACCCCATAAAGTGATATTAATGGTAGATGAAGATATATCTATCAACTTGATGCTCCTTCTAAGAACTTTAGTCCCATCCCTTCTCCTTATTGTTGAGCTTCGGTTGACACATATGACTATTCCAATAACGTCAACAAGGATATTACTATTGATTTCCTTAATGTATTTCAAGGCCATGAAAGAGAAATGATGTTTAGGAATGGCAAGGTCATCTTCGGAGAGAGATATTTTTGAATCATCCACTAAACAAATCTTGAGCTAGCTATTAAGCTTGTTGTACAACCTATTAGCCGACTTAAGAGTTCCACTTGAAATTGTATATACTTGTCCAATTTGAACATTCATGTAATGAAGGTTTGCTACTTCATTAAAGCAAGTTACACGTATATCAGTGCGCTCAAAATCTATAAAATCAAATGAAAAGACCTGTCCTTGTCCGTTTTGAGTGTTGAAGTGGTGCATTTGTTTTTTCATGGTAACACAACCCTTTATCAACCACCTTGTCTAGAATGGATTTAAATTTCTAATAGGAGTAATATTGTAGGAAAGGTCTTTCCTTTGTTGGGATGAACATATTCCAAAAAGTGCCCTACGAGGAGGTGCTTCTGTTACTTTAACACTATCATTGAGACTTGTAGATCCATCATTTGAGGGTGTGGCGTGTACTTGGTGGGCTTGTTCTTCAAACAGGTAGGCGGCTTCACCAATGGTATCATGATGCAAACATGTGATTTCTAATTCAGAGATGACAATCCACCTATAAAAGTACAATGATAAACTATTATGAATAGGAAAAATGTGACATAGTGGGTTGAAGAATGCTTAGCTATAAGCTCTAATTTGGCAATTTAATGAAGAGCATTTAAACATGGTTCGCTCACCTTGAACTGCAAATAAGAGGGAAACTATATCTTATGAGTTTAATTATAGACCCCTTCTGGAGTTCTTCAGAAGCTATGTAGTGATTGTATTTTTTTGGAAGTGTAGCCTTCTACTTATGAACCCCATTGGAAAGATATACTCTATAGCGTTAGGTTGATTCGGGGCCATGCCCAAACATTGAAATGTCTAATATTTGAAGTTGGGGTTGCAAATCAATGTTTCCATCATTTATCATCTTAATTGCATTCTCTGTCAAAGAATACATTGTGAGAAGTGAATGAAGTGGTCCTTGCAAAAGTAAATTGAAAGTGGCAACTATTATTTATCTCATGAATTATACAAGCATATTTTATTAAATAAAAGTAGATTATGAAGTTGAATCAACATAATGTAGCTATGCAAATTGAGTATAAATGAGAAATGAACAAACTAATTTATTAGAAACATAGGTACTATTATTTATCACACATGAATTATACAAGCATACTTTATTAAATAGATGTCGATTAAGAAGTTGAATCAACATAATGTAGATAGGTAAATTGATTATAAATGAGAAAGAAATAAACCAATTTATTACAAACATGCAAGCATGACCTTTAAAAAATTAAGTGTAGTACTTTTACATAGGATAGAAGTGAATATTGAGGAATACCTATAATTTTGATTTTGTTGAGGTATGTATATCAAAATAGTTACTTCTGTCAATTTACTTGCTGCATTTTTAAGAACAGTAAGAAGAAAAGTTAGTGAGTAAAAAGTATATATTATTTTACAAATTAGTTTAGTTCTATTAAATAAGTAGTGTTTAAATAAAATAGTCACTTGTGCAAATGAACTTGTTGTTTTTATAAGAACAATAAGAAGAAAAGTTAGTGAGCAAAAAGAATATACGATTTTACAAATTAGTTTTATTAAATAAGAAGTAGGTTTTATTGTTGGAAAATATACACTCAAATTAAAAAAATAATATCATGACTGCATCTATTTGCACTTGCTCCCTAGCTTGTAAGTGCACCAATAGTTGACCAATGGCTTCCATAATGATACAAATAGATTACCAGTTCAACATATGAGAAATCAGTAATGATAATTTAGAAATGCATATAGAACATACAAACCAAATTCAATCTCTTTTTTCTTTATAAAATTACACAACTTTATAAAGAATTCTATACAAAGTTGAATTTCAAAATTCAATTTTTTCTACCCATAGAAAAATAACTAAATAAATTGAAACACTCTTAAAAATGGAAGTATTTATGTAGCATGATGACAATAGAAACGAGGCAGCACAACCCTACTCTTCTACCAATGGATTGTCAATCAAATGCCCAATTTTGTATCTGTTATATGCATGGGTAGAACTTGCACATCAATTTAGAGTCGAGATGAATGATTCTAACTCTTCTCAACAATGTGCAATTCAAATACTTCCTTGCTTAGAGATTTGTGGAAAATACTCTTTGTTTTCATTGGCACATCATGTTTCAAGTATCCAAATATAGATGAAGAAATAGAGGGAATAGTTCACAATGGAAATAGGGTTTTGCATCTTTCAAGCAAGAGGAACAAGTATATCCGAGAAGATACAGCTCAAAAAACTACAGGGGCTATTGAAATTCAATCTGAGCTTAATAGATGAGAATAAAGGAAAAGACAACAAGCAACAGGAATATCATCACTGTATTGATACACACAAGGAAATGGATCTAACTATCCACTAAAGTAACTTGATGAAACTGTGGAGAGTTCCTGATGCTATTTCTGCTCCTCACATTGCATGAAGACTATAGCATGCTCCACTGCCGCTGCTTCAATACAAACCATTTGTTTGTATTCTTTGTCACCAAAATCAGGCATAGCTTCAAATTTCTTATCCCATGGGTTCCAAACAACTACACACCACAAGTAACTCAGGAATGCAATGACACTTGGAAATTGTGGCATAGATACAATTTAACTGGTACAAACATACCTTCCTAAGGTATTGACCCAGAGGTCACTTCACCTATGCTGGGGATGAGAATTTTCATTTTCTTCCATTGTTCCTTTGTTTAGGGATAAAATACATTTTTATTTTCTAATTAGATTATGTATTTTCGCTTAGGGATGAGTCAACATAGACATAAAATACATGAATACATATAAGGACAGAGGTGTTTGGGTTCAAAGAGGTGTTTATGACGAATAGACTTGCCTGCAGATTTTGATTCCTTTGGCAAATAGTAATCATAGTTTGTACACAATACTATAAGCATTCTTAAGGCAGTTTGTATTAGACTTCTGTAGGATCTTATTTGGGTAAAATACAATCTGTAACAAACACTCTTTCAAGTACCTATACCTTAATCTTGGCTTTGGAAAATATTCTATGCAAGTCCTCTTACCATGAATATTTGTTTTTTCTATTGACCAAGGTGTATCTTGTTATGTATCTCTTAACCATAAGCAAGTTCTAGATGTAAAATAATGATTTGAACCAATATTTGCTTCTATCACATATTTGAAATGAGAAGGCATTAGAGAAGTGGCACAAAAAATGGGTTAATGATGTGAACTAACTATCCAAATTTCATTGTCATTGAATTTGAAACATTCAGGCTACAATCACTGTAATTTTACATGATATATCAAGACTACTTGACATCAACAAAGTAAAAAGAGTGATGGAGAAGTTCTGAAAAATAATTTCAATGATTTCTACTAGGATAACATAAAGTGATTTATCATCGTGATGAAAGATGGTCAATCTTCGGTAGTAAGGGAATTCGACTCATAGTAACGTATTTGAAAATTTAAAGTACTAATACAGAGAGCTTGAAGTTCTTCTGACATCTAATATTGTAGAAAGCCTTCTTATAAAATGACAAGCACACTGAATGTTTTTGCTTTTAGTAGGAGACTAGTGTAGTTGCTTTTATTTGACAAAGAAAGTTAAGAGTTGTATATATAACTTGAATCCTACATTAGAATGAGGATGTAAAATTTGAAGATAGGCATGGAATCTATTGTAACCTCGCTAGCTAGAAATGTAAGCTAGAGAAGTTCCAGTAGGAAGAACAGAGGAATTGCAGATTCTTTTATCATATCAATAGAAGATAGTGTGGAGGATGATGAACAAAATCTAGTGTGGGCAGCTATTGAGAATTTGCCTACATATAATAAGCCAAGGACCAGTATCCTATTTTAGAGTAATACCGAAAATGGTAATGCTGATGCTATAGTAGTAGGTAGGACCCAGATTCCAAAGGAAGTAGATGTTAGAAAGTTGCAACCAATGGATAGAAACATGTTTATTGAGAGAGTCCTCCAAGTGCCCAAAGAAGATAATGAGAAGTTCCTGAAAAAGCTTGGAGGTCGTATTGATAAGTGAGTATCTAAATTATGGCTTCTTTTATTTGTTTCCTTTATATTGGATTTGCCCTTGGTCTTTACAAGATGATATGTGAGATAGGTACAACCTAAATATCTTGTTGAAGACTATAGTTTGGTTCTTTGGTTGAGAACCCATATCTACAAGTAAAGGGAATTATGAACTTAATTTATCATTTTATTAATTTCCTGATCATATTCTAATCTTTTCTCTTAACTCACAGAGTAGGTATAGAGATTCCAACTATACAAGTTCATTTTGAAAATTTATCTGTAAAGGGGCAGTGCTTTGTGGGTGGAAGAGCACTCCCTACACTTTCGAACTCAGCCAAGAACTTCATAGCGGTGTGTTTGATTCATTTCTCCAATTCTTAAACGTTTTAGACCATAAGAAAAGGCTCACAGTAAGGCAAGAAAAGATAGCTTTGATGTGTCATAATAAATTGAGATACACATGTGCAATAGCTTAGCAAGAAAATGCAATAGATAAAGAAATACAATTTGTTTGTTTTTATAATTTTGAAACCTAAAAGAATCACTTAACAAGCTACACTCAAGTACACAATCAACCAATGCTTTTCCATTGAGCTACTTGCCATTTGATGTCAGCGCTCTCTACAATTTTTTGTTATCACCACAAATATTCTGCTTTGATCCACTACTCGAATTGAGGTCCAAACCGTCCTCTAATCCAATGCTGTCCCTAATATTATGTTAAAATTTAAACCATAGTACTTGATTCTCTACCATCAAACTAAACCAATGTGTTTATCTATTTCTGAGATAATTTCCCCTGTCATGAATCCAAGATGACCAAATCTATCCAATTAGCTATTCTACCCCTGAGGTAGTCCTTTTATCACATTTTGGCTTTCGATTGTCAAGTAGTAGTCATGTTCTTCATCCTTGAGTTGTAAATTTTCAATTTTGCCTTCACTTGGGTTCCACGGTTAACATGTTAGAGGAGTCTCCTTGGTATTTTGAGGGGGAATATTAAAGAACATTTTCCTTGTTTGTCTCTTGAGTAAGATTGTTACTACATTAATTTGGTTGGTTCGGATGTGTTCAGTTCATCTCATTTTTTAAGAATTTTTTTTGGTTTCGTAATATTTTTCATTCATTTCTATTTATTTTTTATTCATCTGCATCTTACAAAAAAACACAATTTGTGCAAAATCTTCAAGTAAGTCACTTGTCATGGTTTCAATGAGGTTTCTATGTACCTGACCGGATCAATATATGTTTTTGTTTCATTACATTCTTAACCAATTTTGTAGGTATTTCATGAGGAGAAACATTGTTGGGATTTGACCCAACTCCCGCATGTCATTCTGGTCTTTACCGTGCAACCACACCATCATTTCCTTCAGCTCTCATGATCTCCACCATCTCTCACTGCTTTACCGTGCCCCCAAATTTCACTGCTCACGGTACCGCGGTGTCCCCTACGATACTGTGACCTCACTATTTTTTGTCCGCGGTAGAGCAAGTTAACCGCCAAAGCGGTGCTACCGCTGTCCCGCGGTTATCTTCCTAACCACTCGCAGTAGCGCGGTGTCCTCTGCCACACCGTGGCACTTCGTTTGTCTAATCACAGTAATGCAGTTACCATGGCCCCACAGTCTACCTTGTGATCACTCGTGGTGGAGCAGTTACCACCGCGATACCGTGAGGCCTTTCTCTCTCCTCTGCGGTTATGCGGTTTGGCTTCTCTCTGATGGCGGTTCATTATGGAGTTTGTGTTGGCGGACAACTAAGTTAAAAGGATGGTTATTTATAGTGAAAGGACTTATTTTTAATTCAAATGTCTTAGACAACTCAGCATTTCATATTTGCCTTAAATATTCTATTAAGTGTATTTTGGCCGTGGACTTATGTTAAATATTGTGATGGCTATATATTTTTGATAGACAGAAGAAAATTTTGAATATTGCTTTGAAGTAGCAAAAAGTTGTCGAAGTTGTTCTAATAAACTTTGATGAATAGAAAATAATCTTTTTATGTGTGTGAGGAAAATTGTCTGAGTTCTATTCCTTTTTATTCTCTTCCTCTGTCCTTCACGTGGTATCAGAGTAGGTTCTCCATATCTGAGGAGTGTCTTAGAGTGTCTGAAAAACATGGCTGCAAGCACAAGCTTGAGTAATCCCCAAATTCCTCAGTTGAATGGGAAAAATTATGATTACTGGTCTATTACTATGAGAGCTTTATTTTGTTCACAAGATTTATGGGAGTTTGTTGAAAATGGTTTTCCAGAGCCAACAGATGTTGTAGCATACAATGCCTTGACACAAGCAGAGAAAGACTTGCTGAAAGACAACAAGAAGAAGGACTCAAAAGCTCACTTTTTTATTTTACAAGGAGTGCGTGAGAGCATTTTTCCAAGAATTTCAGCTACAACTAGGTCCAAGCAAGCATGGGACATTCTACAAATTGCTTACCAAGGAATGGAGAAAGTCAAAGCTGCAAAGTTACAAATACTGAGAAGAGAGTTTGAGACTCTTTATATGAAGGATAATGAGTTTGTACATTCATAGTTCATCCAGATAATTGGAGTGGTAAACAAGATAAGAACACATGGTGAGACACTAGAAGATGTCAAAGTGGTAGAGAAGATTTTGAGGTGCTTACCCACAAAATTTGAGTCAATTGTAGTAAGTATAGAGGAGACAAAGGACCTCACCCAGTATTCACTTGATGAGCTTTATGCTTCACTCATTTCTCATGAGCACAGGCTCAACATAACAACTAATATGTCATTGGAGCATGCATTTAAGACACAAGCTTCAATTAACCAAGAGAGAGGCACAGGAAGATCAAATTTTAGAGCAAGAGGAAGAAGTTTCAACAGAGGTGGAAGAAACAGCCTGTCAAGTTCAAGTGGAAGAGGCAGCAGCCAAAACCCATTTTAGAATCAACCACAAGGTCAAAGGTATGAAAAATCTCAGGTCCAATGCCATTACTATAAAAATTTTGGACATTATATGAATGAGTATAGGAAGAAACAGTATGACATGGGTAGACAAAATGCAAATTTTACTAAAGAGAGTCAAGAACAAAGACCAGATAAGAGCACAATATTTTTGGCCTGTAATGTAGCACAAGCTAGTGAAAAAGACGTTTGGTTCTTAGACTCAGGTTGTAGTAATCAAATGATAGGAAATTTAGAGTTATTCACAAGTCTAGATGAGAATATTAAGTCTAATGCCACCCTGGGTAATGTCAGTATTCTAACCAAGTAGGGGGAGCAAAAATATATCTCAGATGTGTATTTTGTGCCAGGTCTAAAACACAATTTGATGAGTGTGGGACAGTCAGTTCAAAAGGGTCATAGAGTAACTTTCAAAAATGGACAGTGCACAATTTTAGACAAATACCCAAGTAGTCAGTTGATAGCTAAGATCAAGATGACAAACAACAGAATGTTTCCTTTGAGAATTCAGCCAGATTTGAGCACAAACTATGCACAAGCACAAGAGGTAATAACTGATACTCAGATTGCCTTTCAAGCAGAAGTAAAAGATGAAAACTGGTTGTGGCATTTAAGATTTGTTCATTTGAATTTTGGTGGTCTGAATTTTCTTCATATGAAGAGTATGGTTAAGGGAATACCTTTAATTGAAAAACCTGAGAGAGTTTGTGAAGGGTGCATTCTAGGAAAGCAACATAGAGAGTCTTTCCCAATAGGGATATCCACAAGAGAAAAATCTCCTTTAGAAATTGTTCACTCAGATATTTGTGGTCCAATGCAAACACCTTCAATAGGTGGTAGTTTTTATTTTCTGACTTTTATAGATGATTATTCAAGGAAGACATGGGTTTATTTCTTGAAACACAAAAGTGAAGTGTTTGATTTCTTCCGCCAGTTTAAATCTCTTGCTGAAAAATAGAGTAGTCACTTTATTAAAGTGTTGAGAACAGATAGAGGAGGAGAATATGTTTCAAGAGATTTTTTAAATTTCTATAGAGATCATGGTATTCAAAAATAGTTTACTACCAGATATACACCTCAATAGAACGAGGTAGCTGAGAGAAAGAACAAAACGATAATGGAAATGGCTAGGAGTATGCTGAAAGCCAAGCATTTGACAAATGAATTTTGGGCTGAAGCTGTATCACGTGCAACATACATAATGAACAAATTCCCAACAGAAAGTGTCATGGATATCATCCCTAAAGAAGCATGGAATGGCAAAAAGCACAGTGTATGTCACATGAGAGTTTTTGGATGTGTTTTATATGCACATGTACTTGATGAACTAAGAAGAAAGCTTGACAAGAAAGGAGAGAAATGTATATTTGTTGGTTATAGTGATGAATCCAAGGCATATAAGGGTAAGTACACAAAGATGGTTCCCAAAAAGGGAGCTTAAGTGGACAACTTTTTTCTGAAATCAGGAAATACTAACCTTGGACGTGAAATTGAGGATACTTACACTCAAAATTTTGAGATGAAACAAAAAGAAGGATTCAAGTGCTCCAAGTCTACTTTCTAAACTACTAATTTATTTTGAAAATG
The DNA here is from genome assembly GCA_007115665.2 of Sequoiadendron giganteum. Taxonomy (NCBI): domain Eukaryota; kingdom Viridiplantae; phylum Streptophyta; class Pinopsida; order Cupressales; family Cupressaceae; genus Sequoiadendron; species Sequoiadendron giganteum. The sequence continues at coordinate 433,786,471 of CM021109.1, read as the reverse complement.
GTTGGCATTAAGGGCTTCAAACAAGGGACGTACACAAATTGGTGTTGTTTTTGTCAGAAAAACATAACATAGCAACTCTTGTACGACCCTCGTATGGGGAACTTTTTTTAGTATTTTTATAATCCCAACAGTTAGAAGTTAGCTAACAGTATGTAGTTGATGCACAATTTTTCTGATAATTTTTAATGAATATCTGATTTTTTACTAATTTGCGAAGTGGACATTTCCTAAAAAATAGAATTTTGGCCGTGCTACCCATACAAAATTTGGAAACTAATTGATTTTTTTTTTTATTTTTTTTTTAAATTTGTAGAATGGAGTCTAGTTTCTAAAAATGTAATTTATTTGAAAAATCGATGAACGGTTAATTTATAACGAAAAAATACCAAACACTGCTTTTTGGAAAAAAAAAGACATACAGATAAAATAAATTATGGATGAAAGGCTTAACATTTTCAGAAAGTGAAAAAAATCACATCGTTGGATAGCTAAGAGAGAACCCAAAATTACCCATGTGTTCGATTTTTTTGATATTGAACCACGTGCAATCCTGACGGTGAGCACGAACTCGATTATGAGAAATATGGTAGATTTTTTAAAAACACGTCTCTGGTCATTTGGAATGCCCTCCAAGCCTTTGGTTTGGTATTCCAAGGCAAATACCAAGCCTAAGGCTCAAGAATTCTCAAAGAAAGATATAACGCGAGCGTGTTATAATGCACTCGCTTTTATATCTCACTTTTCACATGGTTTTTGCTTCTGCGGCAACCATGTCAACTAAGACATAACGTGAGCACATTATAACGCGCTCGCCTTATGTCTTCCTTTATGTTAAATGTTAATATATTGAATTTATGTTGATATATTTATATGTTTGTATGTACATGTATGCTTGTATGTCATGTATGTATGTATCAATGCGTATATATTGCATGTATGCCTCTATGTATGTTAGATTGTATCTACACATGTATGTATGTATGCTTGTATGGATGTAAGATTATATGTACATATGTATTATGCTTGTATGTATCCATTTATGTATGTCTTTAGATGGAGGGAGAATTAAGAGGGTGAGAGAGTGGAGAGATGGAGAGGGGGTGGAAGTGAGAGTTTAAGAGAGAGGGAGTTAGAGAGAAAGGGTTGGAGTGAGAGGGACTTACCTAGGTAGGGTGGGAGGGAGAGAGGGGGTGGGAGAGAGGGGAGAGAGAGATGGAGAGAAAGAGGGAGTTATGTAGGTAGGGTGCCAAAGGGAGAGACTTGAGAGTGTGAGGGGGGTGAGAGGGAGAGCCTTGAGAGATAGGTAGTGAGAGGGAGTGTGAGAGAGTGGGAGTGGGAGAGAGAGGGAGTGTGAGTTAGAGACCTGAGAGAGGGAGAGGGTGTGGAAGGGAGTGACCTGATAGAGGTAGAGAAAGAGGGGGGGTGGAGTGAGAGGGACTTATCTAGGTAGGGTTGGAGGGATAGATATAGAGAGGGGAGAGAGACAAAGAGAGAGTTACCTAGGTAGGTTTCTAGAGGGAGAGACCTGAGAGAGAGAGGGGGTGGGACGGAGAGAGAGGTAGTGGGATAGAGTAGGAGGGACATAAAGAGAGATGGATAGAGGGAGCGAGAGAGGGTGGTAGGGATTGATTGAACAAGAGGTACGTAGAAAGAGGGAGATGGTAGATAGAGACAATTAGAGAGGGTAGGAGGGAGGGAAGGAGGGAGAGGTGAGATGTTTAGATAATAAGAAAGTGATAGAGGTTGAGGGTATAGGGTTGAGGGATTAGGGTGGAGGACCTATAGGGTTGATGGTTTCTAGGGTATCAGGGTTTAAGGTTTGAGGGTTGAGGGAATAGGGTCGATAGTAGAGGGTATTTGATTGAGGGTATAGGGTAGAAGGTTTATGGGTTGAAGGGTTGAAGGGTTTGGGGTTAAGGGTTTACTTGGTTGAGGGTTGAGGGTTTAGGGTATAGGTTTGATGGTATATGGTTGAAGGATTAGTTTCAGGGTCCAATGTAATGGGTAGAGGGTATAGGGATAGAGGGTTTAGGGTCTAAGGATTGAGGGTTGAGGGATTAAGGGTTGAGGGTTGAGAATTGAGGGTTGAGGGTTTAATGTACAGGGTAAAGGGTAGAGGGTAGAGGGTTTAAGGGTTGAGGGTTTAAGGTATAGGGTCGAGGGTTGAGCATTGAGGGTCCAATAAATAGGGTAGAGGTTATAGCGGTTGAGAGATTAAGGGTTGACGGTTTAGGGATTAGGGTAGAGAGTTTTCTTGGATTTCATGGTATAAGGGTTGAGGAATTAGGGTTGAGGGATTAGGGTTTAGGGTAGAGAGTATTGGGTTGAAGGGTTGAGGATTGAGGGTTGAGGGATTAAGAGGGTAGGGGTTGAGGGATTAGGGTTTAAGGGTTGAGGGTTGA
>CM021109.1:433644085-433784049 GCA_007115665.2 Sequoiadendron giganteum | reverse complement strand
TGAGGGCTGAGGGCTGAGGGATTAAGAGGGTATAGGGGTTGAGGGATTAGGGTTTAAGGTTTGAGGGTTGAAGGTTGACGAATTAAGAGGGTATAGGGGTTGAGGGATTAGGGTTTAAGGCTTGAGGGTTGAGGGATTAAGAGGGTATAGGGATTGAGGGATTAGGGTTTAAGGGTTGAGGGTTGAGGGTTGAGGGATTAAGAGGGTATAGGGATTGAGGGATTAGGGTTTAAGGGTTGAGGATTGAGGGCTGAGGGATTAAGAGGGTATAGGGGTTGAGGGATTAGGGTTGAGGGATTAAGAGGGTATAGGGGTTGAGGGATTAGGATTTAAGGGTCGAGGGTTCAAGGATTAAGAGGGTCTAGGGGTTGATGGATTAGGAATGAAGGGTTGAGGGTTGAGCATTGAGGGTTGAGGGATTAATAGGGTATAGGGGTAGAGGGATTATGGTTGAAGGGTTGAGGGTTGAGGGATTAAGAGGGTATATGGGTAGAGGGATTAGGGTTGAAGGGTTGAGGGTTGAGGGTTGAGGGTTGAGGGATTAAGAGGGTATAGGGGTTGAGGGATTAGTGTTTAAGGGTTGAGGGTTGAGGGTTGAAGGGGTTGAGCTATTGGGGTTTAAGGGTTGAGGGTTCAAGAATTAAGAGGGTATAGGGGTTGAAGGATTAGGGTTGAAGGGTTGAGGGTTGAGCGTTGAGGGTTAAGGGATTAATAGGGTATAGGGGTAGATGGATTAGGGTTGAAGGGTTGAGGGTTTAGGGATTAATAGGGTATAGGGGTAGAGGGATTAGGGTTGAAGGGTTAAGGTTTGAGCATTGAGGGTTGAGGGATTAAGAGGGTATAGGGGTTCAGGGATTAGGGTTGAAGGGTTGAGGGTTGAGGGTTGAGGGATTAAGAGGGTATAGGGGTTGAGGGATTAGGGTTTAAGGATTGAAGGTTGAGGGTTGAGGGATTAAGAGGGTATAGGTGTTAAGGGATTAGGGTTTAAGGGTTGAGGGTTGAGGGATTAAGAGGGTATAGGGGTAGAGGGGTTAGGGTTGAAAGATTGAGGGTTGAGCATTGAGGGATTAGGGTTGAAGGGTTGACGGTTGAGCATTGAGGGATTAAGAGGGTATAGGGGTTCAGGGATTAGGGTTTAAGGGTTGAGAGTTGAGGGTTGAGGGATTAAGAGGGTATAGGGGTTGAGGGATTAGGGTTTAAGGGTTGAGGGTTGAGGGTTGAGGGATTAAGAGGGTATAGGGGTTGAGGGATTAGGGTTGAAGGGTTGAGGGTTGAGCGTTGAGGGTTGAGGGATTAATAGGCTATAGGGGTAGAGGGATAAGGTTTGAAGGGTTGAGGGTTGACGGTTTAATAGGGTATAGGGGTAGAGGGATTAGGGTTGAAGGGTTGAGGGTTGAGCATTGAGGGTTGAGGGATTAAGATGGTATAGGGGTTCAGGGATTAGGGCTTAAGGGTTGAGGCTTGAGGCTTGAGGGATTAAGAGGGTATAGGGGTTGAGGTATTAGGGTTGAAGGGTTGAGGGTTGAATGATTGAGGGTTGAGGGATGAAGAGGGTATAGGGGTAGAGGGATTGGGGTTGAAGGGTTGTGAGGTGAGCATTGAGGGTTGAGGGATTAAGAGGGTATAGGGGTTCGGGGATTAGGGTTGAAGGGTTGAGAGTTGAGGGATTAAGAGGGTATAGGGGTAGAGGGATTAGGGTTGAAGGGTTGAGGGTTGAGGGATTATGATTCTCCCTCCCTCTCTATCTCCCACTCTCCCCTTCTCCCACTCTCTCCCATTGTCTCTTTCTCCCACTCTCCCCTTCTCCCACTCTCCCAATCTCTCCCTCCTACTCTCTCCCACACTCTCTTTCTCCCACTCTTCCCTTCTCCCACTCTCCCACTCTCTTGCTTCCTCTCTTTCTCCCACTATCTCTTTCTCCCCCTCTCCCTCTCCCTCCCTCTCTCCCTCTTTCTCTCCCACTCCCTCTCCCTCCCTCTCCCTCCCTCTCTCACTATTTCTCTCCCACTCACTCTTTCTCCCCCTCTCCCTCTCCCTCCCTCTCTCCCTCACACACACACACTCACCTCTATCTCCTCTAATATAAGGGTGTAGGGGACAAATATAGAATTAGGATAGAGGGTATAGACAAAGAGGGAGAAACTAAATATATTAAGAAAACCATATTTCACATAACGCACTTGTGTTATAATGTGAGCGTGTGTTGTACTCCACTAAAAATGGTAAAAAATTCTATATACCTGTGATTTCAAGGCCCACAATCTACATATTCCCCTGGTTCTAAGTGTGCTCCAACAAAAAGTTGATTTTTGATGATGTTGTGAAGTGTGCAAGCATGTTTTTCACATTCCATCACCTTTTCCATGATCTTTCTACCACCTTTGGATGAAATAGCAGAGTTTCCATGTTGAAAGACATATATTATCAATTGAAGTTTGAATTCTATTGAAAACTAATATACAATTGAAGTTTGGAGGGGAACAATCTTTTGAACAAGTCGAATTGTCGTGGAGTTTGAAGAAAGAAGAAGCTCTTAGCTAAGGCTACATAATTGGGTTGAACTCCTCCATTTGAAAGTCTGGTTTTTTAGGTATGTGAAGTCTTTACACATTTGCTTTCATTCTATTATGGCTTGCTTTCATTTTTGTTTGTCATTATAATTTATAACCTTACGTTGTCATTGTAACTATATTTCCCTTCACAACAAATTTGATTCATATACTCAAATTAGCATTAAGAGTTCCCAATTCCTTCAGGACCTTCAAAACACCTTGAAAATCTTAAAAATAATTGATTACAATCAACTAGATTCCTCAAAACATCAACCAATGATTATGCCATTCACAACTTGTCTTAAATCTTCCATAATGGCACCATTGTTTACAAACACAAACTATAATTCTTAAGGCACAACCAAACCATTATTTGCTTAAGAAATCTTTGTTTGAGTTAGTACAACAAAAATGAAACCTTTCAGAAGTCTTCCCTTACACACAAACTTAGTTCCTTTTTTCACTATCCACATTACTAGTAGCCAAACATCTACAAACTGTCACATGTATCTCCCAAACCATGCACACACTTCAGACTGTGATACTCATTTTTCATGTAGAGTTAGAGGACCCAAAACCATTCAAGATTTCAAATTTCCTTCAAGAGGCATCTAACAAGATTAAAAAGGCATAATGGACCAATCCCAACACTCCTCCAAGTTGGACAACAAACAAAAACACTATTTCCCACTTTTCACCCTTGGAATCAAGTAGTAGTGCAAAACCAGTTTTGGGCCCTTAACTCCAAAACACTAGGAAAATAAAAGAATGATTCTAGCACCCATTTCAGAGTTGCAAGACATACCTTAACCCATCACATGACTCCTTTGGGACAACTTTAAGAAAATTGACCTTTTCACTGTTTTAGGCCTCCAAGTATGGCACTTTTACAAAGGAACTACCCTTAGATCCTCACACTAGACTTCCAAACCCAAAAAAAGTCTTTAATTAGGTCTCAAAACAAGATATTTTCTAAGTCTTAGGACTTTACCCGCTCAACTAAGCTTCCAATACAAAAACCCCCATTTTTCAATGCAAAGAAGGAGGGTTTATAGAAACTCCTATACCCGGGCCTTCCAAAACCATTCCAAAGAATAAAAAATATTCAAAATATCCTGAATAAGGTCAAAAGTTCATTACATAGACCAGTTCTTCAACACTTTTTCAAAATCACTCCTTGGTTCCTCAAATTCTCATGGAAAAGTGTTTGTTTCAGCCTAAGAACCCCATCCTATTGTCATAGTTTCATTCCAAGGCATGTTAAACAATAAAAGACCCTACTATAACAATGTACATGCCATCCCACTGAGAAACAAGTCATAACAATAGGTGGGATGGTCATTTCATAATTAAATCCTACTCAAACCCTTGACTAGATTGAAATGAGCAGTTTCAGAAAATTGTCAATTGCTCCCTGCAAACGAACTATTAAGTCCTCAGAATTGATGCATTAGAGAGTTAAGACATGTGCCTACAATATTATATTAGTTTTTTATCAAGGAGAGGCTGTACAAATCTGTATAAGTGCAAGAATGTGCAAAAAAACCAGTGAATTTCTGGAAAACAGCGTTTTTTGATCATAAAAATGGATTTCAAAATGAACAATACTCCTCCCTTCGAGCCAATGGAGGTTGTTTAAACCATTTGCAATGAAAACCAACTCCTGCCAATGCCTATAACTAACAAACAACCACCTTTGCAAGCATATAAAAACTTTGTCTATGCTTCCATAGTTTGTACACATTTGTCTATGGTAGGTTAACTTTTGTACATGATGATTGTAAGTATTATTTAAATGAATCCTTCAATGACATATATTTTTCAATTAACTTGAATGGATACATTTTTTAGGAACTAATATTCATCTCATTACCATGGTATAGATAAAATTATCCGCCATGCTGAAGAAAAAGACAAAGAGGAAACTAACAGATGAAGAGAACGAAACCTTCAAAGAAAATGAGAGAGTTCGGGTGGCAAAATATCGTGAAAAGAAGAAATTGGAAATGATTGATGAAAACAAGCCGATTGTAGAGGAACCTCAACTGTAAAAAAGAGAATGGGAATTGGCAGCACAACAAGCAGGGATGCGAAAGCATCGTCATAAGACAGATTCAGATACCGTAGTTGGAGACACACCCTCAACGACAACTGAATATGAAGGGACACCATTAAGCACAAGTGAATATGGAGGGACACCATCTAGCACAAGTGAATATGGATGGACACCATCTACTGCAAGTGAATATGGAGGGACACCATGTACGACAAGTGAATATTGTTGGACACCATCCAACGCATCTCAAGTTGAGAGTACATCATCACTTGGAATTGAAAAAGAAGGTATGCCATCATCCCCATGTGAACCTCAAGGTATGTCTTCTTCTCCACCCTCGATCGAAGGTATGCAATCTAGCCCACCTCAATTAAATATTGATGAAATTCCTAATGTTGAGATGTTTGTACCTAGGAGAACACCACCTAGAATTTTGCGTAGAAAGCCAAAGTATTTGATTAATATTGATGATGAGATTTTGCAGTACATGGAAGGTAAGATTTCAACACGCACTTGTAGAAGATATGCTGATAAGATTTGGTAATGATTCTTTGAAAGGATAAATGAGACCACAAGATGTCAACTATTTGTTGAAATGATGTGGGGTGTAAAGTATAGGAACATCATGAAGACTCTTGGGTTGAGAACATCGAATGCATCGAGTGAAGACACTATTGTGAAGAATCTAATGGATGCTTATGAGAGTGTGGGTAAGACCTCATGCTCAAAGGATAGTAATGTCACCCGACATGTCATTACATCAACTTTGGTAAGTTTTCAAACAAAGAGAGCTCATCTAATTAAAAAGACTAGTGAACAAATGAGAATTAGTAGAAAAACTTTATCAAGAGCCATTCAAAGGTGGCAAAGAATTGAGGGCAATGATTTAAATGAATTATGGGCATTCTCGGGGAGAATGTTACGAAAAGATAAAGAAGTTGTCAAATCCTTGAGAACACTAATTGAAGAGTATTGGAAGAATAACACAAGGACATCTCTAAATCAAAGGGATGTGGTAAGAAGGAGAATCGGTAGTCAGAATCATGAGCCACATCCAAAGCATTTTTTGGATATGACTCAAACCCAACTTTTTTGAAAATTTGAAAATAATTATCCTCAAATTAGTATTTCTCAAAGATTTTTTGAAATGCTTAAACCTTTTTATGTCAAGATAAATCACACACGCACTACTTGTTGTAGACTGCATATTGAATTTTCTAACCATTATGATGTTTATCGTTCTATATGTTTAGATTTACATACTAACAATGTTTTGCAAGATTGTGGCACACAAGCCCCACCAAAATCTTCAAGAGAGTTCTTATCAAAAAAATAATGTGAAATAGAGGATGGCCGGATATTCTATAGGACAACATGCTTGGATGGTTCATGTGAGTGTTGCGGTGGCTTCTAGCATATGCCAGTATGTCAACACATGGAAAGCACAAATGAGGTGGGACAAAAACTAGTAGAGTTCGAGAAGTATAAAATAGTGGCATATGCTACAAAAGATGGGTCTCAAGCAAAAAGGTGTGAGTTGGTTATTGAGAAGATTCCAGTGTACCAATTTATGACCATATTTCATGACCATATACTATCTGAGTATGCAATGCATACCCATAGAGCCCGATGGTTGGATACACAATTCAAGCTATGCAAGGACACCTTTCCAGTTGGAAGCATAGTATCCATGGTTGAATTTGGAGAGAAATACACTCTACAACCACAACATGAGGTGCAGTCACAGTATTACAACTCCACTCAAGTTTTGATATTTGTGCACCTAACATTCATTCATGCATCTGATAGTACATATGAGCAAAGGAAGGTATTGAGGGAGTACCAATTTTACATTAGTGATGATTGCACACATTCTCTAGAGTTCGTGCAAGGTTGCTTCCAGATGTTCTATAGTGGTTTGGCTGAGAGGGGCATAGAATACGATCGACATATAATATGGTTTGATAACTGTGCAACACAGTTCAAGAACTCACGCATGTTCTACTGGTTGTGTAGGATGCATGTCATTATAGGTGTTCAACATATGTGGAACTTTTGTGAGGCCGAACATGGAAAGGGGGAGCATGATGGTGCAGGAGCATGCGTGAAAAGAGCATTAGCATGAGAAGAGTTAAAGTATAAAGAGAGTGCAAATTTGACAGATGCAAAATCAATTATTGAGTGGTGTAATGCTTTGATGGGTCCAGGTAATGAAGGTATGTCTTCAGTTCGTAGATTTTTTTGGTTGATGGATGGTACTAACATTGCACCATATGAAGACTATTGTACACTAACAGGATTGAGTGAGGTACACTCTTTCCTTAGCTCAAATGCAGGTTCATGGAGTATCAATACATGAAAGATGGCATGCTTTTATTCTTCATGTACAATGCAAGCCTGGAATGATTGTGAGTCAGGGGAGTGGGTTGACAAATGGTTCACAAGTTATCTTAGCCACTTCACACGTATCGCCCTTCGACGGCATTGGAACTGACATAGATGGAAGCATCGGTCGACTTTGACCATGTATCAGATCTAGTTCAACTAGGTGATATATCTACTTGCTTAGTTGTTGAAATTCCATATCGTTATCTTACTTTGTAATGTATTCGTAATGTTGACAAATTTCAAGAGATTTTCTGCACATATAAATGCAAGGCATGTTTATGTAGTTATTGTAGATGAAGACAATGAAGAGGGAATATACTATTAATTGTGTCATTGTGTTGAGGCCAAAAATAAATTGGAGGCCCCAGTTATAGATGGAGAAAAAATTGAATACCCTACAGGCTCAATTGTGGTTACTGGAACATGGCTTAGAAGGTACCCACATTCAAGTGTTAAACATTGGCTATTTCAGGACTTTGACATGCATCGTAAGATTATTCATTACTCAAAACCTTGTCATGGCATCCAATGTTCATTTGACCAAATATGGGGGTAGACCTTTGAACAAGAACTTATGGAAGGTCTGTGAGTCTGACCATGAGGCTATACTTGACACAATAAAGATTAGAGTAGATTCAGATGGTTCGTTGGATTAATTTGTAAGTATATGCACATTGGTTCTTATTAATTTGTACTTGTATGCACATTAATTTGTTTGATGCCAATGCTATCATATTCTTTTATAGTGATTGGTGTCCCCTTGCAAAAAATATAGATATATGAGCCATCCAAGAGAATGTTAGCTAGAAAAGCAATGCAAGATCCTTATTTTGATGGTCTCGACAAATCTCAATCAAGATTTTAATCCATTAGAAAAGTGTGTGCAAAGCTTGGTGAGGGAATTTCAATTTATTCATTTGAATTTAACCTTATCATGAGCAGCTATGATGTAAACATTATAAGAGCATCTGAAATTTCGACTTACTCTATTCATGAGAGGTGTTGTGTGCAATAGGTATGTTGGAATTCCCAGTGAAGATGTATGACTAGGAGTGACTAAGTTGTGAAACCTACATGCATATTTGTAAGTGTCTTCCATCTATTTTTATTTCATTTCCATTTTGGATGCTCTTTCTTTTTCTCTTTTACTTTGCGTATTTGTAAGTAAACTACTAAAAATTGATTGATCTCTCGTTGCAGAAAATGCTGATTTAAGAGCCATCCAAGAGAATCTCAGCCAAAAAAGCAATGCAACACTCTTATTTTGATGATCTTGACAAATCTCAATTTTGATTTCAATCCATTATAAAAGAGCGTGTGAAGCTTAGCGAGGGAATGTCAAGTTACTCAATTGAAGTTAACCTCATAATGAGCACCTATGATGTAGACATTTAAAGAGAATCTCAAATATATGAGTGATATTGTAAAAGATCTATGAGAACGAAGTGCCTGAGGCATTGTAATAAGATTTAATTACATAATGACAAACTCTCATATCCGCAATTGTAATAAGATTTACTTACATAATGACAAACTCTGAGGCATTGTAATAAGATTTTATTACATAATGCATTGTTGGGGCAACAATTATCATGTATCCAAACCCTCAGATCCATAATTTTTCTTAGGACAAACTCACTCCACCATGCCAAACCAAAACTCTTATTTTATGCAATATTTTATCAAACCCTAGGGTGAAACCTCATTTTTCATGCCCTTTTCCATCAAAATCTACAGGGGAAGCAACATAAACCCCATAAAACTTATTCCCTTTCACTTAGAAACTTCTCATCTAATCCTACAGGATCGCGTTGGGCCCCTCTAGAAAAACCTCTCTCGGTTTTGGTTATTTCGGAGTGGTTTTCCCGTGGCGGTGGATTTTCACTTGATGAAAAAAGTGTCAAATTCAAGTTGTGCAAAGTTGCAAAGTGGTGCAACTTTTGCTCTGCAACTCATGTGACCAAACTAACTACTCCAATGCATCCGAATAGGTATGTTTAGGCTAGGAATGGTCTTGTTTCGCACTGAAACATGCGGAATTGCTTCGAGCTACATTCCACCAGATTGATCCCTTAAGGGTCCAAAGTGCAAAATGGCTGCAAACTTCAGCATGCTATTACTCGGATATCATGATGCTTAGAAACTTCTCATCTGATCCTATAGGATTGCACTGGGCCCCTCTACAAAAAATCCTCTCGGTTTTGGCTATCTCAAAGTGGTTTTCCCGTGGTGGTGAATTTTCACTTGATAGAAAAAGCATCAAATGCAAGCAATGCAAAGTTGCAAAGTGGTGCAACTTTTGTTCTACAACTTGTGTGACCAAGTAGACTATTCCAACACCTCTGAATAGGTATTTTTATGCTAGGCATGGTCCTCTTTTGCACTGAAACACGCGGAATCACTTTGAGCTATGTTCCACCGGATCGATCCCTTAAAGGTTCAAAGTGCAAAATGGCTGCAAACTTTAGCATGCTATTACTCATATATCATGATGCTTAGAAACTTCTCATATGATCCTATGAGATTGCGTTGGGCCCCTATACACAAACCTCTCTCAGTTTTGGCTATCTCTGAGTGGTTTTCCCGTGGAGGCATATTTTCACTTGATGGAAAAAGCATCAAATGCAAACAGTGCAAAGTTGCAAAGTGGTGCAACTTTCATTCTACAACTTGTGTGACCAAGAAGATTGTTCCAACACATCTGAATAGGTATTTTTATGCTAGGCATGGTCCTCTTTCACACCGAAACACGTGAAATCACTCTGAGCTATGTTCCACCGGATCGATCGCTTAAAGGTCCAAAGTGCAAAATGGATTTAAACTTCAACATGCTATTACTTGGATATTGTGACACTTATAAACTTCTTGTCTAATCCTACAGGATTTTATTAGGCCCCTCTAGAAAAACCTCTCTCGGTTTTGGCTATCTCGGAGTGGTTTTCCCGTGGCGGAAGATTTTCACTTGATGGAAAAAGTGTCAAATTCAAGCTGTGCAAAGTTACAAAGTGGTGCAACTTTCGCTCTGCAACTCGTGTGACCAAACTAACTACTCTAATGCATCCGAATAGGTATTTTTATGCTAGGTATGGTCTTTTTTTGCACCGAAACACGCAGAATCACTCCAAGCTACGTTCCACCAGATCGATCCCTTAAGGGTCCAAAGTGCAAAATGGTTGCAAACTTCAGCATACTATTACTCGGATACCGTGATGCTTAGAAACTTCTCGTCTAATCCTACAGGATTGTGTTGGGCCCCTCTACAAAAAAATCTCTCGGTTTTGGCTATCTCAGAGTGGTTTTCCCGTGGCAATGGATTTTCACTTGATGGAAAAAGCATCAAATGCAAGCAGTGCAAAGTTGCAAAGTGGTGCAACTTTCGTTCTGCAACTTGTGTGACCAAGAGGACTATTCCAAAATGTCTAAATAGGTATTTTTATGCTAGGAATAGTCCTCTTTTGCACCAAAACATGTGGAATTGCTCCGAGCTATGTTCCATCGGATCGATCCCTTAAGGGTCCAAAGTGCAAAATGGCTTTAAACTTCAGCATGCTATTTATTGGATACCGTGACACTTAGAAACTTCTCATCTGATCCTACAGGATTATGTTGGGACCCTCTACAAAAACCTCTATTGATTTTGGCTATCTCAAAGTAGTTTTCCCGTGGTGGCGAATTTTCACTTAATGGAAAAAGCATCAAATGCAAGTAGTGCAAAGTTGCAAAGTGGTACAACTTTCATTCTGCAACTTGTGTGACCAAGCGAACTATTCCAACACATTTGAATAAGTATGTTTACGCTAGGCATGGTCCTCTTTTGCACTGAAACATGTGGAATCACTCCGAGCTATGTTCCACTGGATTGATCGCTTAGGTTGGAGGAGTCTAAAGCTGCTTAAAGCAACAAATTTGAAATGCAACAGTTACTTGTTTTGAAAGTTGGTTTTTAGTTAGTTGAGGGTGTGGATTAGTTAGAGAAGGGTGTAAAACACTATGTAAAGCCTTGAGAGGCTCGAATGGAGGTTGTTGATGAACTTTTGGAGAAGATATAATAAGAATTATTCACAATGTTCTTTGTTTTTTAGATTTTTTATACAAACTTGTTGATCCCGTACTTGGTATGACCTCCAGCTTCTTGTACGGTCCCAAGGCTGACATAGATTGAAAGAGGGCTGAGTTCACAAGAACCCATCTCTCATGATAATGAATGGACCACTTAGCACTCATTACATCTAGGTGATGCTCACAGAGGTGAGGCACTAGGCCTTCCCGAGAGGTCACCCATCCCAGTACTACTCCAACTCAAGCGCTTAACCATAAAGTTTTTTCCCCAAGGTTAAGCCCACTTAGCTTGCAACCCCATTTGCAAAACCTTCAACAAGTGTTGTGACTTATGAAACATTCATTATAGAGCCCCTTTAGCTCATCAATTGATAAGTAGGAGTTATTTTCTACAATGTGTCAAATTGTGATATTGCTATCAGGATTCAATTTTGTAGTTTTCGAGTATAAAAGAGAATAAGAAGGGAAGATCAGGGTAATCAATTTGTAGACTTATTTTTATTATTGAATTAAATTTGTGGAAATCGGGACAAGTAACCTTCTTGTGGACTTAGGATTGCAAGATTTGATCTACAACATGTTCCACCATTTCTTCAGTAGGATCAAGAACAACATAATGAAGGTGTGTTTGCAGCCATGAAAGATTATGGTTCGAACTATCCAGAAGAGTGATGTTTTATCTGGACCAACCATATATATACTATGGTTTGTTTAGAAACAAGGATGGGTTCTCTCTTCATCGTCATATACATTATTCCTCGATGTGTTCACACTAGTGTTACAAGACTTGGACTCGCCTCAGACTTGATAAGACAATTTTTTACTTGGATTTGGGCTCGGAGCCCAGACTCGACAAATAGAAAAACCTAAGAAATTCAAATATTTTCAAGTATTTAAAACTTGTTTCATGCACCCTTTAATAAATAAACCTTAAAGACACAATAGCATTATCAAATAGAAATTACTATTATCCCATACATAAACATACATCAATCACATAAGTATAAGCGCAAATTTTAGCTGAAGGAAATAACACATTTAGATATATAAATATTCTGATATTGCTATCAGGATTCAATCATGTAGTTTTACAAGTCAAAATCATTGACCGATGATTCATGAGTAGTGGTTCACAAGAACCCATCTCTCATGATAATGAATGGTTCATAAGGAGGAAGATAAATATTCATACATTTCTTCTATCACAAATGAGATAAGTGGTTGGTTTCATGAAGGTCATGAGGCAACCATTAATGGGGAGTGGATACATGAAGAACTGAAGGAGAATGATAATGGCTTCAGACCTGCTATAAAGGATAAATTTTTTTGTTTCAATGATGCAAGAGGTTTTTGGTTTGACTACCAAAACGAGCCTATGAAGAATGCATGTGAAACTCCTTTGAACCTTGAGGGTGTTCTTACTCCATCTCAAGGATCATGCATTGAGGATGACATAGATCAATGCTATGGCTAACCAATTAATAATTATACACATGAATAAGTCAAGCATGTACATGTCAATAAGGGAAGTACAAGTACTCAAAAACACGTAAGCCTCAAAAAGTATACACACGAATACATAGTATACACAAATTAAAACAAAGTATATGCACAAATACAAGGTATACACATGAAAACATGTAAGCCACAAAGTATACATTCGAACGCACATAAGTCACAAAGTATACACATAAGTTGTAAAGTATACACTTGAATACACGTAACTCATATCTATTGAACCATCAATTTAGAATGCAAATATGGATAGGCATCGATAAAAGATATTTGTATTAACCAAATAGCCATGTAGGCATACATCAATATATGTCGATATAAGTATGAAATATATGTACAAAATAGCCATATAGGCTTACGAGAATGCCATATAGGCATACAATGTCAAATATGTCCAATAAAAAATATGTACAAAACTGCCATGTAGGCATACAACAAAGGGCTCTGGAATCAAAAGTCATTGCTCTCCATGCTTTGGAAATAAAATCTTTCCCTTTCTTTTTCGATCGAATGGTGATAGGTCTGTCACTCATTTTTTCTACGCTCGAGGAGTGCTCCTACTCCTCCTCCTAGGGTTTAGTTCATTGTGAAGTTTTAATTGTTACAATAAGAAGTAAAGACATGAATATATAGAAATTACATTATAAAAAATGATATATTTGAAAAAATAATCACTTACCGCCATCTCACGATCTCTCTCCACAAGGGAAATATTCTCATGCCCATGCTTAGGCATGCTCAAGCCCTGTATAAACCATACAAATAGAAATTAAACTACATGAATCAATAATGGTTTTATTTTTCACTAACTAACATCTATAAAAACAAATGTAAATTGAAATTTACTAATTTTCCTCATACCTCTCCTATCAGAGCCATCGAGGATTGTATAGAAGATGTGACACCAATATCCATTGTCCTCGTCACATTCAGAGGTGTATCATCATGCAACATCTAAAAATAAAACAACAAATTATACAACGTAATCAGCGATGTGCATATAAACTACACAAATATATTAAGTACTTGATTCATTAGCTAAACTCTTTATTCTATTACCTCCATGTAGGTTTGAGTAAATCCATCGCCACTCGGAAGTGTTCCATCAAAACCTCCAATATTAGTTTGTTCAACATCCAAAATCGCATATTAAATTACCATTCGTAAAACAATGCTATTAACATGCAATAAATTTATAATTGTTTACTAGTTACATACCCTAGCGATAGGTGTACTGCAAAAATAAGTTGGTGGGGGGCCGATGTATCTAGTCTCAACATTGTGACCCTGCAATTTTATTAAAATCATAAAAAAAAATTACTTAATCTTGCATTTCAAAATCAAAATTTAATAAATTAAATTCAATGAACATGCACTAACTTTTACCTGACTATCAATGCCATATGCCTGATGCAAAATTTCAGCTACCCTCTCCATCTCCATAGCTGCAAATGAATACTGCATACCAATCTCTTGAGTGTCAATGGGGTCATATGAACAAGTAGCCCCGCAAGATTGACACACATGTGTTCGAAGGCCACCACTCGAAGACTCCCATGGATGGCGCTATAGAATAGGGCTAGTATGATGGATAACACTCTGGTTCAAAGTGTTGATTGCCTACAATGTCTCTACATCAGCACTTTCCTTCACGACAAAAGGCATAACAATGTGCTCACGAGGTGGCCTAGCGAGAGCTCGTCTACCTTGCCGTGCAGGATCCAGCTGTGCACTAGGTCTATCCTGAGCTGACCCCCCACCTCTCCCCTGGAAATCCCTCATATCAAAATAATTTGGGATCTTGTTCAATATGAAATCACTGTATAGTTTCCTAAGGAAATATTGCGGGACCTTGAAATTGTTGCATGGTGGGTAATCAAAGACCATGTACCACCTATCATAAAACTAGTCCCTAATCTGTTGGTGGTGGCACCAATGGATAGGAAACCTCATCGTATTGAGGGTAAGATTTTTATTTGTGCGTGGGTCGGTGAATAATGAGCACAAATCACCTTTTGTAATTTTTAAATCCTTTACATCCTTGTATGATAGTTTATTTGCATAATAATCCCTAGCCGCCTACCTCCTATCTTTCCATCCAATTAATTGTTTGCTAATTGAATCTACATTTTTTAACATATCTTTTAATGAATTTTCTAGGGTCATTCTTTCTATGGTTGAACCATTTGGATCACTCAACCTACTGATCAAATCCTCAATTTTCTTTTTGTTGTTCTCAATTTCACTCATTAAATTTTGTTGAGTGCCAGGAGGGGGTTGAGTGATTGGTGGAGGAGGTTGATGTTGTGGTTGATTTTGATCTTGAGGATTTGGCTGGTCTTCTTGTTGAGGATTTGGTTGGTCCTCTTGTTGAGGATTTTGAGGGTTTGTAGGTTGATTTGTATCTCCTAAAAATTCAAACAAATATATATCAAATTCAACCTAAAACTAACAAATTCAACCTAAAAATAAAAAATTCAAAACAAAAACCATAGAATCCTTACCTCTCATAGCTCCTTGTCATTGTGGCACCATCATTGTGAAGAAATATCAATTGTTGGTGAAGATTTTTTTTGAATTCCTCCTCCTAGAACGCAAGCGCGAAATTGTGGGGGTTTTGGCCGCGGCTACAAAAAAAATCAGTCGAAATGCAAATGACAGATTTGCATTTCTTTTTTTTCTTTTAACAATCAATAATGTGAGTGCTTTATAATGCGCTTGCGTTATCGGTTTGTAGTTTTCTGAGCCTCAGGCTCGGCATAACATGCCATAACGCGAGCATATTATAATGTGCTCGTGTTATTGATTTACAATTTTTTTTTTTGAGGGTGTCCACGGAATTGCTACTCATTTCCATGCACCCGCCCATAAACTTTATAATCCAACAACTAAAAAGGTCATAATCAACAGAGATGTTCAGTTTGTTGAAGATGAAGCATGGGATGGAAGTAGAGAGAGTACAGTCAATGTAACTATCAATATCCCTCAAGAGGAAAATGAAATTTCAGTTCCAACAAATGTTCCTACTGCTGTACCAATTCAAGCTCAAGCAAGTGGTCAACAAGTGACACCAACAAGCAATGTGAGAGCACTACAGACACCATTTACAACAAGAACTTCTGGCGTAGGACCTTCAAGTCCACAATCAACAGATTCAAGTGATCTTTCAAATCCACTAGCAAGTATGAGAAGATAGAAAATCAGAAACATTAGTGATATTTACAATCAGAATGAAGGTGAGAATAGTTCACAACAGTTCACACTTTTTGCATTTTATTCTGAAGCTGAAGATCCAATTCATTATGAAGATGCAATTAAAGAGGATAAGTGGATAACAACAATGGATGATGAAATTGACTCAATTTAAAACAATCAGACATGGGAGTTGCAAAGTCTTCCAAAAGACAAAGATGTAATTGGAGTCAAAATGGAAATTTATAAAACAAAATTGAATGCAAATGGTGAAGTGCAAAAGAAAAAAGTAAGACTAGTTGTAAAAGGTTATGTACAACAACCTGGAATTGATTATACAAAAAATTTTGTACTTGTAGCTCGACTTGATATAGTCAAAATGATGTTGACCATAGTAGCACATAATAGATGGTTAGTTCACCAAATGGATGTGAAATCAACATTTCTCAATGGTTATCTTGAAGAGGATGTATATATTGAACAACCACCTAGATATGAGATATTGGGTCAAGAAGATAAAGTCTACAATCTGAAGAAAGCACTGTATGGTCTGAAACAAGCCCCAAGAGCTTTATATAGTAGAATAGATAGTTATTTCACACATAATGGCTTCATCAAATGTAGTAGTGAACCAACCCTGTACGCTAAAATGAATGAAGAAGGTAAAATCTTGATTATTTGCCTTTATGTAGATGATTTAATCTTCACTGGAGATCTGTCAGTTGATTTACTTAAAGGAGCAATGATGAAGGAGTTTGAAATGACAGACTTGGGTCTGATGAAAGATTTTTTAGGCATTGAGGTAAATCAAGATGAAAATGGAATTTTTATTTCACAGACAAAGTATGCCAATGATGTTTTAAAAATATTTCATATGACGAATTGCAAATCTGCTCCTACTCCAATGGTGACTGGTCTGAAGCTGAGTAAAGAGGATAAAGGTTCAAAAATTAATTCAACTTTGTATAAATAGCTTGCTGGAAATCTGATGTATTTAACAGCCACAAGGCTAAACATAATGTATTCAGTCAGCTTAATTTCCAGATTTATGGAAACTCCAAAGGACACACACTAGACGGCTGGAAAAAGAATCCTCAGATATATCAATGGAACAAAAAATTATGGCATCCAGTATACAAGATCAGATGAATTCAAGCTAATTGGTTATACAGAGAGCGACTATGCTTGGAGCATAGATGATAGGAAGAGCACATCTGGTTATGTTTTCCATTTTGGAACGGGAGTCATTTCATGGGCTTCAAAAAAGCAACCAATTGTTTCTTTATCTTCAACTGAAGCTGAATATGTCGCAGCAACAAGTGCATCATGCTAGGTAGTCTGGATGACGAGAGTTTTGAAAGAGATTCAACATGAACAAGAAGAAGCAACACAAATATTTTGTGATAACAATTCAGCTATTGCATTGTCAAAAAATCTAGTGTTCCACAAGCAGAGCAAGCACATCGACATGTGCTACTATTTTATCAGGGAATCAATCAACAATGGGGAAATCACGTTGGATTTCTGCAAGTCAGAGGAATAGCATGCAAGCATCCTCACGAAGGCATTGGCAAAAGAGAGTTTTAGTTTTCAAAGGGAGTGACTGGGAATTCAAGAATGTAGAAGTTGCAATCAAGGGGGAGTGTTGGGATTTGACCCAACTCTTGTGCATCATTCTAGTCTTTACCACGCAACCGCACCGTCATTTCCTTCAGCTCTCGTGATCTCCACCATCTCTCACCGCTTTATCGCACCCCAAATTTCACTACTCACAGTACCACGGTGTCCCTTGCGATACCGTGACCTCACCGTTTGTTGTCCACGGTAGAGCGGGTTAATCACCAGAGCGGTGCTACCGCTGTCCCACGGTTATCTTCTTGACCACCCAATATGGCGCGATGTTCTCCGCCACACCGTGGCACTGCGTCTGTCTAATTATGGTAATGTGGTTACCATGGCCCCATAGTCTACCTTGTGATCCCTCACGGTGGATCGGTTACCATCGCAATACCATGAGGCCTTTCTCTCTCCTCCGTAGTTATGCGGTTTGGCTTCTCTTTGACGACGATTCATTGTGGAGTCTGTGCTAGCGGATAGCTAAGTTAAAAGGACGGTTATTTATAGAGAAAGGACTTGTTTTTAATTTGAATGTCTTAGACAACTCAGCTAAATACTGTGATGGCTGTATATTTTAGATAGACAAAAGAAAATTTTGAATATTGCTCTGCAGTAGCAAAAAGTTGTTGAAGCTGTTCTGATAAACTTTGATGAATAAAAAATAATCTTTATCTGTGTGTGAGAAAAATTGTCTGAGTTTTATTCCTTTTATATTCTTTGCCTTTGTCCTTCAAACATGAATCTCTCCAATTACACTTTGAAGTCCAACATGGGGGTAGGTTGGTTCAACATTCAGCAGATAAAGAACCCCACGGAAATACAATTCTAGAACCACAAGTCATAAGACTTCATCAAAGAGAAATTTGGACCAACACCATTTCTATCGGACCTCAACCAAAACATAGAAAACCATAGTTCACAACTAATGAACACAACTTGCACTGTACAACGAATCAACAACCAAATTTTTGGATATAACATCTTCTAACAACCATGAACAACATATCTGAACCACACAACCACAAGATCGAATCCGGACCAAAAATCAAAGCAACCACTGAACACATGCAACATATATTTATTACAATTTTCTTAATATCCTCAACATATACAACCAACAACAACTAGTAGATAACTAGTTGATCGGTTGACATCAATGACAACACTAGAAATCTTTCCACATGTTCACTTTCATTCTTGCAACAATTTTTCTAAATTAGCAACTTTCTAATTGGAAAAACTAGTAGATACTATGCCGAGGGTGACAAGCTTCTAGATTTAGACGAACATCTCACAGATACGTGACAAGATTCACATTAAATTACCATAAGAAAATATGATGGAATTCATGCGAAATCTTGAGCAATGACGATGAGAAAATTGACATGGTACCTACAAAAGAAAGCACAATGTGTTAGAATTAAAATAGCCCTTGCTGACAATGACCACATTGCTTGAATTTCATGCCAGTCCTGCAATGTACCAATGGTACCATGTTTTCTATCACCCGCCTTCTAACTACTCATGTACATGCTTATCGATCAACCTTTAAAATCACATTCAAACTTTTTCCACCACAAACATTTAAATAATTTCTTCATCCATGCTCAAATTTTCTGCTTCAAACTTAGCTATTTCAAACATGCTCAAATGTGTTTGCAATTGTGTAGCATCAAATACCACTATTTCCTTTCCCTCACATCCCAAGTTTTCCAATTTGTCTGCCATTCTATTTCCCTCCCAATAGGTATGTGAAATGATGAATGACTGAAATTTGTCCAATAAGATCCAAAATCCATGCAAAATATATTTGAGGCTCCAACATTGAATTTTTTTTTCCTTGCAGGGTAAACCCACAAAAGAGGTTTACAATTCGAGTGAGGAAGGAAAAGTTGAAAAGAATGACCCCATGCAAAAAAAAATTCTTTTAGGGGTTCAAATGAACTATTTTGTTCGAGTGAACCAAAAGAGGGTTCGCTAGAACTTGGGTTCAAGTGAGCCCATTTAATGATGGGGCCCACCATTCTCAGCAAAAAGCTAAAAGTGAAGGCTTGTGGAAGGGGGGTTTGCTCGATAGCGAACCCTCCTTTTCCCCCCTTCTCCCCCTTAGGCACCAAAAAAGTCTAGAATTTTGTGCTTTGAAGCTCAGGTTGAGGATGAAAATGAAGGAGACTTCACAAAACCAATAGGATGATGGCAGTCCTCTAAATAAGCTATCCAACGAATATAATTTTAATATGTTTTGGTTTTATTATGCATTTACTTTTTAGTTTTATTAAACATAGTTTTTTCATCGAAAATCAAGCTCTCTATTCTGTACATGTGGATAAATAACAAATTATCAATTATTTTTTTGAAAAATACGAGTTCACCAGATATTGAAGTCCTTAATCCAACAAAAAAAATTGAATTTTGATATATACAAAAAAGTTACGTTGTATACAGTCCGCCTATGTCAGAATTGTAATTGGTTTGACTTCAATACTTGATTAAGGAAAAAAAATTCAATTAAACATTATGAGACCAATTGGAAGCACTAGATATCGTAGTTACAAATCTAAATTCAAAAAAAATTATAATTTTATCCTTCATGAATTTTTTTTTACGTTGTATACGGTGAGTGTCAGTCCTTAAAAATGTTGTTTACTGAAAAAAACTAGTTTTTGAAGGAGATGGAAAAAGAAGTGCAATCTAATTCCAAAATTTTTGAAAAAATAATATTTAGAATCTACAGACAAAATTTCACAAATCACTAGTTTGCATCATCTTCAAATTCCTCACGGTTTAGCCACTATAGGTTCCCAAAAATGAAGATTTAGTTAGAAAAATTATTTTAGTGTCCAGTTTGGCCAAAAATTATAAACCAATATTGTGGGATCACCCTACATGCATTTACAATTATTAGGGGATCACCTTCCACATGTATTTTTGAAATACTCAACTTCAAAGCCATTTCCAAGCCTAGCAAGACTGCTTCTACTTCAATGATATAATTAGAACTTGCTGCAATTATGTTCCTCAATGAGTCTCAAATGCAAATGACTGCCCCTGAAATTCTCATATTTCCTCTTGACACACTATCAAAATTGAGCTTTAAAAAGCTAGAACATGGAGGTTTCCATTTGATTTCCTTTCTATTCACCTTCATTTTTCTGATTTGATGCAAACTCCCTGCAAAAGGAAAAACAATGTTTCTCTTTTTTTTTAGTATAATATCATCCCAACTCGTATAAAGAGAAGAGGAATTCTTATATTTTAGGACATATGTGTTAACAACTTCTGAGGCTT
Organism: Sequoiadendron giganteum; assembly: GCA_007115665.2. NCBI lineage: Eukaryota > Viridiplantae > Streptophyta > Pinopsida > Cupressales > Cupressaceae > Sequoiadendron > Sequoiadendron giganteum. The sequence goes on along the minus strand of CM021109.1, from coordinate 433,763,382 downwards.
CTTTTTCAATTTTAACTTTAATGACGTCTACTAAAGAAGATGTCTTCCTGAAGATGAACAAATTATGTTCCCACCATATATTCCATACTACAAGGGATGGAATAACCTATCAAATAGAAGCAAAAAAAATGTTTTAAACAAGAGAGGCAAACTTTGGAACATGTCCCAAAGTGTATTTGGCAAAGGATTATACAAATTTAATTTTCCCTAGATAAACATCCAACACTCTTGTGCAAATCTATATTGTACAAGCAGATGATAAAAATTCTCCAATTCTTCATCACACAATGGGCATCTAAAAGGATCAACTATTTTTAACTTTACTAACTGATCACTTGTTAAAATCCTCTTTCTTAGCACTAACCAAGCAAAACCCCCAACTTTGGATAGGATTCTACTATTCCAGAAAAAAGTGTAAGCCCTCTGTGGTACTAACTGATTCCTTTGATGGGATAATGCTTTATAGTCTTCCTTCACTGAATAAGAACATACTGTCACAACCCTTCACTTTATACCTAATTAATTCAGACCTATTAATATTCATTTTGGTATAATAATTAATTATCAAATTATTTTAACAAAATAATTATATGCAAAATAAATTGTAAACAAAATAAATAAATATTATTTCCTTTCTCTCAATCCGAATGATCGTTACAAAATATGGAATAGAAAATGAGGAAATACCTAACTATTAGGTGGTTTGATTATTTAATTTGCATTTCGGACCTTATGCTGCCTTGCATAGTATAATCCAGCTCAGTTCATATAGCTTCAGTTTTAATGCCCTTTAGCAATGCAGTCTTAAGGATTATATCTATTTTCGATCTTTTAAATTGTGATGTAAGCTTCACCTTGATACCGACTCAAAAACCGACCTTAAGATGGAGGCTATCGATCTGAGATCTTCCTTTGGCATTGTGCTTATACTTTTGATAGAGATCATATTATAGTTCGTTAGATTCTCAAACTTAGAAACTACAATCTGGGTTATTTATAGATTTGCTAAAGAAACTTCTCCCTTGTGCAGAATATTAATGGTAATCTTATTTCTACTTATCCTCATCTTTGTATGATTGTTATGCATTTGTAACTAACTAGAATGTCTTGCATCGTACTCAGATGGTACCATGTTGTGCATGGAAAATAATGGATTTGATTATTAATAATAAGTAATTCAATCGATGGCTTTTGATGGAATAGTATTGTAATAGGATACTGTGGCATCTCTTAAGAATTTAGCTCAGATGGTCCTATGTCTTTTCCTAATAATGCTTATAATCTTTAGTGGATTTTGGGTATTTTCTGTGTTCGTGAAGAATTCAGTTTTATAAATGGGAGTAAGTAGTCGAAGACAAAGGAAGACAATTACAGAACAAAATCGAGAGGAAGCTATTTATAAAGTAACGCTGAGGATAATTTCATAAAAAGGATCGAAGGAAAGCAATCACAAAAATTACATTAGAAATTTGAAATGTGATCATTTCCAGAACCCGAGTAGGAGCTTGCTTATGCACAAATAATTTGTTTCTTGAATCTCCGACCTTGTATGCAACCGTTGAATTATCCTCTGCCATAGCATCTAAATGGATCTAACTAGACATTCACTTTCATGCTTAATGTTTAGTCGGACAGATAGATGACTAAAAGAATGCTTAATGTTTTTTAAAGATTCTTTAGCTTTTTAGAATATTTTATATATAGAAAGAAATAAAAATTTAGTTGATCTTTTTTTTAAACATTTTAGGTATGTTAAATATTTAGAAAGAGATAAAATTTTGTTGATTTACATATTACATGCAATCAGTTTTAGTTATTTTATTTAAAATAAATAGTAAGTATTAAAAAAGAAAAATAGTTTTCAAAGTAATTCAAAATAAAAGAAATTATATAAATGAATAAAAGTGAAGGTTAGGATATATAATGTTTGTTTTAATTTTATATTAAATGTTAAATTAAATTTTCAACGATTACACTCATCAAGTTTAATTGTAGTGACCCTCCTGATGACATTTCTATTTCAGTTGTTTTGAGTTACTGTTAGTAGTTAGATGTTTGAGATTATGTTACTTTGATGCATTATGTCATGGTTTATATGACCAGTTGTGAAACTCAGTTGATGATACACTTTACTTTATAATGCGATGTTTATTTTCATGAGATATCATTATTATGATGACATATGATGTTCTATAATGTTTATGATGGTACTATGATGTGATTGATTTTAGATGCTATGTCGTATGCCAGTTCGGTGAAGGAGACAGTTTACTAGTACTCATCCATGAGTGCCTTGCTACGCCGCGATTCTTTTTCACGATGTGTATTTTGTTTTATATATATGTTGTTCGTTTGACCGTGAAGTGTGATGCAACTTTCAGGTACATGCATCAACTATTGGAATGATGGATGCACAGGTGTCCTTGATGAAGCTGCAATGCAATATTCAATGGAGGACCTTTGCTAGGAGGAAATATTCAACCACAAAGAAAGTATGATAATGGCATTCAAATAAAGATTATATTATGATCTATCAGATGATTTACAAAGAGTACATATGCCTTATTATATAGGCAAGAGCTAAACCTAGAATGCAAAGGATGTTGCCAAGTGTTCAAATCACACTTCATGTGACAAAAAGAAACCCTAACAAACTACCTAGGGAATGATAACAAGATGGAGATAAGTTCTAGAAAAGACAACTCATCTTCTAGAAGGGAATCTTATCTCAACAACTTTATTAAATGATTAAATGCAACCTAGGACTAATATGATTAATTAAGACCTAAGTTAACTTATGCTAGTGTAATAATTAATTAATTACACTAGCACCCCCCCATAAGTGCAACTTAAGGAGGAAATCAAAAATGCAATGATTATGCATGATGATGATGGGTCCCAGCTGATGGCCATTTTAGGTACCCATGTACAAAAGATGAAAATGCAACTATCTCCCACAAACGGAGAAAAGGGGAAAACCCAGTGGGAAGAAAACCCCTCTCCGAAAAAGGAGATGAAATGCAGAAAGGTGATGATTGGAGAACTCAACATTATCCCCCCAAGGACAAAAATCATCACAAGGATACAATATAATCAAAAGCCCCCCCATAGGAGGGAAAAAGAGAGACTAAATAGCCCCCCCAAAATATGTGATCACCTACAAAAAAGGTAAGTGTATGTAAACAAAATATGATCCAATATCGACAAACAACTTGTCTCCCTTTCGGAAGAAACAAAACCTTGTAGAGATGCAGGGTAGCTTCCCATTCTGGATAGGAATTGAAGGAAGGAAGGATGTATATGAATGCAGATGATGTCTCTGAAGCTGCTCATGTGTCTTCTTGCCTGATGAAGATGAAGATGCCACAATCAAGTCAGGTACATGCTGAACAAGATCCAAAGACTGTGATGGTTTGACAATAGGAGTGCAATGGTTGTCATCAAACAGGAGAGATATCCCCTCAAATATGTCCTCCAAATCTGAAATGTGAGACTCCACAAACAAGGATGCAATGTTTGATAGATAAGAATCCCAATCAGGAAGACAGTGTGATACTGATTGTAATGAATCACTGGACGTGCTCAATGAATCACTACCATGAGAATGTTCCTATTGAATAGGAATGATAGGAGCCTCAATCAATGACTCTGCACATGGAATCACTGAAGGTGAAGGTAGATCAACTGTCTCTGATGGAGAAGCAGGCGCATCAGAAGAACCCTCTTCATCCTCATCTGAAGATTCAAAGTATTCCAAATATTCAAACTCTCACATAGTACCCGCATCATAGGGTATCATGTCTAAAAGATGAAGAGGCACAACACAATCTAAAATAGGATCATCTGGGAATGGTTGAATGTCATGATCTCCATGTATCTCCCAAATTTTAGTCCAAAGAGTGAGAGGGCAATCACAATGATCAACACTTTCTAAGGTGGATACATCAATATGCATTGCAATGACTCCTAAGACATGACCCCTTTTGCAATTCCAAGCAAATTTCTTACTATCAGTACCAGGAGGGGGGACAAGATTATACAAATGTGGCAACAAAAGAAGCCATCGGAGATGTGTGATGATACCATTTCTCCATTGTTTGTAGTTTCCCTGTTTCAACATGATCAAAGCAGGATGAAATGAAAACCCCATAATAAACTATGAATGATCTCCAAGATTACAAAGACAATGATAGTGATATGCAACTCAAGTGATGTCACCCAAAATAAAAATCCTTTTCCCAAGCTTCAGGATATCCAAGTTATTGAACAAATGCACCAAATTGAACAAAACCAATGCAAGAGTACCTAGAGCTGAAATTGATCAAAGTGAATGGATGGATGAAAAGAGCTCTAAATTACCTTCCTAATGCCACTGGGATTACTAAATTTCGATCAACGGTTGCAAAGATATGAGCCTTTATTTCCAAACTAGGGTTTTGACTTCAGTTGACTATAGAATATTATGACAAAAAAATTCTGCAAAACGGATTGTACCACTAGAAAGTAGACCAAATTCTCTTTTCGACGATATCTCGTTTGTCGAATTTGGACACTGTGGCGTGAAGATATGGCTATTTGAAAAAATCTACCCTATTAGGGCCTGCAGTCTAAACAGGTGCAAAAAATAAGCACCTGGGGGCAAACAAACAGAGCCCTTGGTCGTTGATGTGACCATGGGATTAATAGCTGCAAAAAAATAAACAACTACCGGATCAGGCAGCATCGGAGCAGTGCTGAGGTGGCGGAGCGGGCAGCGTGGCTAGGCAAGAGGGAGGCACCATGGAGAAGGCGGAGCCCTCGCTGTTGTGGATGACCGGGGGTGGGGCCAGTCGGACACCGACGACGGAAGGATGGCTAGCTACGGTCGACAGAATGATAGGCGGAGCGATCGGTGGCGATGTGACGGAAGGGCCCGCCAAGTGGACAACCCTGTACTTCGTTCCCTGCAAGAAATGAATGCAGCCGACCAAGGCAAATCTGTAGATTTTTTAAAACAACTGACCCTTGAAATATATATTTTTTGAATAATGCTAAAATAGCAATCCAAAAAAAGGAATGCTGATAGATTTTAATATAGTCTGTAGATTTAAAAATCAAACCCTTATGTTGACTGTCAATTAAAATACTAGGTCGCCCGCAGATGAAATTTTTGCAAAAACTATAGAAAAATTTATCCGTTTTTGAAAATAAAAATTGCCCAATGACTTAAAAAAATTTGCCATGATGGAGGACTGAAAGGGGAAATTTTATTTCTGCAAAAACTGTACGAATCGTACACAATGCAAAAAACCCTAAATACCTCAAATGGCTCACAGATGAAATATGCCCAAATTGGACAAATGGGCGGGCGATCCTAGGGTTTCGAGGCATTCTGAAGACAATGGTGAGCTCAGATCTAACTCAATCTGCTCTAGAAAGCAGCTTGGTCCCCGGGTGGAGCCAACTAGCCTGCAAAGAAAACCCTTACGCCTGCAAAGAATCTCACTAGCCAAACTTTCTTGATCTTGGGATGAACCTTCATTGGAATAGCTCTGATATCATGTTGGAATGATGGATGCACAGGTGTCATTGATGAAGCTGCAATGCAATCTTCAATGGAGGACCTTTGCCAAGAAGAAATATTTAACCACAAAGAAAGTATGATAATGGCATTCAAATAGAGATTCTATTATGATCTATCAAATAATTTACAAATAGTACATATGCCTGATTATATAGGCAAATGCTAGACCTAGAATTCAAAAGATGTTGCCAAATGTTCAAATCACACTTCATGTGACAACAAGAAACTCTAACCAACTACCTAGGGAATAATAACAAGATGGAGATAAGTTCTAGAAAAGACAACTCATCTTCTAGAAGGGAATCTTATCTCAACAACTTTATTAAATGATTAAATGCAACCTAGGACTAATATGATTAATTAAGACCTAAGTTAACTTATGCTAGTGTAATAATTAATTAATTACACTAACATCAACTCCACCTGCTTTGTCAGGTCTGAGTGTGCCATGGCCCAATGGAATTGTTGAATGGAGATATACTTGTCCTCTATCATGAATCATCGTTCTGAAAAGAACGAGTATCATTTGGTCACCCATACATGTTATGTTGACATTCGTTGTCGTTATGTCTATTGGTTGTCTCTTGTTGTCATGTTTTCATAATGTTATGTTTAGATTAATTTAATGATTTAAATTTATGGTAATGATATGATTAATAATTAATTGCAATGTTTAAATTTAAAAGGTTATTTTTAGAATATTGAGGAATTAAATGTGAAATATCAAAATATATTAATTGTGAAGGATTAATTAGTTGTAATTGATTCGTTTGTGCATTTTAGATGTTTTCAAAAATTAAAACAGTCAATTGTGTTTCTTAGTTGCAAAATATCTTTTCTTGATAATTATGTTCGGAAGTTGAACTGGTTATTTTAATTGCATGCAAACGAAGAGTTAAAGTATTCTTTGCATTATGTTTTGGAAGAGAATGTTATAACATAGGAAAATATTAATTTTTTTTTTATGAAGTTGATTTTCGAAAAGGAGATTTTTGTTTCACGGGAGATATGTTTTTTGTATTTTGGGGTTTTGTATGAAAAGCTAAAAATTTATCGTTGAAGGCTGTATTCGTGCTGTGAATGTTCTGTGGATTGAAGTTTGGAAGTTTTCTCTTCATCATTGTTCGAATCCAAAAAGCGTTTCAAGTTTTCTTCTGACAAAATTATATTTGTTTTGAATTGACACATGCAATGGATATTACTGTAATTTAACGATGTTATGCTGTGAATCCTTGTTTGGGAACCTGCACAATAAAAGAAACTGAAAACTTTAGAGATTAGATAATATAATAAAAGAAGAAACTTAAAATGATTAGGAAATATAGAGAATCTTACCTACTAAGCTTAGATTTGTCATAGATGGTTTGTGTTTTAGAAAATTGAATTTGCTTTCTTTGCATCTTAGCTATGTGGAGATCTTGGTTCGGTTTGTGGAAATTTTGATGATATTGTTTTGGATATTGTTGGTACTTGAGATGTGTTGTTCAAATGTTTAGGTCAATTTAAAGATGGACATAAAACTTTATTCATATCGTTGGAAGTTTGTATGTAAATTCTGGTGTCTTTTAATGATTTTGTTGAACCTCGAGCTGGCCACGGTTTTAAAAATTCCTGAAGAACTTCGGTGCCATACTATGTGTGTATTGATTTTAGTGATATCTATGTTATACTTTGTAGTATCTACATAGCTCTGCAAACTTTAGTTTGTATGGAAAAGATATTCCATCCTTCCCCGCGTAGAGTGCATTACTCTTTGTGTTTTAGTTTTTCTTTCTTTTAAATGCAATTTCATGACCTTTGTCAATGTATCTCTCCTCAGTATAGTCATGCTTGATTATTTATAACATTTATGCAAAGTATTTTGATGTAGCTACTGTTGAATTCCTTGTGATTACCCCTTGCTACCTGTAATAGCGACTAGACTTGTTCATAGTCAAGAGTATTGAACTTAAGAACCATTATGCATCACTTTGCAACCTATCACAATTGCAATGCTTTAATATTGAGGGGAGCTTACATAGGTAAGCTTATTTATTCTGATCGTTGTCTGTAACAGTGGTATCACATGATCTTGGAATGGATTATGTATTTAGTTTGCCTCCTTGAACTTTTTTGTAACCTCTCTTGATCGGTTGCATGATATTTTCTTTATCTTATGTTTTGTTTTCCCTCAGATTCCTCTAAGTTGCGGAAAATAATTAATCTATATTTAACCTTTCCACTATGGTTGCATGCATCTTAGATGCGTATGGTTTAAGCTCAGCTTGTGTGCCTCGTAAGTCTATATTGAAATTTTGATTTCTACCTTCTGATTTCTTTTCTCTTGCATGATCTATTCATGTTCTTAATTTCTGTGTCTATCGGTGTTGTTAGCTTTCTTGCATCTTCTTTAATCTACGAGCATTCATGCATGTCATTTGCATGCAAAGAGTTCATCGACCTCTTCTTGCTTGAGTAATCAAGGGAACTTGAGTCCATCTTCAGTCTCTGTTAATCTTAACTACTCTTTAGTGCATGGAATAATTCATAGATGCTACGCAAGACTTGATCTTGAGTCGGTATTTTATAAGTTTTGATATTGTAATTTAAGGATGTGAATCACAAGTCTAAGTCTTGTTATTTTTTTGATACTATTGACATTCGAAAGCTAGCTTTTTAGGTTTTTTTTTTTAATATTTATGAAACCTTGATATCTCTTTATGAGCGAATAGGAAGTCAACCCATGAGTAAAAGACTTGTCTATTTCATTAAAAGTAATCCTTTGATAATGCAGTACAACTAGTGAGAATCTTAGACTATTAATATATATAATTTGTTATTTGTTTTCTTTGCTATTTTTAATTATGACATATATACTTAGGTGTCTAAGCATTATATTTTAACCCCCTCTTTAATTTATGCAATGATTCTTTATTTCAATTATAAATGCTTTAATATATGAAATGGTTTATTATTTAAAATATAAATTCATTAATTATGAATTGATCTAATAATTTAAATACATAAGCTTTGTTGAAATTTTGTCTTATGGTTATTTTATTGGAACATTATTAGAATGGAAAAATTATGACTTGATTTTACCGATCTTATATTGGGGTATGTGCAGGATCATGATGGGCCAAATAGTGGCAATGGGAAAAAAATTACATTTTGGATCGACTCAAAAACACGGAAATATCGAGTTGACTTTTTTTAGGCTCGGGTGTCAGTACATTCCTCCAAAGCAATAACCAAACCTATTTTTACAAATCGGATATCCGATTTGTGCAAACAATATAATTAAAAAACAACCGACTATCAAAGAAATTTTGCACACTTTGAACGTGGGCGCACAAGGAGAAGTCGAAATCCGATATCCGTTTTCACTAGATATCTCATTTCAAAGGTAAGTTTTTGGTTTTTTTAATGTTGTAATCGATTTTTCAATTAGATTCTTATAATTTTAAGAAGTTTTAATGATTTTTTTTCAAAAGTAGGGTTTTTTTATTGATTTTTATTAAAAACTAGAGTTTACAATGATTTTTTATTAAAAATAAATGTTTTTAAATGGATTTTGATTAAAAACTAGTGTTGTTGATGTATTTTTATCAAAAACTAGAGTTTGTTATGGATTTTTGTGAAAAAGTAGGGTTTTTTGGGGGTTTTTTAGAAAAAATAGGGTTTTTTTACAATAATTTCATTTATATTGTGTAATTTCAATTAGATTAATTAGTTTTTAACTTTAATCAGGTATTATGGCTAAGAATGAAAATTCACAAATGCCAAATGCTCCACCACCTCCGCAGCCACCAATTGAAGACTTAATTGGTGAAAAATTGGGCCAATTAAGGGGCATTTGTGAAGTTTATAAGACAATACCTTGATTGAGAGATATGACAAACACATTGAAGAAAATAATTAAAAATATAGAAACCCTCTCCACCCAACATAATGCCTTTCATTTGTGGTGAGAAGACATGAGGGAATATTATGCATGTAGATTTTCTTACAATTATGTGAAAGATCTCCAAATAACCAAAGCCCAAATAGCGTCTTTATTCAATAACCCTCGCACTGGTTTGCCAGTGAATGTTAATAAAACAAAACTTTCTATAAAATGGTGCACAAATAGGGACATTGTAGATAACTTTTGGGATCATTGGTGTATGGTTTTTGATAAACCATTGAACAACAATTCTTATATACCATTTTACTATATTAAAAAATTATATGCTGAGTTTGTGTTAGGGCATCATGTCAATTACTTTGACGTTAAACCCTTCCAGGGCATCGGTGGAGGTATGCCCCAAGATAGACCAAGGGAAATTAGAGTAATTTCGCGCCCATATGTTCCCCTTCCTCCCCTTCCTCCTCCAGCTCCAGTATATCATCCAAAGATTATCCAGGATGAAGCCACATAGACTATTCAGGCTATTCACTCTTTGAGTGGTCATTTGGTTTCACATGCTTTTACAATAGCTCAGCCACATCTGGTGATGTTCGCGAAGGCTCAAATGCTGTTGTATCCTCCTCCTTAGGTCCATATATTTGTGTGCCACATACTTGCACTATGTACCACCAAATATGCTTGGGTCCTCTTGTACAACCCATTGAGCATCCCTTGGATACTTCGGATTATGACCTCCATGATGTGGAAATTATAGATCAGTCGCAGGGGAGTGGAGCGCACCCTATAGAGTCCTCTCCTACTAGAGAGGGGGATGTTGGAATAGTGACACAGGTAAGATTTAAGTTGTAAATTCATAACATGCATTTATTTTTAAATGAATATTAATAAGAGATAGTATCAAGTACTAATATTTATTTACATGGTCTATTTAACAGTTGATGTCTGATGAGGAGCTCATGCGAGTGACTAATAGCACCCTTAGGGCCATTTCATTTGGCTTGGATATGCACACAGTACATATTTTCTCACTCACTCGTTTACATTTTTTATTATATACTTGCTTGTCATTTGAATTGTCATTAATGAAATTATATAATAACTTATATGTTTATCTTATTTTCGTCTTGTAGGAAATACCTAGTGCGAGTGAGGTGCAACCTCATCCAAACTATGGAGGTGCAAAGTTAGATAAGGGGAAGATAGTTGAACTCAAATTGGATTGAATTAATATTTTTAAGATTTTATATTGATTATACATACATTGACATAGATTGGTAGTTTCATATGTACTTGTCATTTTTATGTATAGGCAATTATGAGCTATAGATCGTTGTTGACAAGTGACACACCACCTAAAGGAGTAGGTATTGGAACACCTCAAGGAGTAGGTGTTGAAACAACTCAAGGAGGAGGTGTCAAAACACCTGAAGGAGATACTGAAAAATATCAACCTAAAGAGGTATGCGTTTATTTTATTTTGTGTTTGGTAAATATGTTCCTATTACCAATAATCGTATGCTAACTTGGATCAATTTTATGTTTTTGTTCACATATATAGATTGGCATTTCAAAAGTTGGTTTCGTATATTCTAGGACTCCTGACCCTTTGAAGAGACGTATATTTTAGGTAATCAAGATTTCAATTAAAATTCAATGTACATTGATTTTGATGTTAATTATGAACAATTTTAAATTATATAGTATAACTAATCTCAATTGTGGTTTGAATTTTTCTTGTGCAGCTACCTTCAAAGCCAACAAGTGCTTCAAAGAGGCTCCATTTTAATGATCCACCAGTAGTTTAGGATGAGATAGACATTTTGGCATTGAATAGATATTGAGATGGCATATGCCACATTTTGTAAAAAATTGTTTGAGTTGGCATCGAATCCATTTTTGTATATGGACATACACTTGATTATTGGATAATTTGATATATAGAAGTTGACAATCGAAATTTAATTTGTTCCTCATGTGCATGATTAAACTCTTTGAAATTTTTATCTTAGCAATGGTTAAATATCAATGTACAATAGCATAAAAAAGAATGGTTATATTATGTAGTTTATATTTATATTGTTGATTACATTACATTGCACATCTTTCAAGTTACTCAAAGCATTACTTCACATTGCATAACTAGCAACTAGATGTTGATAGATGAAAAAAATTAAATTACAATATAGTTTTTACAAATTCAACCTAAGCAGTTATGTAATTACTTCACATTGAATAACTAAAAACTAGTCTAGCAGTTGTTAATTGCATTTTCTTGTCATGGAATTCTATGAGACCATATTTCTTTGAGGATTTTTTTCAAATAGTTCACTGCCTTGTCTATGCTACCACTTTTTTCATACATTTCTACCAAATCTTTTTATCAAACAGTTCACTGGCTTGTTGGTAGGGCTTATTGGAACTTGTACGCTCTAACGTCACTCAATCCTGAAACCACTTCATTCCCTCTTAATTTTGTTTGCTTAAAATCAAACATCATTGTATTATGCTTCCCCCTAAATTTGGCTTACACTTTCTTTGTAAAATCACCAATTTTCCTTGTTTTTTCCCCTTCCAACTAGGGTTTTATACTTTTACTCTTCTTAGGTTACTCTTAATCACTCATACCTCTTAAACGCTAAATAAACCTATTCCAATAGTTTCCAATAAGTTCCAACCTATTTTCATTCAACTTCTCAAAAACTCACTCTCTAGCCTTACTCAAAAGGCACAAAAATCTATGTTTCTTAACAAGGTAGCCTTCTCAGACCACTCTAACCCACTTATCACCCCTAAAAACTTATTCCTACACCTACCCCTATCTAATTCATTCCCATTCCTTTGAGGTACAACCTATATAGAAGGAGGAATGGCCTTGTCAATTCATGAAATCTTACATGTTTTAGGTGCTCCTACACCATACTCCCCAGGTAAAAAAGATTTATGCCCCATAAATCACTCCATAGGTCTACTCCTATCTTCTTCACAATCCCTTCAAACCTTCTCCAAGTCACTTTCATGTAAATATTCATCCGAGGGATTTTGTACCCTTCATGCTTTGCGTTGTCTTGGTCTTGCCATGCTTGATCCTTCTCAAATGGATCTTCTTGTTGCTATTTGTCTTCATTGACACCTACAAATGGTGTTTCCCAAGCTTTGACACCTGCACACAAAAATTCAGTTCACAAAGCTAAACATCCATACATTAGTATCTCTATTTCATGCTCTTCCATAAGCTTTTGCCAACTAGACATGTATCTATGCCCTTCAAATCTTCTCTTCACAATCTTTCTCAAATTCTTTATGGTCAGAATCATCCCCATAGTAGCATACATTTTCCACACAACCAAATATGACAACCAAGGAAAATCCCCTATCCTAACACCATATTCCTCAAACTCTTCTTCTCTAGCCTTCACTAGGCCACTCACTATGTAAACTCTTCCTCTCCAGTTTCCCACCTAATCTACTATTTGCGAATTACACATTTGAAGGTTGATAGGTTGAGAGGTTAGGTGTGATATATTTATGCTAAATAAGGTTAATGAAGACCATTTAATGTGTATTAAGTTGAATCTTTGAGTCTAGGGGTCCAATATGTCAAAAATGCATTCTTGCTTCAAAATTGTCAAAATTGCCATGTAGTCTTTTGAGAGCAAATTATTAAAATTGTAAAGGGAAGTGCAAGATAGGAGTTTAGAAGTTGTGGTAGGTTTAAATAAAGGTTTTTGACTAGTTTTTTGAAACAAGCTATGGTCTCATGGCTTATTTTGGCACAAAAAACATTAGAGTTCGATTGGAGGTTGAAAACTACTTTTAAGGGCATCAATAAATATTGTTCTAAAACTCGTATGACCAAACCAACTATTCCATCACATCTTTATGGGTATGTTTAGGTTAGGTATGGTTCCCTTTTGCACCCAAACAGACTGAAGCAATTCGAGCTATGATCAATCAACGAAATCCCTCAAGAGTCCAAAGTGTAGAAGGGTAGCAATCTTTGACAGACTGTTACTCAAAAACTGTGATGCTTACAGACTCTTTGTTTGAGGATATGGGATTGAGTTGGGACCATCTACAATAACCTCTATCATTTTTTGCTATCTCGGAGGCATTTTCCTGTGGTGATGAGTTTTCAGTTGAGGGAAAAGTTGCCAAATGCAAGCAGTGTAAAGTTCTAAAGTGGTGCAAATTTTATTCTCCAACTTGTACGACCAAAAAAAGTGTTCCAACACATCCAGATGGGTATGTTTATGCTAGGTATGGTCCTCTTTTGTACCCAAATACGTTGAATCACTCTAAGCTACATTGGACCGCCAATTTCCCTTAAGAGTCCAAAGTGCTAAAAGACAACAATCTTGGAAGGGCTATTTCTTGAAAACCGTAATGCTCACAGACTCTTTGTCTGAGGATATGGGATCGTGTTGCGACCATCTACAATAACCTCTATCAGTTTTTGCTATCTCGAAGTCTTTTTCCCGTGGTGATGAGTTTTCAGTTGAGGGAAAAGTTGCCAAATGCAAGCAGTGTAAAGTTGCAAAGTGGTGCAAATTTCATTCTACAACTTGTACAACCAAACGAACTGTTCCAACACATCCAGATGGGTACATTTATGTTAGGTATGGTCCTATTTTTCACCCAAATACACTGAAACACTCTGAACTGCATTGGATCGATAATTTCCCTTAATAGTCAAAAGTGCTAAAAGGTAGCAATCTTTGAAGGGCTATTTCTTAGAAACTATGATGCTTAAAAATTATTCTACTGAGGATATGAGATCGTGTTGGGACCATATATAATAACCTCTCTCAGTTTTTTCTATCTTGGAGGCATTTTCCCGTGGTGATGAGTTTTCAGTTGAGGAAAAAGTTGCCAAATACAAGCAGTGTAAAATTGCAAAGTGGTGCAACTTTCATTCTCCAACTCATACAACCAAATGGAATGTTCCAAAACATCTGGATAGGTACGTTTACACTAGGTATGGTCCTATTTTGCACCCAAATATGTCGAATCATTCTGATCTACATTGGACCGACGATTTCCCTTAAGAGTCCAAAGTGCTAAAAGGTAGCAATATTTGAAGGGATATTTATTGAAAATCATGACGCTTAAAAACTATTTTTCTAAGGATATGGGATCATGTTGGGACCATCTACAATAACCTCTCTCGATTTTTTCTATCTTGGAGGCGTTTTCTCGTGGTGATGAGTTTTCAGTTGAGAGAAAAGTTGCCAAATGCAAGCAGTGTAAAGTTACAAAGTGGTGCAACTTTCATTCTCCAACTCGTACAACCAAATGGACTATTCCAACATGTCTGGATGGGTACATTTATGCTAGGTATGGTCCTCTTTTGCACCCAAATACTCCGAATCACTCTGAGCTACATTGGACCGACGATTTCCCTTAAGAGTCTAAAGTGCTAAAAGACAACAATCTTCAAAGGGATATTTCTTGGAAACCATGAAGCTTACAGACTGTTCACCTAAGGAAATGGGATTGTGTTGGGACCATCTATAATAACCTCTCTCGGTTTTTGCTATATCGAAGGCATTTTCCTGTGGTGATGAGTTTTTAGTTGAGGGAAAAGTTGTCAAATGCAAGCAGTGTAAAGTTGCAAAGTGGTGCAACTTTCATTCTCCAACTTGTACATCCAAACAAATTGTTCCAACACGTCCAGATGGGTACGTTTCATGCTAGGTATGGTTCTCTTTTGCACCCAAATACACCTAATCACTTTGACTTACATTGGACCGACGATTTCTCTTAAGAGTCCAAAGTGCTAAAAGACAACAATCTTCAAAGGGATATTTCTTGGAAACCATGATACTTATAGACTCTTCTTCTGAGGATATGGGATCGTGTTGTGACCATCTACAATAACCTCTCTCGGTTTTTGCTATCTCGAAGGCGTTTTCCCATGGTGATGAGTTTTCAATTGAGGGAAAAGGTGCCAAATGCAAGCAGTGTAAAGTTGCAAAGTGGCACAACTTTCATTCTCCAACTCATACGACCAAACAGACTGTTCCAACACATCTAGATGGGTATGTTTACACTAGGTATGGTCCTCTTTTGCACCCAAATATGTCGAATCACTCTGAGCTACATTGGGTCGACGATTTCCCTTAAGAGTCCAAAGTGCTAAAAGGCAAAAAATTTTGAAGGGCTATTTCTTGGAAACCGTGATGGTTACAATATGCTGATGTCAATGAAATGTGGGGGCATAAATATTTAAGATTGGATCAAGGTTCTGCAAGTCCTAATAGACGTGTTTAATGAGTTTATAGGGTGTGGCAAGGTTTGGGGAGTGAAGTTGCACCCAAGTTTGGTTTTGACGATCAAATTGAAGTTTAAATCATCTTTAATTATAATTATATATAAATAGGAGATACTAAAAAACCTGGTTCAAATGAGCATACCAACAAGAATGAACAAGGAAGAAAACCTCCGGTTGTAGCTCGATTAAGTACAAAAAACTCTTTACATTTTAAACATACCCTTTATACAATGCCAGACATTTGACCCGTATTTCAAAAAACACCACTGGATATAGATTATGGCTATACACAGTTATGACCTTTTTACATTGTTTCACATTTGAAAATTCAAATTTTACAAAATTTGCCTATTAGAGGTATTCAGGGCACAGTCTTCCACACAAGTAGTATGTTGACGTTCTGGAATGACAAGAACCTGTACAAACCATCAAGGTAGCAGTTAAACTACATACAATAGAAAAGATGCTTAGAATAACCAATCTAAATTATTGCAATATATCGTATACCTCTCTGAAAGTATTAGAGCTTCCTACTGTTGTAGTAGGTCCATGATCAAGCATGCCAGGAATATCGCAAAAGTTGTCAAATGATAAATCTATATTGTCACAACAAAAAAGATGCTTAGACTAACAAATGTATATTAATATAAACAACCTAAATGATGATGAATTGGTAATGCAAACTATAAAATATTCTTAGAATAACCAATCTATATTATTCTAAATGACCTAATTGATGATGAGATGGTAATGCAAACTATAAAAGACGCTTTGAATAACCAATCTATATTATTTTAATCTATCACATAACTCTCTAAAGGGATCAGAGTTGGCTATTGTTGCAGCAGGTCCATGATCAATCGTGCCAAAAATATCCCAAAAGTACATACAAAATATCACTATTAAAGACACCTGCATTGCAATAGTATATAAAATATCAGTATTAAATAAAGAACACTAATGAACTTAAGCACAATGAACCTAAGCATTGTACCTTTCATTCTTGAATATGCTATTCAAGTGTGCTTGAAGGGTCATTTCTTTGCTTAAGAGTATCCAATATTGCTTCATGATCAACATTACTAAGTGTCCATAGTTGTTTTGTCTTTGGTTTGGCATGATGCTTCAACAACTTAATATTTGTTGCTATAACAAGGTGTGAATAGATGAGAATGATTTTGTGTTTCTCATAGTCTTGAAATGCAGGTATACCATTCTTTCTAATCATATATGTTCACAACTAAGTTCCTGCAACCACAACTGAACCTGTAGGATACACGAACCCATCATCATCTTCCATCAATTATGCTAGCTTGTGCTTTACCCACACACATCGAGCCAACCAACATTCTAATCTCTCTTCATTCCCCTGCAGTGTGAAAACTATAAAAACATGTCCTAGTTGTAGTAGATCTGAAAGGCGGTCGTAATCAAGTGAACTTTCCATTGTGTCATTTGTCATGGATATAGTTTGAGATAAAGGAGTTAGATACTATGGAACCCATGTATCCACCCACTCACTTGACTCACATTGATCCCACTCGCACTGAATAGAACTATGACAAAAACAAGCCAACTGTTGTGTCCAAATGGTCCATGTGCTTGCGTCTGAGCTTCGAAACGAATGCATCTTTTGAAGAAGCTTTGATTGTATGACAATCCAATCTACCTCCCACTGTACCCTCTTCAACCAACCAAAATAATCTGTGCATTGTTGAATCAAGTGTCCCTCCTTGTGACAATGTTGAACTACACCAATCAATAATAGAATATGCATCACTGAATTTTGCTCCTGAAAAATTAAATTGCTCCTTAACTAGAGCTCTCTTTACACATGCACCTGCTCCATCATGCTCCCCTTTCCCATGCCTAGCTTCAAAAAAACTACAAATATTAGGTACACCCCTCTTTCAATGCATTCTACTCAACTAATAAAACATATGAGAATTCTTTAATTGACCTGTGTAGTTATCTGACCAAATGAGATGTCAGCTCAATGCTATATCATGCTCCTACAAGAACTCAAAAAAAATCTCAAAACAATGTTGGACATACTCAAACGAGTGACATCTATCATCACTCATATAAAAATGATACTCTTTGATTATCTTTCGATCCTCCTCTATACTATCAGGTGCATGTCTAAACATTATGTGGACAAAAATAGCAATCTGAATGGAATTGTAATACTGAGATTGTACCTCGTTTTGTGGTTTCAATGTGTAGTTTTCTGCAAAATCAACCACTGATATAATAGTGCCAATTGGAAAAGAGACCTTACATATCCTTAATTGTTGATCCAACCATTGAGACCTATCACTATGCCTTGCATATTTGTAGAAAAGATTGTCCTTAAAATCTGAAATAAAATCAGCAACACTGCATTCTTTTGTAACCAACTCGCATCTAGAACCTTCACCTCCACTCTGCAAAGTATATTTGACTATCTCATCTCTTTTTCTCAACAAGATTCTTTCCAAATTCATTTTCAGAACCCTCATGAAAACATTGAACAAACTTTGACAAGCCACCACATTGTGAGCACTTCACATTTAAACAATCATTTCTATAGAAAAAGGAACCATCGTCTCTAGAACATAAAAATAGATCTAGCAAGTCTTGTGATGATTTCAGAAGATGCATTGCACCACACTCCTGCAACATTTTATTAGTATGAAAAGTAGAACGGATATAGCATAATAGTTCATGGTACATTGAAAAATCCACATGGTATTTGCAACAACAAGTATTACGAATCTCAAGAGGCACACAATAAAATGGTTTCAAACCTTCAAAAGTCCTTTGCGAGATTTCCATATTTGGATGTGTTTCAATAAATTTGTTGAACAACATTGTTTGGCTTGATTCCAAGAAATGTTTAGGATGTGGTGTACGGTATCGACTACCAATTCTTAACTTTAAAAGATCCTTTGCATTAGGTGATACTCTATAGTTATCATGCCAAAATTGTTGAATTACCTGCTTTACATTATCGGTTAACTTTTTTATCAACACGTGGAAGCCTCCCAACAAAAGCCCATGTATCATTTTGAAGAGGATCATCTATTCTTTCTCTTCTTGCAAGTGCTCTATCCAAACTTTTATGATTTATGTCAAAATCAATACAAGTTTGTCTCATAAAGCGAGCCTTTTTCCATTGATGGCTTACGAGGGAGGTTGTAATGACTCTATGAGTAGCTATCTTATCTTTTTCCTTGTTATTTTTTCCAATAGACTTGAGAGCATTAAATTCTTTTTTGACAATAATAGAATTTTTTTCGGTCTTCTTGTTCACACGAATCTTCAATTTGGCTAGCAAAGGTCTTATCTTTTTCATCTTTAGCAATTGTACAAAAATTTGGCATTGCTCGGTTAATGTCTTATCGCGAAAATATTGGTTGAAAAGTCTTCTAGCCCACAACTGAACAGTTCATGTTGACCTCTTGCCTTCAAAATTGTTTATAATGTTATCATCAATTTCAACTAACCTTTTAGGGGTCCTTGAAGGTCTTGAATTTGGAATATGTCTTTCTTCCACACAAGGTTCTTCATTTCTCATGTAATCTGGTGAAATATAATTTACACTTGCTTCACTATTATGTTCAACATCTTCATTTCCAACATTTTCACCTTGAACATTTTTAATATCAATTTGAATAATTTCATTCCCAATTTCAATATCATGTTCAACATCTTCAATTCCAACATTTTCACCTTGAACATTTTCATTATCAATTTCAATATTTTCATTCCCAATTTGAATATCATGTTCAACATCTTCAATTCCAACATTTTCACCTTGAACATTTTCAATATCAATTTGAAAATTTTCATTCCCAATTTTAATAATGTTCTATCATCACTCATATAAAACATATGAGAATTCTTTAATTGACCTATGCAGTTATCTGACCAAATGAGATGTCGGCTCAGTGCTATATCATGCTCCTGCAAGAACTCAAAAAAATTCTCGAAACAATGTTGGACATACTCAAACGAGTGAGATCTATCATCACTCATATAAAAATGATACTCTCTGATTATCTTTCGATCCTCCTCTGTACTATCAGGTGCATGTCTAAACATTATGTGGACAAAAATAGCAATCTGAATGGAATTGTAATACTGAGATTGTACCTCGTTTTGTAGTTTCAATGTGTAGTTTTCTGCAAAATCAACCACTGATATAATAGTGCCAGTAGGAAAAGAGTCCTTACATATCCTTAATTGTTGATCCAACCACTAAGACCTATCACTATGCCTTGCATATTTTTAGAAAAGATTGTCCTTAAAATCTGAAATCAGCAACACTGCATTCTTTTGTAACCAACTCGCATCTAGAACCTTCACCTCCACTCTACAAAGTATATTTGACTCTCATCTCTTTTTCTCAACAAGATTCTTTCCAAATTCATTTTCAGAACCCTCATGAAAACATTGAACAAACTTTGACAAGCCACCACATTGTGAGCACTTCACATTTAAACAATCATTTCTATAGAAAAAGGAACCATCATCTCTAGAACATAAAAATAGATCTAGCAAGTCTTGTGATGATTTCAGAAGATGCATTGCACCACACTCTTGCAACATTTTATTAGTATGAAAAGTAGAACGGATATAGCATAATAGTTCATGTTACATTGAAAACTCCACATGGTATTTGCAACAACAAGTATTACGAATCTTAAGAGGAGCACAATAAAATGGCTTCAAACCTTCAAAAGTCCTTTGCAATATATCCATATTTGGATTTGTTTCAATAAATTTGGTGAACAACATTGTTTGGCCTAATTCCAATAAATTTTTAGGATTTTTTCTACGCTCTCAACTGCCAATTCTTAACTTTAAAACATCCTTTGCATTGGGTGATACTCTAGAGTTATCATGCCAAAATTGCTGAATTACATGCTTTACATTATCAGTTAGCTTCTTATCAACACGTGGAAGCCTCTCGAAAAAATCCCATGTATCATTTTGAAGAGGACCATCTATTATTTCTCTTCTTGTAAGTACTTTATCCAAAGTTTTACGATTTATGTCAAAATCAATACAAGTTTGTCTCATAAAGCGAGCCTTTTTCAATTGATGGCTTACTAGGGAGGTTGTAATGATGCTCTTAGCAGCTCTCTTATCTTTTTCCTTGTTATTTTTTCCAATAGACTTGAGAGCATTAAAAATATTTTTGGCAATAATAGTATTTTTTTCAGTCTTCTTGTTCACACGAATCTTCGATTTGGCTAGCAAAGGTCTCATATTTTGCATCTTTAGCAATTGCACAAAAAGTTGGCATTGCTCGGTCAATGTCTTATTGCTAAAATATTGGTTGAAAATTCTTCTAGCCCAAAACCGAATAGTTCTTGTTGACCTCTTGCCTTCAAAATTGTTTATAATGTTATCATCAATTTCAACTAACCTTTTAGGGGTCCTTGAAGGTCTTGAATTTGGAATATGTATTTCTTCCACACAAGGTTCTTCATTTCTCATGTAATCTGGTGAAACATAATTTACACTTTCTTCAATATTATGTTCAACATCTTCATTTCCAACATTTTCACCTTGAACATTTTCAATATCAATTTGAATAATTTCATTCCCAATTTCAATATCATGTTCAACATCTTCAATTCCAACATTTTCACCTTGAACATTTTCATTATCAATTTCAATATTTTCATTCCCAATTTGAATATCATGTTCAACATCTTCAAGTCCAACATTTTCACCTTGAACATTTTCAATATCAATTTGAACATTTTCATTCCCAATTTCAATATCATGTTCTACATTTTTACCTTGAACATATTCAATTTCCTCTTCACTTGAAAGACCATAGGGCTCAGGTTCACCAATATTTAACATACCTTGTCTTTTCTTCCTATGACCTTCTCTATCTCTTTGTCTATATTCTTCAATTTGTTCTTTTGTCAGCTTTCTCTTACATTTTTGCTTCTGACGACTGCTGCTCCCCATTATACCACATAAAAGATGCTAAAAAATCATTCCTTATGACAAATTTGAGTACAAGATGCTCCAAAATTTTTATCTTTGTCTCTTCTTGTCTGAAACTGCGCATTTGTTGCTTGCAAAGTGCTGCAAAAAGAATGTAGGGTCCATTGGAATGCACAAAAATGGCCCACAAATCTGATATCCGATATAATTGGATATCTAATTTGGAAAACATTTCAAAATGTTTTGCAACAGTAAGATTTTAGTTCTATACGTCGGAGTTTTACAAATCAGATATCCAATTCAAATCGGATATTCGATTTGTGCCCACATAGACCTAAGGGTTAATGGTAGAGAGTGGGAGAGTGGGAGATTGAGAGAGGGAGAGGGAGAGAGGGAGAGTGGGAGGGAGAGAGGGTTTAGGGTTGAGGGAGAGAGGGAGAGTGGGAGAGTGGGAGATTAAGAGAGGGAGAGGGAGAGAGGGAGAGTGGGAGGAGAGATAGAGGGAGGGAGATCAAAAGCAGGAGAGGGAGGAGAGTGGAGAGTGGGAGGGAGAGAGGCTTAGGGTTGATGGAGAGAGGAGAGTGGTAGATTGAGAGAGGGAGAGGGAGGGAGAGAGAGAGTGGGAGGGAGATAGAGGGAGGGAGAGGAGGGAGAGAGGGAGGGAGAGAGTGGGAGGAGTGGAAGAGGGAGAGGAGAGGAGAGGGGAGAGGGAGAGGAGAAAGGGAGGGAGAGGGAGAGAGGGTTTAGATTTGAGGGCGAGGGAGAGTGGGAGAGTGGGATGGAGAGAGGGAGAGAGGGTTTAGGGTTGAGGGAGAGAGGGAGAGTGAGAGAGTGGGAGATTGAGAGAGGGAGAGGGAGAGAGGGAGAGTGGGAGAGAGAGAGAGAGAGAGTGGGAGAGAGAGGGGGTTTAGAGTTGAGGGAGAGAGAGAGAGAAGGGAGAGGGGAGAGAGATTGGATTGATTGAGTGAGAGACTTGGGAGAGATAAAGGTGGAGAGAGAGAGAGGGAAAGAGATAATATTTAAATATTTTATATATTAGTAATATATATATATAAATATTTATAGATTAACTAAAATATTAAAATAATATTTAAATATTATACATAATAATATAATATATTATATATTAAATACATAATTCGGTAAGAGATTATCATAAATTGTATATTATATATTACATTATAAACTATATTGTATGTTATATATATTAAATTATAAACTTTATTGCAGTTTTGAAATCATATATTAAAAATTGTATATTTTTTTTAAAACTCATATCTAAAACATATCAGATATTGGATTCAAATCGGATATCCGTTGTGAATCAGATATTTGATATGATGACACAAAATTTAATGCCTAGGGATTAGGCTTGGGCTTTCTTTGGAATTTGGTTCAGACCTACCAATCCTAAGAAGTCAACACAAAAAATGTGTTTAACAACTTACCTTGCTTTTCCAGACTTCGCCCATGTGGCCAACGACTTTTATTGTACCCAAAATTGATGAAACGAAAAGGGTTTGTAAAGGAGTTTCTCAGATTTCTACAAATATAAATTATACTTTACTTTGAATCTAATAAATAATTATTATTCATTTTTTATTAGAATTACGACTAAAGTCCTGATTGATAGTTTGATAGAAAAACATCTATAGCTTTCAAATGGTATCACATTTTTTGAATCCAAAACATGCGTCACATTCTATGCTTGATACTATAGGATTTAAAAAAAAAATGCATTTCATGAAGTTTTGACCAAGTTAAGGTGGTCAGACATACGAGTTTTTATATTTTTTTAAATTTGTAATAAAAAATTCATAATTAATTATTTACTTGAAAAAAAATTACAAAAAAATATGCATCACATCCGGACATGAGTCCTCTACTTATATCTAAAATATTATAAAAAAATATTATCATTTTATTATGGTTAGGGTGGTCAGATAGACACCTACTTCTTATTTTTTCCCTAAAATTTTAGTACTATTGCATTGAAATATCAATTTTTCACCAAATAGATTTTTCTTTTAACAAAAAATAACCTAGTAGTTTAGAAACTATATTCAATTTTCCATAGATTCTATTTTTTACATATTTTTGAAATAATATAGATAACTTATTCAAATTTTTATGTCAAGTTGCCTAACTCTGATTTTTTTGAATTTTCATTGCCACTTAAGGGCTTGTTTTTTCCATGATGATCCTGCATAGGATAAGAAGCTAACCGATAATGTAAAGCAGGTAATTCAGCAATTTTGGCATGATAACTCTAGAGTATCACCCAATGCAAAGGATGTTTTAAAGTTAAAAATTGGCAGTCGGAGCGTACACAGAATCCTAAAAATTTCTTGGAATCAAGCCAAACAATGTTGTTCACCAAATTTATTGAAACACATCCAAATATGGAAATCTTCCAAAGGAATTTTGAGGGTTTGAAGCCATTTTATTGTGTGCCTCTTAAGATTCGTAATACTTGTTGTTGCAAATACCATGTGGATTTTTCAATGTACCATGAACTATTATGCTATATCCATTCTACTTTTCATACTAATAAAATGTTGCAGGAGTGTGGTGCAATGCATCTTCTAAAATCATCAAGGGACTTGCTAGATCTATTTTTATGTTCTAGAGATGATGGTTCCTTTTTCTATAAAAATGATTGTTTAAATGCGAAGTGCTCACAATGTGGTGGCTTCTCAAAGTTTGTTCAATGTTTTCATGAGGGTTCCAAACATAAATTTGGAAAGAATCTTGTTGAAAAAAAGAGATATGAGATAGTCAAATATACTTTGTAGAGTGGAGGTGAAGGTTCTAGATGCGAGTTGATTACAAAAGAATGCAGTGTTGCTGATTTTATTTCAGATCTTAAGGACAATCTTTTCTTCAAATATGCCAGGCATAGTGATAGGTCTCAGTGGTTGGATCAACAATTAAGGATATGTAAGGACTCTTTTCTAATTGGAACTATTATATTAGTGGTTGATTTTGTAGAAAAATACACATTGCAACCACAAAATGAGGTACAATCTCAGTATTACAATTCCATTCAGATTGCTATTTTTGTCCACATAATGTTTAGACATGCACCTGATAGTACAGAGGAGGATCGAAAGATAATCAGAGAGTATCATTTTTATATGAGTGATGATAGATCTCACTCGTCTGAGTATGTCCAACATTGTTTTGATATTTTTTTTGAGTTCTTGCAGGAGCATGATATAGCACTGGGTTGACATCTCATTTGGTCAGATAACTGCATAGGTCAATTCAAGAATGCTCGTATGTTTTATTGGTTGAGTAGAATGCATGTAGAGAGGGGTTTACCTAATATTTGGATTTTTTTTAAGCTGGCCATGGGAAAGGGGAGCATGATGGAGCAGGTGCATGTGTAAAGAGAGCTCTAGTTAAGGAGCAATTGAATATTTTAGGAGAAAAATTCAGTGATGCACGTTCTATTGTTGATTGGTGTAGTTCAACATTGTCACAGGGAGGGACACTTGATTCAACAGTGCACATATTCTTTTGGTTGGTTGAGGAGGGTATAATGGGAGGCAAATTGGATTTTCATACATTCAAAGATGCATTCATTTCGAAGCTCAGATGCAAGCACATGAACCATTTGGACACAATAGTTGGCTTGCTTTTGTCAGAGTTGTATTCAGTGCGAGTGGGATCAATGCGAGTCAAGTGAGTGGGTGGATACATGGGTTCCACAGTATCTAACTCCTTTATCTCAAAATATATCCATGACAAATGACACAATGGAAAGTTCACTTGATTACAACTACATTTTAGATCTACTACAGCCAAGACATGTTTTTGTAGTTGTTGCACCACAAGGGAATGAAGAGAGATCAGAATATTGGTTGGCTCGATGTGTGCGGGTAAAGCATGAGATAACACAATCGATGGAAGATGATGATGGGTTCATGTATCCTACAGGTTGAGTTGTGGTTGTAGGAACTTGGTTGTGAACATACATGATTAGAAAGAATGGCATACATGCATTTGAAGACTACGAGAAACACAAAACCATTCTCATGTATTCACACCTTATTATAGCAACAAATGTTAAGTTGTTGAAGAATCATGCCAAATCAAAGAAAAAACAACTATGGACACTTAGCAATGTTGATCATGAAGCAATATTGGATACTCTTAAGCAAAGAGATGACCCTTAAGGCATACTTGAATAGCATATTCAAGAATGGAAGGTACAATGCTTAGGTTCATTATGCTTAAGTTCATTAGTGTTCTTTATTTAATACTGATATTTTGTATACTATTGCAATGCAGGTCTCTTTAATAGTGATATTTTGTATGTACTTTTGGGATATTTTTGGCATGATTGATCATGGACCCGCTGTAACAATAGCCAACTCTGATCCTTTTAGAGAGATATGCGATAGATTACAATAATATAGATTGGTTATTCAAAGCGTCTTTTATAGTTTGCATTACTATCTCATCATCAATTAGGTCATTTAGAATAATATAGATTGGTTATTCTAAGCATATTTTATAGTTTGCATTACCAATTCATCATCATTCAGGTTGTTTAGATTAATATAGATTTGTTAGTCTAAGCATCGTTTTTGTTGTGACAATATAGATTTATCATTTGACAACTTTTGTGATATTCCTGGCATGATTGATCATGGACCTGCTACAACAATAGGCAGCTCTGATACTTTCAGAGAGGTATGCAATAGATTACAATAATATAGATTGGTTATTCTAAGCATCTTTTCTATTGTATGTAGTTTAAATACTACCTTGATGGTTTGTATAGGTGCTTGTCACTCCAGAACGTCAACATACTACTCTTGTGGAAGACTGTGCCCTGAATGCCTCCAATAGGCAAATTTTGTAAAATTTGAATTTTGAAATGTGAAACAATGTAAAAAGGTCATAACTGTGTATAGGCATAATCTATATCTAGTGATGTTTTTTGAAATATAGGTCAAATGTTTGACATTGTATAGAGGGTATGTTTAAAATTTAAAGAGCTTTTTGTACTTAATCAAGCTACAACCGAAGGTTTTCTTCCTGGTTCTTTCTTGTTGGTATGATCATTTGAACCAGGTTTTGTAATATCTCCTATTTATATATAATTACAAATAAAGATGATTTAAACTCCAATTTGATCGTCAAAACCAAACTTGGGTGCAACTTTACTCCCCCAACCTTGCCACACCCTATAAACTCATCAAACACGTCTATTAGGACTTGTAGAAGCTTGATCCAACCTTAAATATTTTTGTGCCCACATTTCATTGATATTAGCATATTGTAACCATCACAATTTTGAAAAAATAGCCTCTCAAAGATTGTTGTCTTTTAGCACTTTGGATTCTTAAAGGAAATCATCAGTCCAATGTACCTAAAAGTGATTCAGCGTATTTGGGTATAAAAGACGACCATTCCTAGAGTAAACATACCAATCCGGACGTGTTGGAATAGTCTATTTGATCGTACGAGTTGGAGAATGAAAGTTACACCACTTTGCAACTTTACACTATTTGCATTTGGTAAATTTTCCCTCAATTGAAAACTCATCACCACGGGAAAATGCCTCCGAGATAGAAAAAATAGAGAGAGGTTATTGTAGATGGTCCCAACATTATCCCTTATCCTTAGACAGAGAGTTTGTAAGCATCACGGTATCCAAGAAATATCCCTTTGAAGATTGTTGTCTTTTAGCACTTTGGACTCTTAAGGGAAATTGTCGGTCCAATGTAGCTCAGAGTGATTCGACGTATTTGGGTGCAAAAGAGGACCATACCTAGAATAAATGTACCCATCCATCTAGACATGTTGGAATAGTCCATTTGGTTGTATGAGTTAGAGAATGAAAGTTGCACCACTTTGCAACTTTACACTACTTGCATTTGGCAACTTTTCCCTCAACTAAAAACTCATCACCACGGGGAAACGCCTCCAAGATAGAAAAAAATCAGAGAGGTTATTGTAGAGTCCCAACACTATCTCATATCCTCAGACGGAGAGTCTATAAGCATCACGGTTTCCAAGAAATAGCCCTTTGAAGATTGTTGTCTTTTAGCACTTTGGTCTCTTGAGGGAAATCGTCGGTCTAATGTAGCTCAATGTGATTTGGCGTGTTTGGGTACAAAAAAGGACCATGCCTAGCATAAACGTACCCATCCGGATATGTTGGAACAGTCCGTTTGATTGTACGAGTTGGAGAATGAAAGTTGCACCACTTTGCAACTTTACACTACTTGCATTTGGCAACTTTTCCCTCAACTTAAAACTCATCACCATGGGAAAACACCTCCTAGATAGCAAAAATTGAGATAGGTTATTGTAGATGGTCCCAACACGATCCCATATCCTTAGATGGAGAGTTTTTAAGCATCACAGTTTCTGAGAAATAACCCTTCAAAGATTGTTGTTTTTTAACACTTTGGACTCTTAAGGGAAATCGTCGGTCCAATGTAGCTCAGAGTGATTCGGTGTATTTGGGTGCAAAAGGGGACCATACCTAGCATAAACGTACCCATTTGGACATATTGGAACAATCTGTTTGGTTTTATGATTTGGAGAATAAAAGTTACACCACTTTGCAACTTTACACTGGGTGCATTTGACAAGTTTTCCTTCAACTGAAAACTCATTGTCATGGGAAAACGACTCTGAGATAGAAAAAACTGAGAGATTTTATTATAGATGGTCCCAATTCAATCTCATATCCTCAAACTAAGAGTTTGTAAGCATCACGGTTTCCGAGAAATAGCCCTTCAAAGATTGTTGTCTTTTAGCACTTTGGACTCTTAAGGGAAATTGTCGATCCAATGTAATTCAAAGTGATTCGGTGTATTTGGGTGCAAAAGAGTATCATACCTAGCGTAAATGTACCCATCTGGACCTATTGGAATAGTCCGTTTGGTTGTACGAGTTGGAGAATGAAAGTTGCACCACTTTGCAACTTTACACTGCTTGCATTTGGCAACTTTTCCCTCAATTGAAAACTCATCACCATGGGAAAACACCTCCGAGATAGAAAAAACCGAGAGAGGTTATTGTAGATGGTCCCAAAATGATCCCATATCCTCAGAGGGAGAGTCTATAATCATCATGGTTTCCAAGAAATATCCCTTCCAAGATTACTTCCTTTTAGCACTTTGGACTCTTAAGGGAAATCATTGGTCCAATTTAGCTTGGAGTGATTCGACGTATTTGGGTGCAAACAAGGACCATACTTAACATAAACGTACCCATCCAGACATGGCAGAATAGTCTGTTTGGTCATACGAGCTGGAGAATGAAAGTTGCACCACTTTGCAACTTTACACTGCTTTCATTTGACAACTTTTCCCTCAACTGAAAACTCATCACCACAAAAAAATGCCTCCGAGATAGCAAAAACCGAGAGAGGTTATTGTAGATGGTCCCAACAAGATCTCATTTCCTCATACAAAGAGTCTATAAGCATCATGATTTCTAAGAAATAGCCCTTCCAATATTGCTTCCTTTTAGCACTTTGGACTCTTAAGGGAAATCGTTGATCCAATGTAACCCAGAGTGATTCGGCATACTTGGGTGAAAAAGAGGACCATACCTAGCGTAAACGTACCCATCCAGACATGTTGGAATATTTTGTTTGGTCGTACGAGTTGGAGAATGAAAGTTGCACCACTTTGCAACTTTACACTGCTTGCATTTGACAACTTTTCCCTCAACTGAAAACTCATCACCACGGGAAAACGCCTCTGAGATAGCAAAAAATGAGAGAGTTTATTGTAGATGGTCCCAACACAATCTCATATCCTTAGATAGATATTCTGTAAGAATCATGATTTTTGAGTAATAGTCCATCAAAGATTGCTGCCCTTCTACACTTTAGACTCTTAAGGGATTTCGCTGATTGATCCTAGCTCGGACTGCTTCGATCTATTTGGGTGTGAAAGGGAACCATAAATAGCCTAAACGTACCCATTTGGACGTGATGGAATAGTCAATTTGATCATACAATTTTTAGAACAAGATTTATTGATGCCCTTACAAGTAGTTTTCATTCTCCAATCGAACTCCAATGTTGTTTTTTGTGCGAAAAAAAGCCATGAGACCATAGCTTGTTGCGAAAAACTAGTCAAACACCTTTATTTCAACCCTACCACAACTTCTAGACTCCTATCTTGCACTTCCCTTTACAATTTTAATAGTTTGCCTTCAAAAGACTACATGGCAATTTTGACAATTTTGAAGCAAGAATGCATTTTTGGCATATTGGACCCCTAGACTCAAAATTTCAACTAAATACACCTTAAATGGTATTCATTGACCTTATTTAGCATAAATATATCACACCTAACCTCTCAACCTATCAACCTTCAAATTTTTAATATCACAAATAGTAGATTAGGTGGGAAACTAGAGAGGAAGAGTTGATGGTGAGTGGCCTAGTGAAGGCTAGATAAGAAGAGTTTGAGGAATATGGTGTTAGGATAGGGGATTGTCCTTGGTTGTCATATTTGGTTGTGTGAAAAATGTATGCTACTATGGGGATGGTTCTAATCATAAAGAACTTAACAAATATTGTGAAGAGAAGAGTTGAAGGGCATAGATACATGTCTAGTTGGCAAAAGCTTATGGAAGAGCATGAAATAGAGATACTAATGTATGCATGTTTAGATTTGTGTATTGAATTTTTGTGTGTAGGTGTCAAAGCTTGGGAAACACCATTTGCAGGTGTCAATGAAGACAAATAGAAGCAAGAAGATCCATTTGATAAGGATCAAGCATGGCAAGACCAAGACAACGCAAAGCATGAAGGGTACAAAATCCCTCGGATGAAGATTTCCATGCAAGTGACTTGGAGTGGGTTTGAAGGGATTGTGAAGAAGATAGGAGTAGACCTATGGAATGATTTATGGGGCATAACTCTTTTGTACCCGAGGAGTATGGTGCAAGAGCACCTAAAACATGTAAGATTTCATGAATTGACAAGGCCATGCCTCCTTATGTATAGGTTGTACCTCATAGGCATGGGCATGAATTAGATAGGGGTAGGCGTAGGGAAAAGTTTTTAGGGGTGATAAAGGGATTAGATTGGTCTGAGAAGGGTGCCTTGTTAAGAAGCACATATTTTTGTGCCTTTTGATTAAGGGTAGAGAGTGAGTTTTTGAGAAGTTGAATAAAAATAGGTTGGAACTTATTGGAAACTATTGGAATAGGTGTATTTAATGGTGTTTAAGAGGTCTGAGTGATTTAGAATAACCTAATAAGAGTAGAAGTGTGAAACCCTAGTTGGAAGGGGAAAAAACAAGGGAAAATTGGTGATTTTACAAAGAAAGTGTAAGCCAAATTATGGGGCAGCATAATACAATGATGTTTTAATTTTGAAAAAAAAAATTTAAGAGGGAATGAAGTGGTTTTAGGATTGAGTGAGGTCAGAGTGTACAAGTTCCAATAAGCCCTACCAACAGGCCAGTGAACTGTTTGATAACTAGCTTTGGTAGACATGTATGAAAAAAGTGGTAGCATAGACATGACAGTGGACTATTTGAAAAAAAGCCTCAAAGAAATGTGGTCTCATAGAATTCCATGACAAGAAAATGCAATTGACAAATGGTGGACTAGTTTTTAGTTATGCAATATAAAGTAATTGCATAACTGCTTAGGTTGACTTTGTAAAAACTATATTGTAATTTAAATTTTTTCATCTATCAACATCTAGTTGTTAGTTATGCAATGTGAAGTAATGCTTTGAGTAACTTGAAAGATGTGCAATGCAATGTAATCAGCGATATAAATATAAACTACATAATATAACCATTTTTTTTTATGCTGTTGTACATTAATATTTAACCATTGCTCAAGATAAAAATTTCAAAGAGTTTAATCATGCATATGAGGAACAAATTAAATTTTGATTGTCAACTTCTATATATCAAATTAGCCAATAATCAAGTGTCTGTCCATATACAAAAATGGCATCGATGCCAACTCAAATAAAGTTTCACAAAATGTGGCATATCCCATCTCAATATCTATTCAAAATTTACATGCCAAAATGTCTATCTCATCCTAAACTACTAGTGGATAATCAAAATGGAGCCTCTTTGAAGCACTTGTTGGCTCTGAAGGTAGCTGCACAAGAAAAATTCAAACCACAATTGAGATTAGTTATAGTATATAATTTAAAATCGAATAATTAACATCAAAATTAATATATATTGAATTTTAATTGAACTCTAAAATTGAAATCTTGATTACCTAAAATATACATCTCTTCATAGGGTCAGGAGTCCTAGAATATACGAAACCAAATTTTGAAATGCCAATCTATATATGTGAACAAAAACATAAAATTGATCCAAGTTAGCATACAATTATTGGTAATAGGAACATATTTACCAAACACTAAATAAAATAAACACATACCTCTTTAGGTTGATCTTTTTCTTTATCTCCTTTAGGTGTTTTAATACCTCCTCCTTGAGGTGTTTCAACACCTACTCCTTGAGGTGTTCCAATACTTGCTCCTTCAGGCGGTGTGTCACTTGTCAACAATGATGTATAGCTCATAATTTCCTGTACATAAAAATGACAAGTACATATGAAACTACCAATCTATGGCAATGTATGTATAATCAATATAAGATCTTAAAAATATTAATTCAATCCAATTTGAGTTCAATTATCTTCCCCTTATCTAACTTTGCACCTCCATAGTCTAGACGAGGCTACACCTCACTCGCACTAGGTATTTCCTACAAGACGAAAATAAGATAAACATATAATTTATTATATAATTTCATTAATGACAATTCAAATGACAAGAAAGTATATAATAAAAAATGTAAACGAGTGAGTGTGAAAATATATACTTTGTGTGTGTCCAAGCCAAATGAAATGGCCCTAAGAGTGCTACCAGTCACTCGTGTGAGCTCCTCCTTGGACATCAACTATTAAATAGACCATGTATATAAATATTAGTACTTGATACTATCTCTTATTAATATTCATTTTAAAAAAATGCAAGTTATGAATTTACAACTTAAATCTTACTTGTGTCACTATTCCAACATCCCCCTCTCTAGCAGGAGAGGACTCTGTAGGATGCACTTCACTCCCCTGCGACTGATCTATAATGTCCACATCATGGAGGTCATAATCCAAAGTGTCCAAGGGATGCTCAATGGGTTGTACAAGAGGACCCAAGCATATATGGTGGAACATAGTACAGGTATGTGGCACACAAATATGTGGACCTGAGGAGGAAGATGCAGTAGCACTCAAGCCTTCGCCAACATCACCAGAATGTGGCTGAGCTACTATAGAAGCATGTGAAACCAAATGACCACTCAAAGAGTGAATAGCCTGAATAGTCTGTGTGGTTACATCCTAGATAATCTTTGGATGATATATTGGAGGTGGAGGAGGGGGAACATATGGGCGTGGGACTACTCTAATTGCCTCTGGTCTATCCTAGGGCATACCTCCATCGATGCCCTGGAAGGGTTTAATGTCAAAGTAATTGACATGATGTCCTAACACAAACTCAACATATAATTTTTTAGTATAGTAAAATGGTATATCAAAATTGTTGTTTGGTGGTTTATCAAAAACCATACACCAACGATCCGAAAATCTATCTACAATGTCCCTATTCGTACACCATTTTATAGAAAGTTTTGTTTTATTAACATTCACTAGCAAACCGATGTGGGGGTTAGTGAATAAAGAGGCTATTTGGGCTTTGGTTATTTGGAGATATTTCACATCATCGTAAGACAATCCACATATATAATATTCCCTCATGTCTTCTCACCATGAATGAAAGGAATTATGTTGGGTGGAGAGGGTTTCTATATTTTTAATTATTTCCTTCAATGTGTTTGTCATATCTCTCAATCAAGGGATTGTCTTATAAACTTCACAAATGCCCCTCAATTGCCCCAAATTTTCATCAATTAAGTCTTCAATTGGTGGCTGTGGAGGTGGTGGAGCATTTGGTTGCGGAGGTGGTGGAGCGTTTGGCATTTGTGCATTTTCATTCTCAGCCATAATACCTTATTAAGGTTAAAAACTAATTAATCTAATTGAAATTACACAATATAAATGAAATTATTGTAAAAAACCCTAGTTTTTCACAAAAATCCCAAAAAATCCCTACTTTTTCAAAAAAATCCATAACAAACTCTAGTTTTTGATAAAAATACATCAACAACACTAGTTTTTAATCAAAATCCATTTAAAAACATTAATTTTTAATAAAAATTCATTGTAAACTCTAGTTTTTAATAAAAATCAATAAAAACCTTACTTTTGAAAAAAAAAATCATTAAAACTACTTAAAATTATAAAAATATAATTGAAAAATCAATTACAACATTAAAAAAACCAAAAACTTACCTTTGAAATCGGATATCTGGTGAAAACGGATATGTGATTTCGACTTCTCCTTGTGCGCCCGCATTCAAAGAGTGTAAAATGACTTTGACAGTCGGTTGTTTTTTATTTATATTGTTTGCACAAATCGGATATCCGATTTGTAAAAATAGGTTTGATTATTGCTTTGGAGGAATGTACTGACACCCGAGCCTAAAAAAAATCAACTCGGCATTTCCGCGTTTTTAAGTCGATCCAAAATATAATTTTTTTCCCATTGCCACTTTTTGGCCCATCGTGATCCTACACATACCCATTATATTTTAATCCTCTCTTTAATTTATGCAATGATTCTTTATTTCAATTATAAATGCATTAATATATGAAATGGTTTATTATTTAAAATATAAATGCATTAATTATGAATTGGTCTATTAATTTAAATACATAAGCTTTGTTAAAATTTTGTCTTATGGTTATTTTATTGGAACATTATTAGAATGAAAATATTATGACTTGATTTTACCCATCTTATATTGGTTGATGGATGGTATGGATTATTTTACATATGGGAAAGGAAATGATAAATACGTGATTTAAATGTTATCTAGCCTTATGAGTGTAGTTTTGTTTTGTAAAGACTTCCAGAGGCTTGGAATTGTCATTTTATTGAGATAAAATATGGCTTGTTATTATGGAGGTTCTTTATCTTGATTTCAATGTGAAGACATGAGCCATGCACGTTTAGTGTTCTTGTGATATTATTTAGAACATTTATATTCTATGTCATAGAAATGTGTTTGTCCATGGGAGACTTGCCATGCATGCTTTGTGGTTTATCGAGTTGTTTATGTCTTGGTATGTATGCGTCTATCTTGAGTTTATGTGAAAAGAAGACCTCTCTTGCATGCATATTGGCTTTATTGTTTTGGTCATTTTGAGAAGTTGTACTTTAGGAGGAGTGGCTTCCGTTAGGGGCCGGACCCGAAAGTGGTTGCATGGGTAACCTCTCGGAAGTGTTTAATGTAGTGATAACTTAATTAAGCTTTTAGGGGTTTGGGTAGTTAAATTTAACCATTCAAATAATGTTTGCCTCGCCTTGGACTTTAACGCTTGTTTAGGTTAAAGTAGGTTGAGAAGGCCTGGGATGGAAACTCGAACACTTCATCTTCTCAAGAAGTGATTCGAAGCTACATAAGTTCGTATAGGGGCCGAAAGTCGTTAGAGGTTTCCAGGGTAACTCTAGTAGAGGGTCGGTAACCTAGGAAGGCTATCCAGAGTAACCTATTATGTTTATGTGATGACACTCCTGTCCTTGTACACTTGTTAGTTCTCTTGTGTTGAGTCACTTGTGAATGTGAGTCACCTTTGGGAGTATGTCAGTTGTCTTGTCATTTTGATGTCATGTATGTTGACCATGTGTTGAGTGATGTTCTTGTTGTTGTTTTTTTTGACTTGAGGACCTGTTCTATCTCCTATCACGAGGGGTGGGCTTTCGAGTTCCACACGGTTGGGAGCAATGTGCTATTTCTTCCATTGGGTCCCCTGTAGGTGATATTGTTCGAGACATGCTTGTTCTTGGTAGGATTTTGGATACACATCGTTCACGGAGTTGTTTGTCGGACAAGTTCGTGGATGTGGTCGTCATCTATTCTTGATCTTATTCTTTATTGTACATACTCATGATGTTACATGAGGTTTCATTGTATTGTTACTTTTGATGTATCGAGATTTGTCACAATCTCGCTTATAGTAAATGAACTTGTAATGTAACTCTTGATGTAATGTAATCTAGATATGACTATTCACATGATTTGATTTTTATAGATCTTTTTATGTTATGATGTTTATTTACTTTAGTACCGTAGTTGTGGAACCCGAGAACGTTCATGTTAGGATATTTATTGCATATTGTTATTAAATGTTTTAAAAAATTAAAAATTATTCGGTTGACTAGCGTTAGTGAAGTGATGTTCCTTGGGTTCCACGACGAGGCATTACATTAATTGTGAGTAGGAATATAATTTAATTTTTCTTATATAATAATAAAGATATTAGAGTGAATTATCAAGGAAGATCTAATTCTCAAGTAATACCAATTGCATTTTTCAAGTGATTGGTAATGCGTAAAAGAAATTATGATGTAGAAGATCATGTTAACATTAATACTAATTGCTAATAATATTACTAAATATAGATGATTTTAATATTATATAGTATTTTGGAAGGAAAGTAATAAGGATATTCACATTGAGTTAAACCTTAAAACATTATGATTGAAGCATTAAAACTTCGTTATCATAAGAAGGTTTCTTAGTTTTGAAGTTTTGCCTTGTGTACATATATCAATTAGTATTTAATTAACACTTAGTAGAATTGGCTCATCTTCTATTGTAAATAAATTTTACAAGAGACTAAGAAGTAAGCAAGTAAAATGAAATTTCATTAATTCATGATTATATCAAAAATAGATTAGATTTATAATATATGGTTACTTTTGAAGTAATCATGACACACGTTCACAACCTTATGGTTTGATTATCTTAGATAGGAATCGAGATAAATTACTTCAAAAAAATATTGTATGATCACTATTATATATTATTCACAAATGAGGTATTAAAGGTTGAACAAGATAATAAATGCTTTAAATTTCATAATGTGTTGTATTCCATTATCTACAGTTATGTTCTACATACATTATGACTCTATAATTTTCTATAAATTTATTTCATGGTAATTCGATAGAGAAGTCATTATGATTCGGTTAACTTGCAAAAAGGGTAATTAGAGATTCTATATTCAATTCACATGATGATCAAGAATTATGTTTAGTAATACTTCAATTGTAATATTTCTTTTCGAAAAAATTGAACTAATGGTGACTTGGTCTAGATGCAGAAGGGGATGATAGTAGCATATCATTAACCTTCATTAGTAAATACCAGTAATGCCCAATGGCCATTGCATGGAGGATTGAAATAGGTATGAATTATATTTAAATTATTCTTGGTAATGAATATTTCATTTTATAATCATTACATATGGACCTTTAGATTTTGGATTTCTAATATGGCTTAATAATCATTTTCAAAACTTAAACTATTGTTGAAATTATTAACCAATGGTAAGTTTGGTGACTTGATTATATGGTTGTCATATCACAATAGAAATAGTCTTTGCAAAGAATAGATTTATTTCAATAGGTACTTATTTTACCATATTGTTTTTATCTTACCATTAAATTACTAATTATCTTTAAATTAGTAAAAAATAGTCAAAATTTGAGGCAATTAATATGTTTGTTAGAAGAAACCTTCATTAGAAGAGTTTCAATTCCTTTTGGAATCAATGTGTTTCTGTTATCATCACATTCCTAGTAGAAAGTAATTGTATCCTTATATGAAGCTTTTGTATCAAGTAGAGCAAGTGAAATTATTTATTGAGTTAGTGAGTAATATTGAGTTGCCTAAGGATCATGAAATATTAATGGTGAGTCAAGAAATTTCAAGGAGTTCAAATGACAAGGCATGGAATATCTTCTAGAGAATTGGCATCCATCTAGGACATATTGGAAGGAAGGTAAATACGTAACATTATACTATGACAAAAAATTATCTTAGGAGAAGGAAAATATAATATGATTAATTAATATCGCAATTGTTAACTTTCCAAGTCAGTTATTTTTATGCCTATCAAGTTAACATGTACAACTAGTAAAGCATAGTCATGAATATTGTATATCACACATTATATATTGTTATGAAATAATAACCTTAAAGGAGGTTACAAACCTTAGGGGAATCCTATCCTTTGCTTAATCTACATATTCTAATTAATAGATTGGGAATTACTTATGATTAAATAGTGTATTATGTTATTATAAAATAGATTAATTATTCTATTGGTGTGTATGGTCTAAGGAATCCCTTTCGGTTTCACCTAAGTAGGTGGCAACTGACAAAGTATTGTCTAGGGAAAATTAAGTCCTAGAAAGGGTTGCATACCTGCTATTACAGTACTTAGATTTTTTTGACTATCTATAATTAACTAAGTCTATTTGTAGTCTATTTCTTGGTCGGGGGTTTGGCTAGAGTCCACGTGGATTCGTGATGCCAATATGGTCGGGTGGTGAGCAAGCCTTTCTAATAGTATGCATCATTTCAATTGTTTCTATAAAGTTGTTGAAATTTATTTTTTGTAATATTGTGTTATTTATTTATTTGACATAATGGATCATATATTTTTATTAAGTTTTCAAAAAATAAATTATTAGTAGAAATTTTAAGAGTATCTGACTAGGTTGTTACACATACTTTTGATGGATCCCTCAAAACCTTATCCGACTTCCCTAAAAGGAACACAACTTTTCTATTTAATACTTCTTGAAGTAATGAAAACTGATTAGTTGATAGAAATGAACCAGAATAGTGCTTCCAAATAACTTTCCCCATTAGGTCTTTTGTTTCTTGTATATAATCCAAGAATTTTTCACCCCATTCTAAAACCAAGGCTTCCATTATTATCTACAATTCCAGATTATTTCTCAAAGGTGAGTTATTGTTCCAAGAGTCTCTCCAAAATTTCACACTTTGACCATTATGAATTTCCCAAGTGATATATGAAGTAATAATAGATCTGCATGATACCAATAAATTCCACATAGTTGAACCTTTTGGAGGGTTAGAAATGGTGAGGATCATTAGGGCGTTTGTGTTATCCAAGTATTTAGCTTGCATTATCTTAGTCCACTTTTCTTTCGGCTTTGTATACATTTTCCAAGCTAATTTAGCTCCAAATGCCTTGTTTCAGATTGATATATTATGTATAATTTCTCCCCCTTGAGTTTTTCCCAAATTCATACTATCCAATGATATCAAAGGCACTTTTCTATCATTTATGTTTCCCTTCCAGAGAAAATTCTTAAAAATTTTCTCAAATTCTGAAATGACAAATTTTGGAAAGTTCAAATAATTGTAACATTTTTGTATAATATAGAAACACTAACTAGTTCATTATGTATAGCTTTGACTCACCTTTCCAATACCTATAAAAATCAAAATTTTGATAAGAAACAAAAAAGTTATGCCCATTTTACTAAAGATGAATTTTTGGGCTTTTGAAAATGGATATCTGTTTTACACTAACAAATAGCCATTTTATTAAAAGGATCATCCATTTTGTCAAAATAGATTATCATTTTTTTAATAAAAAGGGGGTAATTTTTTTATTGAATCAAAGAAACATGACAAAGAAAAATGGAATACACCCACTAAGGGAACCAACGAATCTTAAATTAAGTCACACCCAAGAAGCACCTCATATCCTCCATAACCCAATCTTCTAGAACAAGAGCCAAATCACCAAGAAGGTTACCCCAATCATCCACATTCCAAGTCTCCATCTACTCTGATGCCTACCTAGCCAAACCATCAGCCACCCTATTCCACTCTCGAGGAACATGAAAAAAAGCAATAAAATCAAAAGTGGTGATCAAAGAAACAATTTGCTTGACCACCGATGCCAACTACCAATTCACCTCCTCAGAATATCTCTTATTCAGCATATCATTGACAACCTAGGAATCAAATTCACAAATAATCCACCTCCAACCAAGAATAAAAGAATGTTCAAGTGCTTGTAGAAGGGCTAAAGCCTCCATGAGATTATTAGTATGCTACCCTTTATATATATAAAAGAAAAAAACCACCACTCCTGAACTATCCCTGCCAATACCACCAATTCCAACATGCCCAGGATTACCTCTGGATGATCCATCAGTGTTAATTTTCATCTCCCCAGAGTAGGGGAACACCAATGACCAATATGATTAACCTTCTCCTTCCCACACCAACGGTGAGCAGTCCTCAAATTTCTCCTTCCCTGCAGAGAAACTCCCAAAGCACTAACCATTCCAAGATCACCAGGATCAACAGGAACACACAAATCACACTTAGCAGTCAATGTTTCTCGTAGGGCCCCCAAAATTCTCAACCAAAGTTGACCAACAGGTAACTTCTTATCAAAAAAAATTCTACGGTTGCACTCCAACCAAATATGCCAAATAATCAAACTAGGGCCAATGATCCAAGCTATTAGAAGAGGAGGAGTCTTAACAAAAGGAGACCCCTAACTTCCCCAAAAGTCCTCCAAAGAAGAAGTATGTCTACATGGTAGGCACCAAAGGTTCCACCAGAAGTGCCAAATAAATTTCACAAAAGGGCATAGAAAGAAGAGGTGAGAAAGACACTCTTCATGTTGATCACACATAACACACATAGAAGGACCTTGAAAACCACGCTTCCAAAGATTTTCCTAGGTAAGACACCTTCCTCATACCACTAGCCAGGAGAAGAAAGGCTAGGAAAACGTGTTCCAAAAAATTTTCCACCACAAAACCTCAGAACTCCCAAACAACTATTTATCAAGAACTTGATAGCCTGAAGCAACGAAGAATCTACCTTTTGGATCAGGACCCCAAGCCAACACATATCTCCCAAAAAGGGAATTACAAACACGTCCCGATAGAATCACAGTAAGCTCCCGACGATCCACATCCTCACTACTAAATCGATTATCCATTTTGAAAAGGCCAAAATGGTTTCATTTTTTTCGAAATGGATATCCATTTTGAAGATATAAAAATGAGTACCGATTTTTCAAAAATGGATATCCATTTTATTTTTCAAAACGAATATTTGTTTTGAAGATATAAAAATGGGCACCCATTTAAACAAAACAAATATATATTTTTTTTTCAAAACATATATCTATTTTTAAGACATAAAAATGGGTACCCATTTTAAAAGAAATGGTTATCCACTTTGTTTTTCAAAACGGGTATCTTATTTTAAGACATAAAAATGGATATCCATTTTTTGACATAATTTCTTTCCCTCCGCTTTTTCCTTGGGATTGCTCTAGGATTTTTCTTGGGGGTGTCAAATGTGAAAATTCAACTACCCCCTTGTGTTTAGAGGTTTCATCCTTTTTTCATGACTTCACCATTCGTGTTGATGATATTTTTCATTTGAACTTGATGAAACAAAAAGGGTTCATTCAGTAAATTGTCAACATTGTACTAGTATAAGATATGGTTTATTTTGAATTTAATAGATAATTATTATTGATTTTCTACATGCACTATACATGTGATGTAGAGTCTTGATTGATAGGTTGATTGAAAAACATCTATAACTTTTAAAAGGTTACACATTTTTTAAATCTAAAATATGTGTCACACTTTATGCTTCAATAACTATAGTTGAAAAAAAATGAATTTTATAATTTTTTTACCAAGTTAGGCTGGTCAGACAAATGGTTTTTAATATTTTTAAAGATTCCCACAAGAAAAGTCATAACTAATTATTTACTGCAAAAAAATACAAAAAATTATGTGTCACATCTGGGCAAGTATCCTCTATTTATGTTGAAAGATTAAAAAACATTATTTATGTTTGCTCACACTTAGGGTGGCTGGACAATCACCTAATTTTTATTTTTCCATAATTTAAAGTAGTACTGCATTGAAATTTTAAATTTTCACTAAATAAAAATACCTTTTTTTCCAAAAAAGGCCTAATAGCCTACAAAATTCATTCAATTTTCTACAAATTTGTATTCCTACATATTTTCCAAATTATGTTAATAAGCTATTCATTTTTTGTGTGAAATTTCTTAAGTTTATTTTTCTATATTTTCATTGCCACTTAGAGGCACTGTTAGATCCATCATGGTCCTGCACATACCCTTTTATCTTTTTAGAAGTATAAAATGAACCATTTTTAGAATCTATCAACAACCAAAAAGATTATTTAATGATTACCTCTTTTCTTTCTCAAAAATAGAAGAACAAGTTCCATGCTAAATGACATCCCATAGTCTATCACATATTGGTAATGAATGATATAGTTCTATGTTTTGACTCCCTCCTTTGGTATATGTTGATGGTGTTTTTATGCACTTCACAACACAGGTAATGCGTAGGTGCATTACCTCTCTTAAAAGACAATCTTCCACAATCAAATTGCAGAACACTATCTCAAGGTCTCTCGGGTGTCAAGTCATGATGAGGCTTAGAATAAATTAGTTGTTTTATGTGATTTTTCTAGAATCACAAGATGGCCTTATGTGGTTAAATTTGTAGGAGAATTGGGTCAATGAATGGAGTTTTATGGATTTGGAATTACTATGCCTTGCTACAGGTTCAAACAGTAGTCTTAGGCTCCATTGTTTCATCAGATTTGGCTTTACAATGTGCAACTAACCTTAACACAAGCTATTTCTAAAAAAAGGAAAAAAGGGGTGAGGAAGGAGGATGATTCCTAGACCTTCAACTACCAATGAATAGTGATCACGGAGGTTCCTACTGTGGATAGTTTCCTTAAACAAAATTTCACTAAATCAGGATTCTCACAATATCATGAAATCTATGTTATCTTCTAAGGATAGCAAATATTCATCATTCATTCGCTGTGGAAATGTGAATAAAGATAAAGTTTAATGAGCAGCAATGAAATTAAAGTCCAGGCTAACTTTACATAGTCATATACCATTAGCAAATGACCAAAAGTATGGACAAGGAAAGCATACACACAGTAGTAATCTTCGAAACCAGAGACAACATACTAACTACCAAAGCTAATCTTAGGATACTAAAGCAGAAAAATAACTTGAAGCAAAGTTCTAACTAAGGGGAGAAGAATCATGAAACATATGGAGAAACCTAAAAGATACACTAGAAAATGACTGTATTTCTATTATAATTTCTGTAGCATGCCTTTACAACAACTCAACTCTCTCAAAATGAGAGGAGAGCCCTATTTATAGTTTTCAAAAAAAAAAATGAGTGGCCAAGATTCGATTCTATTGTGTAGCCAGGATTCACTTTACAATAGGGTTTCACCTACCCCCAAATATATTATATTTATAAACTCATTCTTGTCTTTTCCCTGTTTCGTCTTCTAGTGACAACACTATAGCAATTTCATCCTTTAGCTATTTGCCCTTTCTTGTAGCTATTCTTTGAGGAATTCTTTGTCGATGACAGGGTTGCCTTCACGCTTCTTCAAAGTTGCATAATCTACGAAGTTCAGGATCAGTGGCTAGAGCTTATCCATCTCCATGATGTCTGATCGCAGCACTTGGTAGCTCCATTCCTGGGAATTGCTGACAAGTTTCTTCCAGTCCTCTTCATATTTGACGGCACCATCCCTGAAAAGCTCTGACTGGGCGAAGGCACGGGCTGCAAAACTCATGAAGTCCATGGTGACTTCAACTGACATCCCATCTTCCATGATTTTC
Source organism: Sequoiadendron giganteum (assembly GCA_007115665.2). Taxonomy (NCBI): domain Eukaryota; kingdom Viridiplantae; phylum Streptophyta; class Pinopsida; order Cupressales; family Cupressaceae; genus Sequoiadendron; species Sequoiadendron giganteum. The sequence continues at coordinate 433,720,047 of CM021109.1, read as the reverse complement.
AAGAAGTGGGGCTTTATTTTCTCAAGGTTGATCTCAGCTGCAGGCGACTCATACCCCATTATCAATTTGATGTACCGAGAGCACTCTTCTCTAGAATTCCTAGCCCATTCAATGTCTGGCACTATCTGCTCAATGATCTGCTTGAGCCTTTTCCTTCTATGATTGAAATCTCGCTTCCAGACATCTACTAACCAGTGGTCATCATCCTTGAAGACCAGGTCCTTCTCCCAGACCTCACCTAGCAATGCGAGTATGACCTCGATCTTTGGATAGGTTGCCTCATACTTTATTGGGAACTCTTCATAGATCTACCTCGTACCTTCCAGGATCCTTTGTACTTTGAGGAACTTGTTTGCTGTCCGAACAACCAAATTGATGCCCATGTTTCCTATGTCTAAGACCTATTGGAACCAGTTTTCCGTAGTCTTGTCCAAGTTTCTTCTCTTTTCTAACTTATTAATCTGCTCCTGGGACAACAACTGAGGCAGGGCGGATGAGGTCATGGGCTGCTCATCCAGGGATGACCACTGTTGAATGTAGGCCACTAGATCGGCCACTTGCTCCTTGAGCTCCTCCTTTGAAATCTTATCCTGTTGGATAAGGTGTACCACTGTGGTGACCGACTCGAGGAGGTGATCAACCTTTTGTTCCCTCATGGCCACTTCCAAGTCAATGGTGGAGACGTTATAAATTATACCTTGCTCTCCAACCACCGACATTGCTATCTACACTGCCCTTGATCCTGAGGCATCCATGGTTACCTTTGATTTGATCTTTGGTTTCTTCTCCTTCTTTTGGATGCTTATTTGCGCTCTGGCCAGAATGGCTTCCAACCTTTCCTTATGGTCCTTTGTTGTGGGGGTCTTTTGCTTTAGTTGCCTCTGCAGCCAATTGGGTACTTGGGGTTCCTTGCTAGGAAGTTTACTTTGACTCCCACTGTTCCCTTTCTGAAGCTCAACAATTCTAACAAAAAGAGCCTTCTCCTCAGTGCCTGCATCTTCTTTCTCCTCTTCAGAGTCTTGTCGAAGGGTTTCATGTCTAGTGGGGGACTCAGTATGTAGCTGCTCTTTGGGTGGATCTTCTTTTTCAGCATCCCCCTCTTCTTCGTTCTGATTGTATTCATGCTCTTCAGGGCTCTCCCCTTGCTCATCCTCGTGGAGGGATGCTTCCTTGTCATGTTCTAGGGTCTGGTGATGCCCTTTCGTAGGAGACTTGCTGCCCTCTATCTCTTGAGCAGCAGTCTCTTCTTCTCTTGTGAGCCGGTCCTCGGCTTCCTTGTCTTCTATCTCCCTGAGTTGCTTCCCCCATTCTGCATTGAGTTCTAGGTCATTTGATTCTCTTATGAAATCAGCATTCAGCTCCTCACTACTCTCATTAGAGGACTCATACACCACCTTGTCTATCTCACAGCGTTCGAACAGTGGATGTTCGTGGTACTCGAATTCTTCATCTTTTGGTGCCTTTGCAGCCTCTAGTTGCTATCGCTCGAGCTCATCTGATATTTGCATTGTTGCCTCCATCTTCGGTGGTTTGGTTGAGGGGAGGGGAGCTGGAGCATGGGCCATAGCCTGAGCTATTGCAGCCTAGACCATTGGGTTAGTGAGCATCCCCGAGAGCTCGGATGGCACATTTTGCATGTATTTCACCAAAGACTCCGGGAGACTAATGGCGGGCACTGTGGCAGTGGAAATGGAGGTCAAGGAGGGAGACATAGAAGAAGAGGAGACTGGCGAGGTTGTGGTAGATGATGAATCCACCAGACTAATTTGCAAGATTGGAGAAGCAGAAGCAAGGTGAATGGAGATGTCCACCGCAGGCGGGGAGGAAGCGGAAACTGCAAGCGGAGCCTGTGGAGTGGGGGCAGCAGTAGTAGCAGCAATAGGCGGGGACCTTGGTGATTTAGATCCTTCAATTCTGGTCCTGTGAGGCAGACCCTTGGTCATCACAGTTGTGTCTGTGCCCCTGGTTGTTTTTCTCTTCTTCTTGGAAGGCTCTGGCTCAGAAGACTTGTGGGCATAGACATTTGGTTTGGGCAGCTATTCACTAGCCTCCTTTCTTTTCTTAGTCTTGACTGATGGCAGGGTTTTGGATGTTTCCCCTAGTGTAGTGGCAGCCACTCCACCTTCAGAGCCACTTGGTTCATTTTCCGGTCCCTTGAATGTCAAGGCGACTCCTTGCTACTTTAGTCGGGCCACCTGTTGTTCAACCCATGCTTTTATTCGAATCTTGATAGGCCTAGTGAGTATGGCGATGTCGTCGAGCTCTGGTTCATTCCAGTCAATTTTTGGCAGCGAAAAATTGGTGACGACATCATACCCTGGATCGATCACTGTGTCTTCATCTTCCTTGAGCTAGTCAGGAACCAGGCACAGGTTGATCCTTCGCATGTAGATGGTAGCCATGTGCATGTAGTGCCTCAACCTCACCTCAAGATCATCTTTGCAGTTGGCCCAAAAATCTTTGACGTTGTGGAGGTGGGCATACTCTCATCCTAGTGCCTTCCTGATGTGCCCATATGTGTCCATTCGAGGCCGAGCTATATATTGATGGAAGTTGTACTCAGCCAACTCCCTTTCTGAATACCCCGCACACTGGGAGGTATGAATCTTGTACATTCCTTGGCCAAGCCCAATGCGGTAAGGTGGGTCTGCCAAATGCTTCTCGCTCAAGATGCTATGAATATGTCGTAGCTGTCGGGTCAGCTCCAATAAAATGATCCGATCATTGGGGTACCGGGGTAGCTTATTTGGTCTTTCCGTGAATCCCTCAGCATGGATGTATGTAAACTTCGAGAATTGAATATAAAGGAACGCATATTGCCTGAGGAGGGCTCTGGCACTATGAGAAACTCTCCTTTGAAAGTTGCCTTCGAGAGACCGAATGATGTGGGCGATGAATGCATCATTCACCCGACAGTAATCACTCTTGAAATTTTGGAACTATAGTTGAGTGTATTTGTCATATGGTTTGAGTTCCACCCCTAATGGGTCACTGGGTACCACCGCCAATCCCTGATAATACCACCGATCAACAAGGGAATACACCAAGTAGGAGGTCATGAAGAACTGGGAGGTCTTCTTCATGGTTGTAAACTGCTCGTGGAAGAAATCGTTGATTATTTCTCCCCAATAGAAGGCGATCCCACTGCCACGGAGAATTTTCTCTATGAAATAGAACATCCATTCTTCGAAGAAGGCCACTGCAGGAAGGCCCATCACTTGGCTTAGGAAAGTTACGAGGTCATGGTAATCCTTGAAGAAGTCACTGCAAAAAAGCTCTTGAGGAAGCTTGTCAGCGCTACCCCGCTTATCCTTTAACAAAAACTGATTGATAAGCTTCTTGCTTCCTAAGGGATCCTACTCCCATAGTTCCTTGCATTCCTCCATGGTGGGGGTCTCCATGCTCTCATAGGCAAGAATATGGAATGTTGTCATTATACCCGATGGGGACATGTCTGCCAAGATATTTCCGTCTCGGTCCACTATAGTTCGAGTCTCCTCTTGATATGCTTCCACGCATGCCATTACTAGTTCTGGGGCCACCAAGGCCAGTGGGAAGCCTGCAGCCTTAGCAATTCTACTTTTCTTTATCAGTTTTGCATTCTCTGTCTTGGGGTTCATTCAGACTCTTTGTATGAATTCGTCAACATCGACCTGGCCAATGTTGGTGTCTATGATATCTCTCCAGAGAGAGGTAACTCTGGATTGTATGGGGACCCCTTGGAATTTGTACTTCATTAGGTCCTTTTCCTCTTTGCCTTAAGGTGTCTTGGCTATTCCTTTTCCTTTCTCCTTGGAGGCACCAGAAGCTTTTATACCAGACTCCATAAATCCTGCACAAGGGACATGAATCAGTAACAATAATCATGATAAAAAATAGCTCTGGGCAAGTCCCTGCACATCAAGATTAGCTCTGCAATCATTATTCATATTCAATAAGTTCATAACACTTGATAATTCATCGTTAGAAATCAATGCAGACAAATCGGGTTCCTAGGGCCAGAATTCCCTTGGCAGAATGTCATTTGAAAGGGAAAATTGAGGATGGAATTCCCAAAGGCATTTCCCAGTATTGGATTGGAGTATTAGAAGGTTGGCATGAAGGAAGACCTAATTTTAGGAAGGGTTGAAATCCATTTTGGATTTGGAGGTGAACTGATCCTTCATTTGGGAGTTCAGCCATCAGATGCATGATGGCCGTTGGAAATGGCATAGGGGAGGTGGAAATCCGAGTGTCGGAATCCGGGTCTCGGATTGCCGTTGCTGGGAAGTGGTTACGGGTCAGCCGTTAGAATGATGCCAGTGGAATGGAATCTTGGGATGGGAATTTCGGTGGTTAGACTCTGAGAGGAGCTAAAGAGTACCTCAATTTTGGTTTTGGCGGGGAGCGGACCAGGATCCGGGAGTCGGGAAGATGTCCCAGGACAACCATTTTGACAGCGAGAGCGACACAAAATTCCAGGGTCAAAATTCCAGAGGTTGGAGTCCAAGAGGGGTTTTGGATTTTAATGGGACTGGTTGGAAATCAGAACGGACTTTGCGGAGTCGGGAATTGAGGTTCGGAAAGCCGCTCGGGGAAGGTCGTCGAGACGACGAACTCAACACGGAATTTTGACGACCAAATCTCGAGCCTACCTTGATTTTAATAGGTTTTTTACTTTTTCAAAGTCCTCACATGGACTTCGAGTGTCTGGGGTTCGGAGGTTGGGAAGGTGCTCGAGGAAGGCCGTCAAAACAGCGAAGACACAACTGATTCCCGTGAGGGGAAGTCCGGAGGTCGGAGTCTGAGGTGGGTTCGGACGCACAAATTTGAAGTTTGAGTTTGCAGACGGGGGCGGGAAAGCTTGGGCCCAGGGGATGTCGGCGACTATTCCGAAGAATGGTCGTGGAGAGGTGAAGCTCTGGATTGAATTTTAGCCACTTAGCGATTGATTTTTACATTTTTAAAATGTGGGTTTTAATGGGAAGGCCTTCACCTATCGGATTTTAACATGGTTTTGCATTTTACTTCATTTAAGGCTCAAAAATTGACAAAATGAAGAACAAGGGCGCAAACGACGAGCATACCTCAAGATCCCGAAGAAATTTTTGATGGTCGTGTGGAAAATGCCAGAAAACAGAGATCGAAATCGAAGGCTGGAAATGTTGGATGTGCTCGGAGCTGTCCAAAATTCGTTATCACTTGGTCGGTTGATAATGACGGCCGAAAAAAATCAATTTTATAGTCAAAACAACCATTAATGCAGCCATTAACTCCTTCATACGGCGATAGGGGAAGTTGGTGAGTTGAAATTCGCAGACGGTGGTGGGAGGACCGGGATCCAACGGCCGGGAAGCTGTCTAGCCACGACTATTGGAAACGACAAAGCTCGAGCGGAAATCGGGAGGGGGAAACCTGATTTCTAGGGTCCGAGGTTCGGAAAGACGTCGGACGTTGGGCGCTAGAAACAGCAAACCCAGAATGGAAATCCGGAAGGGGAAACCTAGGAGTCCAGGCCTGAAAGGAGCCACGGACGCTAGAAAGGGCATTCCGACAAGGAAAACCCGAATTGACCCCAAATTTAGCATTTTTAGAGGGGCAGTTTTGGTCAAGCTTTAAAATATGGTTTTGGGGAACATGCTGACCCTTTAGGACACAAAATTGGGCATGCAAAACAAGGCGAACAAAAGGGGCCTGGCAAATGAAAGAGGGAAGAGAGGGTCCCCGTTCTGAACGAGGCATGTGTGCAAAAGGCACAACAAATTGGGCTAGAGGGAGGGCTTGAAAGTAACACTGGATTGAATTGGGTCATTCTCCTATGAAAGATTCAACCGAGTCTTGAGGTCTACACTAAACAAGGGAGAGTTACAGGAATTACAACCCCCTGTTCGAGCTAAGAGGGCTAAACGAGGGGAACCATCCATCATCATTTTTGCAGAGCAGCTCGGTGCCCTTTCACCTCCGCCTCCTTCATCCTCACTGGCAGATTCACCTTCCACTCATCCAATCTATGCAGCCTTCCAATTTTCTACTCCTTCTGCAATGAACATTTCCTATCAACCAAATACAATCACTAGTCTTGCTACTGTCTCACCAGTTGTTGCTGCCCTATTACAACCACTGACCAGTTTGGCACAGCCACCTCCATCGCCTTTTCCAATGGCATGGCTGGGTAATAACCCATCTCCTCTCACTTTCAACCTCTACCATGATAAGCTAAAGAATCCTGAGAATTTATGCATGAAGTTCAACTCCCGGGATCCACAGAGGACAGCTGAGAAACATGTCAGGATCTTTGAAATTGCCCTGAAGACTATGCAGATCATGTATGAGGATGTAGCTTGCAGGCGTTTTCCTTACTCATTAGGGGAAGAGGCCTTCTACTGGTACGTCAACTTACCAACCGAAACTATCAACACAAGGGATCTTATGAACATTGCATTTTTGCAGAAGTTCAAGACCCCTGTCAGCCCCATAGATTCATACCGACACTTTATGTTGGTCCAGAGGGAAATCAGTGAGCCAATCAGCTCGTTCAATGACCATTTCCACAGAGCATACACTCGGCTGCAGGCCCCGTATGTTTTCGATGATGCTGCTATTTCCTCCAAAAAGAAATTAAAGAGATTTGGCTCAAGGGGAGGTTTTAGTAGAAAATCCTTAAGCCCCCACCAAAGATGTAGTGTTGATGTCTTCAACACATAGGTGCATATGTGGTTCAAGATTCTTGAATTATTGGAGAATAAACCAGTGATGGAAGCTGATTGTGTCAACACAGTTACGATTTTCTAGCTTTTTGACCTTACATTATTCACTGTAATCAATGCACTTAAGGTCTTCAAAAAAGGGTTATATATGTAATTTTTCATATGATTAAGTCATTCTCAACTAAGCATTTGAAGAGTGAAGTGCAAAGTAGAGCCAAAGTGAATTTTTCAAATTGTTGTGTGAAACCCTACTGGTAAAAGAAATCAAGGTATTTATCATTCTTTGTTAATCCCTCATTTCAAAAGTGGTTCATAATGTTTACCCCTCAAGTGATTAATATCTTGGAATTTCCAAGACCTGAGTTTAATAAATATCCCTTCAAATCCATGGAGACATATTCAGAGGGTGCATTTTCAAAAGTTCCTATTGGTGTAATGCACATTAAAGATGTGAGAATATATATTCATGTGAAAATGGAAGAGTATGATCATGAAAATTTGGGTGAATATTGGGTTAATGAACTCACTAGAGATGATTTTGAGTTGAAAAAAGAGTTTGAGAGCTCGATAGAAAAGAAGCTAGATGTTTGAATGATTTTTTGAACTTCTTTTATGAGGATGTGTGGGTCAAGTACACATTGAGCAGAATCCATGACAAGTTCATGTGGTTGGATATTTTGCATTTAATGAAAAAGAAAGCTATTAAGGTAGTAATTGGTTTATGATTAGGACTCATTCCGATGATGAAGGCTTTAAAGAATGAGATTGGTATGAAGATTACCAAAATGAAATTTGATAAACATGCTCTCACATCAAGACTATGGAGAAGATCCAAGCCCCATCTATGGATCTGTAGGGGACACCAAGTTCAAGGAGGTCTATTAGGACTTCTACTCCCTCTCTAGGTTTTCCAAAATACTTTGGAACAAAGTTTGTATTCAGTGTGAAGAAGAAAGTTACAACTAGTGTAGCTCCAGTACAATAAAAGCTTCTACAAAAGAGAAGAAAAGAGAAAGCTAAAAGAGAGGTGTATGTAGGTTATGAAGATGATGAAAAAGAAGGACCTAAGTTGGTCTGAAAGAAAAGAATGACACAAGCCTCTGGAGAAGAGGCCAGTACAAAGAAAGCTAAGGTTGAAATTATGGATATAAAAAGTGAAGTAGAGAAGCAGAAGAAAGAATTTTCTATTCAGAAGAGTTAAAATACATCCAATGAAGGAGAAAAGACTCCTAAGGGTAAGGGCAAGGGCAAGAAGAAGGAAAAATCCCCTCCAATAAGGGAATATAGCTCTCTAAAATATGATGCTTTATTTAATAGAATTGAAAATTTAGGTTTGTTGGAATAAACTATACAGATGTATCCTAAATAGAATGATGAAAATAAGGCTACTATTGAGGAAGCTATTATGAAATGCATGGTTGCATTCAATACTAGCATGAATGAAATAGAAACCCAGCTTCCAAATGATCCAAAAGTATTTTTATGTGCAAGAATAAAAGAGGAATTCAATGAGGATGCAAAGATCAATAATTTTTCTTGGGAGAAGATTGGATCTTCTCTCACCGACGAGGGTAGGGCATGATTGGAACTAATTTACAATAGAGAGTTCAAAAATAAGCAAAGATCCAACACCCTGATGAGAAAGGATAAATAAGACATAGAAAGGATGAAGTGTTAAATACTGCACAAGGTTGTAGATCTGGAAAAAGAGTTAGGCATGTCTCTGAAAGATGAGCTAAAAATAGAGCATAAAATATTTGCTTCAAAGAATAGCTTGTATCTGGCCTAAGGGTGATCATAGAGCAATGATAATAGATAATTTTCCTCCAGTTGTAGAAAATATTATTGAGGAAGATAAGAATGATGATATCCCATAGAAGGAAGAAACTCAAGCAGAACAAGAAGTGCCTCTCTCAGATATGCAAGAAGAAAAGGAAGAAAGGAAGATGAAAAATAAGTGGACTTGAAGAACTCTAAGGTGTAGAAAGATGAAATGTTTCCTCCTTTGGATTGGTGAGAAAGTTGTAGAGGAAGAGAAGACTAAATATAGTGTAGAGAAAGAGAAGGAAAAAGAGAAAAGGGAAGAAGGAAGCACTAGTAAGTTTGGAGAATCATTCAAAGATTCTAAGGATTCCTTGAAGATTTTATTAGATAAGAAATTTCAGTTCTAGTATGTGGTGTTAGCACATCTACTATAACTTCCTATATATTAAGGTCAAGTGGACATAAAAAAAAATCTCCCCTACATAATTTGCAAGTTGGTGATACATTCCATGCCTCCACTATAAACGATATTTTACAAACTTTCCATAAGAGCATAAAAATGATAGATGAAGTTATTAAAGTGTTATAGGATTACATTCCAAGTGCCACCATTGATGAATATTTTTATAGTATACAACAACTAAGGATCCTCCTTGATTCCTTCAAGGAATATTCTATTGGTCTTGAGGAGAAGTTAGAAAAGGAAGTGAATAAGAAGATAAATGATAAGAAATTTGTAGAGGCCTCTGACAAATGTGCTACATCACATGGTAAATTGCAAAGAAAGCTATAGGATATTCAAGAGTGTGTTGAAGATAAAAAATTTGCTCCAATTTTTTTTGAAATGGGTTGTTTCCACCAAGAGCATAAAGGACCTGATGGACTCAATTGAGTCTCAGATTGACTAGGCCTCTAGAGTGTATGATCCTATGACAGATGAAAATGGAACAACAAGGATAGAAATTGAGAACCTGCATGGTCAGTTTTTCTAGCTACAAGAGCAAAAAGAGAAGATAATAGTGCAATGTGGTCAGCTCAGAGATCTTGTAAGTGTAAGGCTTACTTATTTGATTGTAATATTAGTTGATGCAAAGAGATTTCTACAATAGAATCTAGTTCTCAACTCTTTGAAAGAAGGTGAATAGATTCATATAAAACTTGAGAAGCAATACCGAATAATTTCCTTCTCTAAGAAGGAATGGGAACAATGAAGAAGAATCTAGAGGAACACCTTGCAAAGTTGAAGGTGTCTAATCAGGGCAATTTTCCCTCTACAAGCTAAGTTGTATATTTTTGTTCTTTCATATTGTAATGTACATATGTGCATGTATTAGAGAGTTTTTGCAATACCTTTTTGGTCAATTTTGTTGATAAAGAGTTGAGTATAGGAGTGAAGCAATAAGGGGGGGTTATTCCCATGTATATATAGATATACATCTTCAAAGGGGGTGAAGAATAGGGTAAAAGCACAAAGTTGTGTCACACTTTTTAAAGGAAACGACCAACACTGATCCAACTTTTAAAGTTGAATCACTAAAAGGTGACATATATGTTTTGAATTTTGAAATGATGTAAACTAATGAAATATTTATTTACTATATTTTATGCTTATATTTTTTAGAAAAAAATAAAAAATAATTTGAATATAGTTTTTTATAAATTGACACTATAATTTAGTTGCTTAAAAATGAAGTCTCAAGAGTTGTCAACCTTTATATAGTAATTTTTATTTTTTCTCCTTCAATTTTTTTTCTATGTATTTATAACTTGAAACTTTAGTGCATGGATTCTTTTTTCAAATTTTGATAAATATATATTTTTAAATAAATATTAAAATATGCGCATATTAAAATATAGATGTTTCCATCAGACATCAACATTCATATTATCTATTTATCTAAAATGAAAAAAAAAATTATATCCTCTTTCTATAGATTATTTTATCTAGTGCATCATATTTTTTTTATTCTTTTAATTAGTTTTACTATTTTTCCTTGTCATGGTAATCAACCTAATATTTCGTGTTGATAACCTACTTTTAGTAAAAATAAAAGAAGAATATAAATAATAATTCAATTATTAAAATATATATTTTTGAAAACTAGACTTATGGATCTACAAAATGGTATTTTTAGTTTTTTTTTAAATTTATTTACAAGAGTAGAAATTGTTAAAACATTAATTTTTTCAAATAATTTTTTTTTTTTTTAATAAATTAGCCTCAAAGTGGTGCTACATATGTATTTAGCCAACAATTTTAGTTGGAAAAGTTGTGGATATATCTAACTTAGCTAGAATAGATCTTACAAGATCATATGTTTGACCAAAATATATTTTTAGTTAGAAATACTTAAATTTACTTGTGTTGATAAGTTGGCTGGAAATGTAACACAACTTTGTACTTTTACCAAAAAGATATGATTGGAGATGTTTGATGTTAAGGGCTAATTTTTACTTGATATCAAAAGGGGAGAAGATTGAAGATTGGAGAAGATTGGAGAGTGTTTTCATCAATGACAAAGGGGGAGATTGTTGGATGTTTGTCATTGAAGATTATGTGATGGTAATATGGGTTGAATGGAGATTGATGAGCATATGATGTTATATGGTGTTATCATTGTTGAAAACATATTATGGATGTCAATCCATATCATAGATACAAAAGTGTTGGTTTGGTGAAGACCAGATGATTGGGCAATTGCCTAAGTCTAGAACAAAATGCTAGTGTATAGTGAACTAGTATTTTGGTTTGCATTGCTCCACCATGAAGAATTTTTGTGATGCAATTTTGAGGTAATAATGGTGTATGCTTTGATTAATATGGAAAAAAAAGTTTTGAAGGGACATGAAACCCTTTACATCAAAATTATATTACATCAAAATTTTGTTGGGACAACAAAAAAGACAAGGAAACCAACAACCAAAAAATAGCCATGCAACAACAAACTAAAAGACTAAACAAAGAGACACAAAAACTATCTCATATTTTTATTTTTTAGCAACCTCCATTTACTAGTTATAGTGAAGATTAACCATGGAAATCATCTCCTTTTATTTCTCAAAATATTTCTTCAATTTACCCCTTGTTCTAGTGCTTGGTCCCTTTTTCTCCTCTTTTCCTAGATTATTTTATTTTTCTTTGGTGGGTGGAAATTTCATCTGGTACTTAGCCATCTGATTCTCCTAAGATATCTTAGCTTTTCCATTAGACCCCTTAGAGTCTGCACTGTTCTTGATGGACATGTGACTAACCTAGAAGAGTTTATGAATATCCTTGTCCAACTCAGCCACTTTGCTTCCAAACCTTGCAGGAAATTTTCACACTTAGCCTTAAAGTTCAAGACTGAGCTCTCCAAATCCATAATTCTTTCAATAAGAATGTCAGAGGCCGATCCATTAAGCATGTTTTCAAAATTTTCCTTAAGGCCTCTAATCTTTAATTAACTTTTTTGAACTCCATCAAAACCCATTTAGCCACCCTGAAATTGCAGGAAACTCCATTTTTGGCCATAGTTGATAGGTTCAACATCTCAATATTCTCATCATACAAGAAAAAAAATAAAAAGGGGGTCAACCTCCTTCACCTTTTCCACTACTAAAATCATCTAAATTTCCTTCCTCACCCTCATCAAGAAGGTCATGATATTTTTATTTGGAACTAGAGGGGATAGCTAGGGATTTCCTTTTTTGAGAGGGAGGGGTAGACTATTTTTATTCAAAAGTAGGGCCTTGTGATGCAAAATAGTACTGGATAGTATATTTTTGTAAATCATAACCAACTAGGAGGCCAATTTTGGTTTCTAAGATTTAGGGTTAGATTGAAGCGAGCAAGGGTTTTATTTTAGAGGATTTACATTGTTCATTAGACATGACATAGGAGTTAGGGATTAAACATAATTATAAAGTTGTTGGATTAGGCCTTGATGCAATATGGGGAAGCCCCTTCAGCCCTACACTTATGTTGAGAGGAGAGAGAAATAAAGGAATATTGATTTTTTCATTCCTCCTAATGTGATTTAGAAAAGGAAAATGATAGTTGTGAACCATAGTGTATCTACCTTCAAGTGTGAAATAATTCATGATATGAATGCTTACCAGACCATAGGGATCTAGAATTTTCTCTGTGTCATAGCCATTCTGGAAGCACTTCAGTTTCTCATCCTCCTTGAGGAAGTTTTTAATGAAGCATTGATAATTTGCATTGCTCACCTTTGCAACCTTTAAAACCTTGCACTCCAAACTAGTGGCTTCAACGATAAGTTTTGGGGTAACCTCAAAACAAACATTGCCAATAGAAACCTTGTCTTCCCTCCATGAGTTAAATAATTTTGAGATGAGGTTGTCATTGAAGCCCTTCATAGCCAAAAAAAAAAAAGGTGTCATCCATGATTCTTCAGATGACTTTTAGAGTTCCACATTTTTTCTAAGAGGGACACAAGATAAAGGTTTAGAATTATTCCTTGGTACACCCATCTTAATTTTGTAGCCCTTCTACCAAATTCACCTAGAAGTATGAGACACAATAACCACACCCCAACAGTGACTATCTAACATGCCAAAAATGCAAGTGAATATAACTAGAAATTCTATGAAAATGGAGAAATAAAGCAACAATTTGGAGATGATTCTATATAAAAAGAACATATTTCTTGAAGTCTCTCCACTTTCTTGTAATGATAATACCTTTAGTACTTGAAATGATCCTAATCTTATGTAAAATCACCACAATCCTCGAATAGACCCAAGACTCATGTGAACCATAAGCAAACCAAAAAAAACATAAAAGCTCTTATATTTAAAATTTCATCATGGAAAGGAATGCTAGGATGAAAACCAAGTGAAATCATAATAATCATTTGGTGGGCCTCCCATTTATTACACCAAAACACTATCGATAAAATATTTAATACACACATCATTTAAAATATTGATATACCTTTTAGACATCATCATATTAATGTGATTCCCACCATCATTCAATTCATTCCAAAAGGAACAACATAAAATGATAATCAAATACATATTAACACTTTCCTATAATTAGCTAGTAACAATCCTCTCGTACGGGTATCATACCTAATCCTCTTCATTGGCCACATCATCTTAACATTTAAATTTAAATTTCTAAATTGACCATAAAAAAAAAGAGCCCCTGACTGACAATCAAAGATAATCTTAGCCATAGTGTCCAAAGTGAATATTATTTTTATTAACCATTAAATTAATAATCCTCAAATTATCAATTTTGAGGCAATCATTAGATAATTTATTTAATTCATTGAGGGACATCCTCATGATTCCTACACTACACTAAAAATAGGAAAGCCCAACTTTGGAGGCAACATCCACAACTCTATTCTCTTCCCTATAAATATATTGAATATTAATCTGATTAATATTTTCAATTATCTTTTTTGAATCATCTAGTAACATTTTTAGCTTCCACACAACTTCAACAATGTCTTTAAGCATATAAATAATCAATTTGGAGTCTCCTTCAACAAACACTTTATTAAAACCTCTTTCCTTAACCCTCTTTAGACACCATCAGATTGCAATTGCTTTTGCCTCGTTACTAATACCCATTCCCAAGCATTTAGAAAATTATTTAATAAAAATACCCTTATGATCTATTATAATACCACCAACCATAGTAGCACCTGGATTACTGTTTGAACAACCATCAAGTTTAATCTTGATCCATCCTTTTGAAGAAGGGGTCCAGATGGTCAATCTTTTACTGAGGATCGTGGTCTAATTGATTCTTTTTATATAGTGTTTAATTCTCTAGTTCTATTTGATTCTAAGATCCTTATAGTTAGGAATTACATTAAAAAGACAAAATGTTTTAGATTTTATATTCTCCTAAATTTTTTGTTTTGTGATTAGAAAAACCCCCATACCTCTTCATTGCTACTTTCTAAATATTCTGTTATTTCTCTCCTTCCATAAGTTCCAAGAAACAAATGGAGGAATTTACTTCCATAGTTCCAAAATAATTGGATTTCTAAAAGGAAAATTATTTCCATTGATCAATGAGGTCCTTAAGGACAAAGGGAAACACCCAATAATATGAAAAAAATTCATAGAATATTAGTCCAAACTTCTCTAGCAAAAGAGCATTGAAACAATAGATGAATGATAGTCTTTGAGGTTTCAAAATAGAGAGATCACCTATTAAGAAACTAAAAAACCTTGAACCTTTTAAGGACATCAATTGTGAGTATTCTACCATGTTTCATAGCCTACCATAAATAATTTACCTTTGGGACAAATTTGGTATTCCATAATTTGTTCTAGTCAAAAGTATGAGGAGTGATAAATGGTTGCTCCACTTTGGAGTAGGTATATTTAACTAAGAAATTTCCATAAGGATTGTCACTCCAAATCCAAGAATCTTCATCATTGTGAAAAAATAGGAGATAGTCACCAATAAGAGAGTCCAAAATAGAGAAGGAGGCCAACCTCTTCAAGTATATTATCCCCTCTCAAGTCCCTTAACCTTGTCACCTGGTCTCTAAAATTTTCCCACTTTGGAGCCTCTCCACCCCAATCCACATAATCATATAAGAAGATCCCATTAAGCCTTATGAGATCCTATTTGATTTGGTTCAGTTGGGGGATAGAGGAGAACATAGGACCCTTACCCCAGACATCATCCTAGAATCTAATTTTTCTACCATTCCCCACCCTCTTTCTAATACTTTTTAAAACATAATTCCTTGATTTTATTATAGTGTTCCATATTATTGATCCCTTAGGCCAATCCAAAGAAAAGAGAAAACAAGGATCATCATTGGCCAAATATTTAGCTCTTAAAATATTAACCCAATCCTTAGACCCTTGAATGAAGTACCATCCATTTTTTGAGAGGAGAGCTTCATTAAATAGGCTTAACCTTCTAATCCCCAAGCCCTCAACTTTCTTTGGGTAAAAAACCTTATCCTAGCTTACCAAGGCAATCCTAGATTTTTCTTCATTCACTGTCTAAAGAAAGTTCATTTGAATTTTCTCAAATTTTCTAATAATATGAGCTGGAATTTTGAAGAGAGAAAGAAAATAAATCGAGATATTTTGAAGGGAGGATTTAAGGAGTTGTATTTTACCTACTTGACTCAAAATCTTAGCTTTCCAACTTGCAAGATTTTTTGGATTTTTTCAATAATACCATTCTAATAAGTTATGAGAGGTTTTTTAGTATTAAGGGGGAGCCCAGGTAAGCATTCAAAAGAACAACTTCCTGACAAGCTAAATTTCTCAACACTTTATCCTTTAATAGTTGATTAGTGTTAAAGAAAAACAACTTACTTTTAGATTAATTAATATGTTGTCAAGAGGCTTGTTATCAACTAGATTTGCACCCTACTGAACGTAAAGTTCAACAATCTATTGACACATGGGAACATTCTCAGGTTGTGGGTAACGTGTAGTGAGAATGAACCTCTGGAGAAGGTCGGCTCCTATGGTGTCACCTAAACTACTACTTGTTGAGGTAAAGGGTAAGAAAGAAAGAGTACATAAAATGAAACCTATACTATGGGTGATTCATCGAAATGATTTAAGCATAATATTGTTGTTTTTCTTACACACAGGAATGACCAATAACTTAAACAATAGCTTACATAATTCAAAACTTCATATATCCTTGCATCAATGCTTCATAACTAGGCTAAGAATATCAAGGGGCAGAATCTAGAAGGAAGCAAAAAAATTATTCACAACTTAGATTCTACCCTAAAATAGCTCAACACAAGTTATGACTTCCAATAGTTCATATAAACTACATAAAGAAAAAGAAAAAATAGGACAAAATCAAAGGGAAAAACATTTTCATCATAAGATTTCATCAACTATTTTAAAATCTCTCACAATAAAACAACAAATGGGAAGGTAAAAATATTATCTTATTGATCAGAAAGGTGTTTCAACTGCTATACGTGCTTGTCAATGAGCTACAAAACATAATCTCTGTTCTGCAAAGGAATCCAAAAGTCACAAGGCAGAACCAGAGAGCAAGTAAGAAATAACTTCACAAATGAAAATTCAAGTGAGTATAAGCTTTTCCAAGTGACTCCAAAAAAATAGGGGTTGGGAGCTTCTTTGGTCGGATGCGTCCAAAAATTTTAAGAAATAGCAACTAGAACTTCTCCAAAAGAGCTCCAAAATGTTGAAAAGGTCAAATTTGACCAAGTCTATCATAAAGACATAAGAAAGTGATGCCTAGATGCTCTCCAAAGTCATGAATCAGTCAAGAAAAATCCTTGTATGTTTAGCACTTGTTGGATAACCTCCTCCAACCTCCCTATATGTTTACAAAGGCATAACTCTTCAAATTTCCTCCTTTGACCATATCTTGAAAATATATGTTTAAAATACAACACACTCTATCATGTATTAATATAAAAATCATTAAAGTGTTTTATATTTCATCACTTCAATAATGTGCTTACATTTTCAAACTAATGCAAAAAAAAAAAAATTGATTCGATGTGTTTGAAAAACATATGCAAAATGCATCTTGACTTGGTCTTGCAAAACCAAGGCACAAAATACATAGCGTTGGACAATAGTCAATGTTGGAAAAGTTTAAAATAAAGGAAAAAATCCTTTAGTTCTATCAATGAACATTTAGGGTTAAAGAAAACCCTAAAAGAAACCCAAAACCTCATTGCCATATGTTTCTCTCTGGACTTCTAGAGGTGCCGCCATGATTCCATGCAAGAGTTTTGAGGTTTTGGAGACTTACTGGAGCTTCCTTCTGCAAAAATTATGTTGAAGCCACATGGGTAAGCCTATGTTTGCATACAATCGGCCTTTTAAAATCATTCCCTATGAATAACATGTTGTTTCAAACTCACTCTGCACAAAAAATAGTAAAAATGTTTTGATTTCTATACTTTCTCTTCATTTTGTTCGATCCCTCTAGGATAAATGATGATTTTTTTTTTTCTGCTCCTTTTCTTAAGTGAATATTTATACTAATCCAATTATGAGGAAAACCAGATTGCATTAGATCGCACAATTTATTTTAAAAAATTGTGGCTTCTTTTGGGGATTTTTAAATGTGCTCTTCATGGTATGTCAACTGGCCTTTTGCAAGCTTCACTGCATAGTCATTTTGATCTATTTTTTTGCAAACAAGAACTCTAGACTCCCAATATCTTGAAGCTTGATAGCTATTAACTCCAACATTTTTCCCGTGATATCCACACCCAAATTTCTCATTAATAAGTAGTGCTAGGCATCGATTAAAGCTCCAAATAAAGATTGAAATCAATATCTCAACATCCCTAATGCTCATATCAAGATTCCCTTTGACATGTTTTTGGACTTCAAAATACTCTTGTTACATGATATTTGGCTATTTCAGAGTCCTCAACATTCCTTTCACTGGTGTGCACTAGGACCATAAAATGACATTTGTGACTATCATGTGTATCCTCTAGGTTTGTGCTTTGAATTTTCTACATATCTTCATCATCTGGTTTCAAAATCTGTCTTCAAGGCACTAATACCAACCATAGTCCTTGAGACATTGATTGTGATAAACTCCATAACCATAAGTTCACTGTACATACATAACATCATCACAGTCACCTCTATTTACCAAAATTTCAGGAACAAGGCCACATACTAGGAAGAAGCAGGAAACTTGAGGAAGATTTCAAGAGAATTCTTGAACCCAAACTCAACATTTATTATTTCTCTTGTAATACAAACATTTCTATTGTTGATTTAATGTTGGTTGACGACTATATGGAGACAATCTCATAAAATTCTAAATTACCCAATCAAATTCAAATCTCCAAGAATAGACTTAATTCTTGAAGCAATAACTCATGAGTCATAGACTGAAACTTGCTCTTTTCTTTCATGATTGTCACCATTATTCAATGAAATGCATTGTTCCGTAGATGCATTAGCTACCTATCCTTCTAAACTATCACTAAAAATATCCAGGAATGCACTATATTCAAAGTATATTTTAAAACTCCTATGCACACAAATATAAGGATTTTCATTTGTTTGGGAAGCATCCTCCTCCTTGTAATTTATTGTCTTGTGAAAACGATACTTAAGATGATGGCACTATTTCTCTCAATTGAATTTTTCTCTCTTCGGTTCATGTCATCAATTATCCATGACTGTCACAATAACCTTATAATTGTATAAGCCCCTTTTGAAATAATTTCCATAAAAACATTTGTCCTAATTGTGAATGTCTGGTTTTATATTCTTCATTATGATTTTATTTTCCTCTATAGAATAAATACCTTCCATTTATGATAGTGAAGTCTGTTAACTTCACTATCATGGGTGATGATCATTTACTCAAAGTTGAAAAGTGTGATGAGTCCACACTCATACCCCTCTTATAAAACAAGAGGGCAACATGCTAGGATCAACCCTTGTGGGAGCCCATTTCAATCCACATGTTGTAACTAGATGAAAGAAAACAAAAACAAAAATTTGACTTATACCTACACAATGTGCAAACAATTTAGATAAAACCAAGCATGTGATAGATGTGTTTGATAACTCTCTTGTTTTTTGGACATCTGTGGTATGCTATCCATTTAATGAAAATAAGGATAAGGCTATATCTTTATATATATATGAACATGTATTGAATGGTGATCCTTCATTGCTCTAACAACACCCTTCTCACAATTGCAAGAGAACTAGGAGCAACAAGGAAAGCATCAACTAGAGACTCAACAAGTGGGAAGGACCGAAGATGATGTAGAACAAGACAACTTGGATTCATCATTTAGGCAATGATGGGTCCTCTCTCTCTACCTATGCATTATTTCCTTTTGTATCTATAAATGTATAGTTTTTTTCCATTATATGCATTCAAATAGTCAGTTCTATGGCTTGTGTGGAACAACATACATTTATATTATCAATAAAGACTATATTTCTGAAAATATTGTGCACTCTCTTCTATGTGATATGTATTTGCATAGTGTAATGTAGTATCATAGTCTCTTGATATTTGTTTATGCCCATGAATGTGACAGCAAATTTTAAAATGTACCTTCTTTTCATTTATAGAATATAAATAACACTACATGTTTGGGCTAATAGAAAAACTAGGTAACATTTATGGTGACATCTGCTATATGTTTGCTTGCTAAACATTAGACTAGTTTCCTAGGCTTATCCATTGGGCATGAGGTCACTTAGAAGATGACTCAACCTGAAAACAGTCTTGATGGCTATTGTAACTCATTAGATTAGTGCATGATACCTTGAAAACTTATTCAAACACCAAAACTTCAGAAAGAAAAAACTACCTAACTGTGTAGAAAAACACTTAGGGGAAAATAAAACTAACCCTACTCTACACTAAACAAGAAGGACACTAACTTAAACAAAACCATTCACTGGTTGGGTGAAGGAGTTTCCTTTTTTACAAAATTTACAATGTCTTACATGATTTTGGACAGCTACATGAAAATGGACAGTGGACAAAAGGCCAAGAAACAATTGCACCATAACTTGGAGAACATATACAAGCTCACTAACCTCTTTAAATGGAATATAAACACTATTGACTTGAGGTGGAAAAGTCACTTGAATCTTCTCTTCTTCAACCACACCTTCATGCTTGGGAACAAGCATGATAGGAATCTTCTTATTAGCCTCCACTCTAGATAAATGTCTAATAGGAAATCCTGTTGACAAGAAAAATTTGAAGCTACTCTTGTTGGTTTCACTCTTGTCAACTGTCTCTTCAACCTCATTATGCTGATTAGGAACACTTATTTTATGTGATTCAATTGAATGAATGGCTACCTCCATGCTTTGCTCCTATTGCTCAAGATTTTTTGACTCGAAAAATATTGAAATGGCATTTAAACTGGAACAAAACACTTTCGAGTCATCCCAAAACAAGTCTTCTTCTACCTCCTCTTTGGTTCTCTGAATAATAAGGCTCTCTTTGACCTCATAAAAACTTTCTTTAATACCTCTAAAATCCAAAGATGACTCATCTTTGTGCTCTCCTTTTTGGATCAACAACTCATCATTGTACTCAACATGTAGTAGCTACTTCAAATCTATTTCTTGTGTGAGCACAAGCATATTTTCTTCATCAAACTCAACCAAAAGAGGTAGGTCATGGAGTAAATTAGTAGCATATTCCTTTTCATCAACCTCTTCACTATTCAAAACAAGGCTATTTTCACTTGCTTCTTGATGGACCAATATCATGTATGAGTGACTTTCATCATCCTGCTGCTCAAAACTTGTTGATGATGTTAAGAAAGGCATGTTTTCCTCAACATTATCAATAAAGAATGGAATTTCTATAAATAACTCAGTCCTTATCTCATCATTATTGTCACAAATTTCCTGCTCATCCTCACTTTGTTAAAAAAAACTAGAAAACTCATCTAAATAATTAGTTAACAACTCAATTTTAACACATGTTTCTTGCCTTATTCCTTGTTGTCCTAATTGATTAGGTTCATCTCTTTCTTGCCACAAGTATAAATTTTCATTAGGTAAAGAAACTTGTGAATTCGGTTGAGCTTCTTGAAGGAAAATAGGTTGCTCAAAGGACTGCTCTTGAGGATTAATGGGCTAAACTTTTTCATTTATGGACCTTTTAAATAAAGAAGAACCTTTGACACTTGGAATATCAAATTTGGAAGACTGATGAAGCTCAAGAGACTTACCTTGTTTGAAACTTGGTAGCTTAAACTCGAGTACTTCTTTCTCAAAAAATGGATTTGGAAATGTGAGATCTGATGGAACTGAACCAACTTTTGGGCAACAAACACAAACTTCTTTTCTTCTTCTTTTGTCACCGCCTCCTTTGTAAGATCTTCCTCATTTTGTCTCTTTTGTGCTAGCAAATACTGCTCATAAATATGGGCATTGTAAGCCAAATCCTCCTATTGTAAAGAATATTCTTCCCACCTATTGATCTCATCCAGTTCCTTCGTCTAGTCAAGCAATTTATGCTCTTGATATTTGCAATCTCAGTTTGTTCATTACTTTGGAATTGATTAGGATTTTGAGTATGTTGGCTTGGCATAAAATAGTTTTCTTGAAGCTGATTTTGAGCATATATTGGCTTCCATGATGGTTGGGTAGGGGTGGGTGGGTGGTGAGCATGCTGAATTTGCTGGTTACTTGTAATTACAAGGTTATTTTGGATAAAACCAACAATATGGTTACCTTGAAATGGCTAATAAGAAGAAGTATGAGAAAATTCCTCATGAAATGGAGGATGATAAGACATATCCCCATGAAACATAGCCATTTCTATTCATTCGAAACTGGAAAAATAGAATAAATCATATTTTCCTATTGCAAAACTTGAAACATATCAACACTTGAACTGTTGAAACTAGTAGAAAATCTCTCCAGAGTATGTATTTGAACACCTCAAAATATTAAAAAAACTATTGTAAACACCAAAAAATAATGAATTAACTCGTAAAAGAACTGGAAACCAGTTTGTTGTCCCTCCGGGTGTGCCAAAAATGTTATCAACTAGATTTGCACCCTGCTGAACTTAAGGTTCAACAATCTATTGATACATGGGAACATTCTCAAGTTGTGGGTAACCTATAGTGAGAATGAACCTCTAGAGAAGGCTAGATCCTATGGTGTCACCTAAACTACTGCTTGCTGAGGTAAAGGGTAAGAAATTTAAATAGTACATGAAATGAAACCTATACTATGGGTGATTCACCAAAATGATTTCAACCATAATATTGCTATTTTTATTACACACAAGAATGCCCAATAGATTAAATAGTAGCTTACACAAGTTATAACTTCATATGTACTTGCATTAGTGCTTCATAACTAGGCTAAAAATATCAAGCGTCAGCATCCAAAAGGAAGTAAAACAAAAGTCTTGACAAATTAGACTCTACCCTAAACTAGCTCAACACAAGTTATGACTTGCAATAGTTCATATAAACTGTGAAAGGGAAAAGAAAAAACATGACAAAATCAAAGGGAAAAACAATTTCACCATAAGATTTAATCAACTATTTAAAAATATCTCACAATAAAACAACAAATGAGAAGGTAAAAATATTATCTTATTGATTAGAAAGGTGTTTCAACTGTTGTACATGCTTGTCAATGAGCTACAAAACACAATATCTCATTTGCAAAGGACTCCAAAAGTCACAAGGTAGAACCAGAGAGCAAGTAAGAACTAACTTCACAAATGAAAAGTGAAGTGAATATAATATTTTCCAAGAGACTCCACCAAAATAGGGGTTGGAAGCTTCTTTGGGTCAGATGCCTCCAAAAGCCCAAAAAATAGCAACTAAAACTTCTCCAAAAGTGTTCCAAAATGTTGAAGAGGTCAAATTTTACCAAGTCTATCATAAAGACATAAGAAATTGATGCCTAGATGCTCTCCAAAGTCATAAATCAGTCAAAAAATTGATGGAGTGAAGATGACACTAAGAGGGGGGGTGGGGGTGAATTAGAGTCTTTTTTTAACATTTTCCAGAAAATGAAACAAAGATACATTATGCTCTCAATATTTCAATGATAAATACATTCATTAGTTGAATGTAACCATTAAGAATTGAAAAGAGAAGTATCACAACCATACATTGAACATTACAAAATTATCATAATGTAGCAAAGAGACCATAAAAGAGACCAAGAGACAAATGATTTTCCATGTGGAAAACCCTCCTGGGGTAGAAAAAGCACTCCTAAACTGCTATCATACTTGCTTATATTTTCAAATCACTGCTTACAGTGCCTTATAGGAAAATTTCAAAGCACCCACTCAAGGAGCGACAACCCCTTATTTAGAGACACCCATTTCAAGGAGCACCAACCTATTGGAAAAACAAGGATAAACAACTAAGAGGGGGGCTGAATCAGTTGTTACTAAAATTAAAATTATTCAATATTAATCAACCTTTAATCTCAGATCTAATAATTAATAGTGCATGCATAAATCAATAACACATCAGAGACACATGAACACCAAGATTTTATACGTGGAAGCCCTATTAGGTGAAAAACCACGGTGGATGTTAGTCCACAAGATTATACCCTATTAGAAGTATAATGAAGAATGAATAAGGAATGCACTTGCATTCAAGCACACTACCTAGAGCACATTGCTTAGAGGAAGGCTCACTTCCTTACATAAAATAATCAGATTAAATCCATCTAATGAAGTTGAACTAAGAAATTAGCTTCTACAAAAGCTTGATTACAGTTTCAGTTAGGCACATAAAAAACTTACACACTCTGCTCTTCTCTTGAATGATTTGAGCTTTATTTGCACATGTACATTACATACATACACTGAGAATACCTCAAAATGAGGAAAAAAATCGCTCTTATATATCTGCAACAGGGATTTACATCAACTACTCAATTGGCCACAAATAAAGAATAAATTAAGATCATCGGCCTCAATACATGAATAAATATTAATGTGCACCAACATGAGTCATTCATGACATAGTGAGGACCCAAACAAACACCTTCAAACACTCCAAATAATAAAATATTAATCCTCATGGATCTACAACATGCTACCACCATCATGTCGGCCAAGAACATGAAAACTCGAGCACACATCGGAAAAATCTCCGATCATGAACACTCCGATCAATGCAAACATACAAAACTGATAGAGCACAATCTGGACTCATCCATGAATGTCATAGGTACATGCACAACAACTGAAATTGCTAGAATTTCATCCTCTTCTTCCAAGAACACCTTCTACAAAAATTGAATAACTGTAGGAAAATAGAACTTCATAACTTCCACAAATCCTGATGCATACCACTAAAACTTCTAGACAACATACTAGATAGACTTAGCAACAATACCTTTAAAGAACACCTTCATATTATCAACATACAACACTTTCCACCATTCTGACCTTCTCAGCTTCATTGGCTGCCTGCAATATTTTTTTTTACAATTTTCTCAATATCTTCAACATATACAACCTTCAAAATCAATAATGCTAATAGTGTTGACATCAATGACAACCACATATCAGCAACATAACCATAACATCCAACACAACCCCTCATTTAGTTTCAATACAATCATATATCAGAGGATTTCTCTATTTACTTATCAACTCACAAAATCCTCTCAATCTAATACCCCTAATATCCTAAAGGTTCTCAATTGAACCTTCAAAATACTAGACATATTAAAATGTAAAGACTATCACTCTGCATTATATTTTTCAGATTTACAATTACAAAAAAATTCACTTGTCTTTTTTTCAAGAACAATCAACCCAAAACAGTGATTAATCATTGTATATATATCTTTTACAAAATACACAAAATCTATTCAGAACTTTCATCGAAGGTTTCAGATTAGATAGGGCGCAATGTCAGTTATGTTCCCAAAATACCAAATATAATAAAATATGCACCAATGATATCATATGTCTTTTCAAAGGTTTTCATTCAAGTTGAATATCACCACTGAAATGTTTCAAGAAAAACCCTTAATCCTATGGCAGGAGGACAACTCATAAAGAATATGTTCCCTTAAAGAAAACACTTTTAGCAATAAGAATTTGTACAAGAATCAATGAAAGATCAACAATTTCCAAGTGACACTAATATATTTTGACTCAATTTTTGATGTAAGTTCGTCGGAATTTCAACGCCCTTTCGTCGAAGGAATTTCGCTGAAATTTAGATGAAATTTGAAATGTCCAAATTCCAACGAAATTCCTTCAATGAAAGTTCATCGAAATTTCGATGACCTTTCATCGGAAATTGAGTCAAAATGTATCAGTGTGATATAATCAATTTCCCACAATGCCTATATAGTATGAATGAAACAAGAACATTTTCAGAATACCCATAAAGGAGAAAAATGTAACCAAATTCAAAGCATGCTATCTTGTCCGAGATATTTAAGTAACCCACTCATACATTTTTAGAATCGAGCAAAAGAACTAGTAATTTCCTTTTTAAAAACAAACTTCAAATGATGGAAGAGATACCTGATCATGCATTAAGAAAAACAAATAAATACCAGAGATATTCGATGCCAACCACCATAGCTGCCTAGATTTGTAACTCCCTTAATCTCTGTTGAGCTTGTATTGGCTCATACTCCTTAGACCAAGCTTACAATGAACTCACAACACCTTTGGAGTCAGCCATATCAGAGATTTAAAGCAAAAAACTAATTACCATGGTGGCGGTTAGGGTTCCAAACCCTAGCAAAGTGAAAACCAAAAATGATTTTTCCCTATTCGTTCCACCTTTTCTCGAGTCATTCAATGAGTTTTCAAAATTTAATGATTCATTGGAGTCTAAAGAAACAAAGCATAATAATAATCAACTTAATAAAATTCTTACGAGTTCACAGTCAAGTCATTTACCAAGGATGCTGACCACATTATTACCTCCAAATTTTTCATACAAACTATCATACACCATACTCACCAAATATACTTTATGACAAGACAAAGATTTTCAAAATGCCGACACCATAAACACTTTATATCATTACATGTACATAGTCAATGCCACATTGATCTGCCAAGAATTATTTCCAATAGAATTTACACTATGTCGAATTCATTATCTCCACTAATGAAAGCTTAGGGAAACCCGAT
The DNA here is from genome assembly GCA_007115665.2 of Sequoiadendron giganteum. Lineage (NCBI taxonomy): Eukaryota > Viridiplantae > Streptophyta > Pinopsida > Cupressales > Cupressaceae > Sequoiadendron > Sequoiadendron giganteum. Next base: position 433,693,983 of record CM021109.1, on the reverse strand, counting down.
AGGGATTATACCTTTTCAAAGTTGATTCCTCCAAGATTAGCATGCCCAATAAGGGCTTAAATTACTTTGATAACAAAGACTTTTATCTCTTTAGAGCCCGACACCATTTATGGTGTAAGATATAAATAATTTAATGGCCTCACCAAAGGTAATATTAACCAAGAGTTACTTCAAGAAAATTCACAAGTGTATTATAATGAAATGTTAGCTGCCCAAATTTAAATGCTTTAGCCAAGGTAATTGCTAAAAGAGCAATGTATAAGCTATAAACTAGATTTCATGAAAACTAAAAAAGTCACCTTCCATTGTCAAAGTAAATGCAAAGAGACCTGGTATCAATTATTCAATGTGACCTTATTTCACTTAGCCAAGTCATCAACCCTTGCTAATGAGGATTATATGAAACCAGATAAAGACACCATATGAAAAGATCAACCTGATAACTATCAATGAAGCCAAGATCAAACAAAAAATGATCAACTGAAATAATATGGTTGTTGAATAAACCTGAACCTGAGTCTTCAAGAACATGATCAAACTCAAGCATAAAGATCCTGGGACTTGTCAAGATAGCAATGACATATATATTTGAAGTAAATGCATGCCTTGAAACAAATGCATGGCCCGTCACAATGAACACCATGTCAAATATCAATACCAACATGTAAAAACTAAAACTTGAAATTTTATGCCATGAACCATGTTAATCACCAAATTAACCAACTATAATCATCATGATTAAAACAAGATAAATTCAAAAACTACATGTTATGAGAAGACCATGTAAAGCAACTGACATCATCAAGAGCCATCAAGTATATATCATGTCAAGACAACTGAATATGAAGAGCATAAAGATCCTGAGAGACCAAATTTGAAGCAGTCAAACCATGAGACTCAAAAGTGGATTTGTCATCAAGGACAACCATGATCATAACTGAGATCCAACAAACTCCCCCTTTGTCCTTGATGGCAAAACAAAAATGTCTCTCCCCATTTTTTCCTCAAAGACAAAGGATAGAAGAGGATAATGTGCAATTCCATGAAACACAACTGAGAAGCCAACCAATTACCATAAGAACCAACTACAAGTAGAGCAATAGTACAGCAAACATAATTTGCAAGAGAGCTGTAAATGAATAAATTATATAACAAGCTGCCCCTAAGCCAAAAATGGGTAAATCAGTTAAGTAAAGATTGAGAGAAAACTCCCAATCGAAGTCTCGACCTCTAAAATACTTCTTTAGATAAAGGATTAGTGAAAATATCAGAAACTTGCTCTTGTGAAGCAAAAAATTGTAAACACACTTCATTAGCCATCACTTTTTCGTGAAGAAAGTGAAACTTGATAGCAATGTGTTTAGTGAGAGAGTGCATAATGGGATTTTTAGAAATGTTAATTGCAATAGTGTTATCACAGAGAATAGAAATAGGCTTAGAAATTGTAATATCCATATCAAATAAAGTTTGTGTCATCCACATTACTTGAGTGCAACAAGAAGTGGTAGTTATGCACTCTACCTTAGCAGTGGAAAGAGAAACAAATTCTTGTTTCTTGATGTGGCATGCCACTAAATGATGACCAAGAAAGAATGCATCACCACCGGTGCTCTTCCTATCATCCAAACAACCAGCCCAGTCAGCATCAATATAAGCAATTAAAGAAAAATCATTGCTTCTAGGATACCAAAGTCCATAATCAAGAGTGCCCTAAACATATTTAAAGATTATTTTAGCAACAATAGTATGAGATTTTGTAGGTGATTCCTGAAACCTTGCAACCATGCAAACTGCCTGCATTATGTTAGGTCTAGAAGCAGTTAAATATAATAGACTACCAGTCATTGATTTATATTTAGATTGATTTACATCAAGAGAATCATCAACCTTAGTGAGCTTGCAGCTTGTAACCATTGGAGTGCTAACTGGATGACATTCATCTATTTGATATTTCTTAAGCATCTCTCTAGCATACTTGGTTTGAGAGAGAAATATACCATTTTCAAGTTGAGAAACTTGAAGACCCAGAAAGAAATTCAATTCTCCCAACATTGAAATTTCAAGTTCAGATTCCATAATATGAGAGAATTTTTTTCTTAAAGTAACATTATTGTAGCCAAAGATGGTATCATCAACATAAATATCAACAACTAAAATATCAATACCTTCAATCTTAACATAAAGATTGCTGATATCAAATGATTATCTGACCTAGAGTACCATGCCCTAGGTGCTTTTTTTAAGCCATATAGGGCCTTTTTCAACCTGTAAACATGATTAGGCTTATTTAAAAAAAAAAAATCCTTCAAGTTGTTCCATATAGACCTCTTCATCTAAATAACCATTCAAAAAGGTAGTTTTGACATCCATTTGATAAATAGTGAAGTTTTTATAAACATAATAAGCCAAGAATATTCTAATAGATTCTAGTCTAGAAATAGGTGCAAAGGTTTCACCAAAATCAATACATTCTTGTTGATCATCGCCTTTGTAGACAAACCTTGCCTTGTTGCGAACAACATTGCCATTTTGATCAAGTTTATTTCTGTAAATCCATTTGCCACCAATGACATTCTTGTCATCAGGTCTTGGGACTAATTCCCAAGTTTTATTTTTCTCAATCTAATTTATTTCTTCCTGCATAGCATTAACTCAACATTCATCTGTGAGAGCTTCATTATAAAATTTAGGTTCAAATTCAATGACTAAACAGAAGGCTGCATGATCTACTATTTGAGCTTGTTCTTCAGTTTTAGTAGCCTTTCTTCGAGTTTGAACTCCTGCATATCTATCCCTAATAATATGATCTTTAGGATGATATCTAGCAAGATATTTTGAAGGATTTTTGGGCACACAATTTTTAGAACTTGTTGTTTCATCATGTTTAGGACTTTTTGTCTCAACATTTTCAGATTTTATCTCAAGTTTTGTTTATATTTCTTCCTCATCAATTTGCACAAGATCAACTCCTAAATGAGGTCTTTCATTAAACTTCACATTGGTTGCCTCAAAAATTTTATTAATCCTTTTGTGATAGCATTTATAGGCTTTACTATGAGTTGAGTATCCCAAAAATATACCCTCATCACATTTTGATATAAAGCTTCCTAGATGATCATCATCTTTTTTGATAAATCACGTATTGCCAAATATTCTAAAATGTTTTACAGAAGCAGTTTTTCCATGCCACAATTCATAAGGAGTGTATTTTGTTTTCACTATAATTTGCACTTTGTTTAGAATGTACACAATTGTATGAACAACTTCTTTCCATTACATGTCAGGTAACTTAGCCTCATCTAACATTTTTCTTGCCATTTCCTTTATGTTTTTATGTTCAACTACCCCATTTTGTTGAGGTGTTCTAGTTGCAGCATATTGCCTTTTAATACCATGTTGTTCACAATAATCACCAAATTCCTGAGAGGTGAAATCACCTCCTTTATTAGATCCTAGGCATTTAAGTTTTAATTAATATTCTTTTTCAACCATTTTACGAAATATTTTGAACCTTTCAAATGCTTGTGATTTATGTTTAAGAAACATAACCCAAATCATTCTGGTGTAATCATCTACAAACAACATACAATACTTTTCACCCTTAATTGACCTTGTTCTAGTTGGGCCAGACAAATCTATATGTAGTAGTTGTAAGGTATTTGTTGAAGAATGCTCTTTTGTCTTGAAACTGACTCTAGTTTGTTTACCACTTAAACATTCTTTGCACACAAATTTTTTGGTTTGTTAAGGACTGGTGAGCCTCTAACATTCTGATTTTTACTGATTCTAACCAGATTTTCAAAGTTTATGTGTCCTAATCTTTTATGCCATAACCAAATTTCTTCAACTTGACCCATTAGACACATACCTTCATTGCTATCATTACCAGAGGTGTCAACAAAATTATAGACATTACCTTTAGTCCTTCTTCCAACTGCAACAACTTTTCCAAACTTGTTCTTGATCTCACACCCTGTGAAGTAAAAATAACATGATAACCACTGTCACAGATTTGGCTAACACTAAGCAAATTATGCTTTAGGCCTTCCACATAATACACATTTTAGATAGGTGTATCCTCATTTAATAGAAGTGAGCCTTTACCTCTAATCTGTATATGAGTGTTATCACCAAACTTCACATATCCACCAACATAATCTTCAAGTTTGATAAATTTATCCTTGTCACCTATCATGTGGTTAGAAAAACCATTATCTAGGACCCATAAGTCCTTCTTTTTAGAGTGAAAATCAGTTTGGACCAACATTGTTTTCTCTAGGCTTTCAACATTTTGAGGTCTCCAAACTAATTTAGTTTTTTGTTGTTTATTATGTAGATAAATTTTGCATTGTTTGACTATATGTCCTAGAGTTTTTCATTTAAAGCATCTGACCTGATTAACAAAGCCAAAGTATTGCTTATGTCCATTTTTTGGTATTTTAGAAGTCATAAGCCTGCAAGTACTTATTGTATGGCCAAATTTGTTGCAGTAAAAATAGTAACCATAAAAGAAGGGATTGAATCTGTAAGATGTTCTATTGTCCTTAAAGGAATAAACATGATTCTTACCAGATTCAAGATGATTTGGACCAAAACTCTTGTTTTTAGAAGAAGCTTTTTGATTTGCATTATCAATTGAGTATTCACCCTTTTCAAACCCAACACTAGTTTTATCTTTATTCAATTTCTTCTTGCTAAACACCTCATTAAGTTTTAAGGTACTTTCATACCTTTCAATTTCCTTTCTAATATAGACAAATTCTTGTTCCAATTTATAAATTTCTTGATATTTGAAACTTACAGTTACTCGAAGACAGTCCTCAACTCTCTTAGCTTCTTCAAGCTGGGTTTTCAAAGAGATTATTTCTTGATCAAGTTTAAGTTCTTGAGCAAGAACTTGATTTGATTTTTTTTCTTGAGCAAGAATTTTGTTTTTAAGTCTCTTAATTTCCTTTAAGGCACATTTTAATTCACCCTCTAGATCAATTTCACCATCTTCTAGATCATTGTTGTTAGTCTCTTCTTGCAGTTTGACTTCAACCATAAATAAAGTTTCATCTTCCTCAGCTAAAGAGTCTTCTATTTCAGTGTCAGTTTCATCTTTACTAAACATACTCTTCTTCTTTTTGAAATTGTATTTTCTTTTAGGTTTATAGGCCTTCTTCTTAGGCAGTTTATCAAATTTCTCATTGTCATTGATTTAATCATCATAAGGAAACTTAGCTGCAAAGTGTCCAATCTTGCCATAGTTAAAACACTTAAAGGCAAGTTTTCCCTTGTATTTTCCAAAACCCTTTTTAAGTTTTCTAACAAAGTGGATTTCTTTTGAATCAGAATATTTTGATTCACTGTCATCTATTTTTTCTTTCTTTTCAGTTGTAAAGGAAATTTATTTTTCGATTGAGTTGTTTTTTCTAGTTCTCATTTCATAGGCAGTAAGAGTTCCTTATAGACTGTCTAAGGTAAGTTTATCAAAATGTTTCTTTTCTTCAAGGGCTTAAACCTTATATTCAAATTTAGGCTGTAAGGTTCTAATGACCTTTCTAACCACATCAAACTCTTTTACATCTTCTCCTAATCCTCTCATAGAATTAACAAATTCATTTATTCTTAGGAAATATTTAGCCACTTTTTCATCATGCTTCATTCTCATTTCCTCAAATTGATGTTTAAGAGTAAGGATTTTTGACAGTTTGACTTTTTCATTTCCTTGATAAATGGTTTCAGGTTTTTCCCAGATTTCCTGAGAACATTTTAGCTGCATGACTTTAACAAAAACATCTTTAGTCAATCCACACAAGATGGCATGCTTAGCTCTAGCATTAGTTTCATACTTCTTTTTCTCAACAACATCTGTGGGTACTACGGGTGGAATAGTATACCCATTTAAAACTATGCTCCAAGCATCAAGATCTATAGAAATAATATATGTTTCCATTTTGATTTTCCAAAATATATAATTTGTGCCATCAAACAAAGGAGCTCTAGTCATAGAAGTTCCTTCATGAGCTTGTGACATTTTTAACAACTCCAAGACCAGAATCAATCCTAGGTGGTTTAGACCTATAAGAGGACCCCACACTCTGATAACAATTGTTGGAGTGAAGATGACACTAAGAGGGGGGGTGAATAAGTTTCTTAAACCTTTTTCAACATTTTCCAGAAAATGAAACAAAGATACATTATGCTCTCAATATTTCAACGATAAATACATTCATTAGTTGAATGTAACCATTAAGAACTAAAAAGAGAAGTATCACAACAATACATTGAAAATTACAACATTATCATAATGAAGCAAAGAGACCATAAAAGAGACCAAGAGACAAATGATTTGTCAGTGGCAAACCCTCCTGGGGTAGAAAAACCACTCCTAAACTGCTGCCATATTGGCTTATATTTTCAAATCACTACTTACAGTGCCTTACAGGAAAATTTTAGAGAACCCACTCAAGGAGAAACAACCCCTTATTTAGAAAAATCCATTTCAAGGAGCACCAACCCATCATTTAGTTTCAGTACAATCATATATCAGAGGATTTCTCTGTTTACTTATCAACTCACAAAAGCCTCTCAATCTAATACCCCTAATATCCTAAAGGTTCTCAATTGAACCTTCAAAATACCAGACATATTAAAATATAAAGACTATCACTCTGCATTATATTTGTAGATTTACAATTACAAAAAAATTCAATTGTCATTTTTCAAGAACAATCAACCCAGAACAATGACTAATCACTGTATATATATCTTTTACAAAATACACAAAATCTATTCAGAACATTCACCAAAGGTTTCAGATAAGATAGGGTGCAATGTTAGTTATGTTCCCAGAATACCAAATACAATAAAATATGCACCAATGATATCATATGTCTTTTCGAAGGTTTTTGTTCAAGCTGAATATCATCAGTGAAATGTTTCAAGAAAAACCCTTAATCCTATGGCAGGAAGACAACTCATAAAGAATTTGTTCCCTTAAATAAAATTCTTTCAGCCACAAGAATTTGTACAAGAACCAATGACAGATCAAAAACTGCCAAGTGACATAATCGATTTCCCACGATGCCTATATAGTATGAATGAAACAAGAACATTTTAAGAATACCCATAAAGAAGAAAAATGTAACCAAATTCAAAGCATGCTATCTTGTCAAAGATATTCAAGTAACTCACTCATACATTTTCAAAATCGAGAAAAAGAACCAGTAACTACCTTTTTAAAAAAAACTTCAAATGATGGAAGAGATACCTAATCATGCAACAAGAAAATCAAATAAATATTAGAGAGATTCAATGTCAACCACCATAGCTGCCCAAATTTGTAACTCCCTTAACCTTTTTCGAGCTTGTATTGTCTCATACTCCTGAGACCAAGCTTACAATAAACTCACAACACCTCTGGAGTCGGCCATATCAGAGATTTAAAGAATAAAAATAATTACCATGACGACGGTTAGGGTTCCAAACCCTAGAAAAGTGAAAACCAAAAATAATTTTTCCCTATTCATTCCACCTTTTCTCAAGTCATTCGATGAATTTTCAAAATTTAATGATTCATTGGAGTTTGAAGAAACAAAGCATAATAATATCAACTTAATAAGATGCTTATGAGTCCCAAATCATTTACCAAGGATGTCAACCACATTATTACCTCCAAATTTTTCATACAAACTGTCGATACACTATAATCACCGAATATAATTTATGACAAGACAAAGATTTGCAAAATGCTGACACCATAAACACTTTATATCATTACATGTACATAGTCGATGCCACATTAATCTGCCAAGAATTATTTCCAATAGACTTTACACTATGTTGAATTCACTATCTCCACTAATGAAAGCTTAGGGAAACCCGATAGGGTTTATACCTTTTCAAAGCTGATTCCTCCAAGATTAGCATGCTTGATAGGTGCTTAAATTAATTTGATAACAAATACTTTTATCTCTTCAGAGCCCGACACCATTTATGGTGTAAGATATAAATAATTTAATGACCTCACCAAAGGTAATATTAACCAAGAGTTGCTTCAAGGACATTCACAAGTGTATTATAATGAAATGCTAGCTGCCCAAATTTAAATGCTTTAGCCAAGGTAATTGCTATAAGAGAAATGTATAAGCTATAAACCAGATTCCATGAAAACTAAAAAAGTCACCTTACATTGTCAAAGCAAATACAAAGATACCTGGTATCAATTATTCAATGTGACCTTATTTCACTTAGCCAAGTCATCAACCCTTGCTAATGAGGATTATATGAAACCAGATAAAGACACCATATGCCAAGATCAACCTGATAACTATCAATGAAGCCAAGATCAAACAAAAAATGATCAACTGAAATAATATGCCTACTGAATATACATGTACCTGAGTCATCAAGAACATGATCAACCTAAAGCATAAAGATCCTGGGACCTGTCAAGATAACAATGACATATATATATATATATATATCTAAAGAAAATACATGGCCTGTCACAATGAACACCATGTCAAATATCAGTACCAACATGTAAAAACTAAAACTTGAAAGTGCATGCCATGAACCATGTGAATCACCAAATTAACCAACTGTAATCATCATGATCAAAATAATATGAATTCAGAAACTGTATGTTATGAGAAGACCATGTAAAGCAACTAACATCATCAAGAGCCATCAATTATATATCATGTCAAGACAACTGAATATGAAGAGCATAAAGATCTTGAGAGACCAAATCTGAAGCAGTCAAACCATTAGACTCAAAATTGGATTTGTCATCAAGGATAACCATGATAACAACTGAGATCCAACAAAAACAATCCCTATATCTTTGGGACTTTTTGGTTAACCTCCTCCAACCTCCTTATATGCCTTCAAAGGCTCAACTCTTCAAACTGCCTCCTTTGACCATATCTTGAAAACATATGTTTAAAAGCCAACACACTCTATCATGTAAGAATATGGCAATCATTAAAGTGATTTATATTTCATCACTTCAATAATGTGCTTAAATTTCCAAACTAATGCAAACTGAAAACATTTGGTTTGATGTGTTTGAAAAACATATGCAAAAGGCATCTTGACTTGGTCTTACAAAACCAAGGCATAAAATACATAGCGTTGGGCAATAGTCAATGTTGAAAAAGTTTAAAACAAAGGCAAAAAGCCTTTGGTTTTGTCAACCAACATTTAGGGTTAAATAAAACCCTAAAAGAAACCCAAAACCTCATTTCCATATGTTTTATTTTGGACTCCTAGATGTGTCACCATGATTCCATGCGAGAGTTTTGAGGTTTTGGAGACTTACTCGAGCTTCCTTCTACAAAAATTATTGTTGAATCCACATTGGTAAGCCTCTTTTTGCATAAAATCTTCCTTTTAAAATAGTTCACTGTGAATAACAAGCTATTTCAAACTCACTCTGCATAGAAAATAGTAAAAATATTTTGATTTATGTACTTCTCTTCATTTTGCTTGATCCCTCTAGGATAAATGATGAAGTCTTTCTACTCCTTTTCTTAAGAGAATATTTATACTAATCCAATTATGAGGAAAACTAGATTGCATTAGATCAAGAAATTGATTTGCAAAATATGTGGCTTCTTTTGAGGATTTTTAAATGTGCTCTTCGGGGTATGTCAACTAGCCTTTTGCAAGCTTCACCGTGTAGTCATTCTAGTCTGTTCTTTTGCAAACAGGTTCTCTAGACTCCCAATATCTTAAAGCTTGACAACTATTAACTCCAACATTTTTCCCATGAGATCCACACCCACCTTTCTCATTAATAGGTAGTGCTAGGTATTGATTAAATCTCTAAATAAAGATTGAAATCAATATCTCAACATCCCTAATGATTGTATCAAGATTCCCTTTGACATTTTTTATACTTCAAAATACTCTTGTTACATGATCTTTGGCTATTTCAAAGTCCTCAACATTCTTTTCCCTACTGTGCGCTATGACCATAAAATGAAATTTGTGACTATCATGTATATCCTCTAGGTCTGTGCTTTGAACTATCTACATATCTCTGTCATTTGCTTTCAAAATCTTTGTCTTCAAGGTATTAATACAAAACATAGTCCTTGAGACATTGACTTTGATAAAATCCATAACCATAAGTTCATTGTCCATGCATAACATCATCACAGTCACCTTTGTTTGTCAAAATTTCAGGAACAAGGCCACATACTAGGAAGAAGCGGGAAACTTGAGGAAGATTTCAAGAGAATTCTTGAACCCAAACTCAACATTTATTATTTCTCTTGTAATATAGACATTTATATTATTGAGTTAATTTTGGTTGATGACTATATGGAGACAATCTCATGAAATGCTAAATTACCTAGTTAGATTCAAATCTCTAGGAATAGACTTAATTCTTGAAGCAATAACTCATGAGTCATAGATTGAAACTTGCTCTTTTCTTTCATGATTGTTGTCGTTCTTCAATGAAATGTATTGTTCCTTAGATGCATTAGTTTCCTATCATTCTAAACAATCACTAAAATATTCTAGGAATGCACTCTATTCAAACATATATTAAAACTCTTATGCACACAAATATAAGGATTATCATTTGTTTGGGAAGCATTCTCCTCCTTGCCATTTTTTTTCTTGTGACAATGATACTTAAGATGATGGCACTGCTTCTCTCAATTAAACTTTTTCTCTCTTTTGTTCATGTCATCAATTATCCATGACTATCACAATAACCTTATAATTATGTAAGCCACTTTTGAAAAAACTACCATAAAAACAATTGTCCTAATTGTGAATGCATGGTTATATATTCTTCATTGTGATTTTGTTTTCCTCTATAGAATAAATACCTTCATTTATGATAGTGAAGTATGTTAACTTCACTATCATGGGTGATGAATATTTACTCAAATTTGACAAATGTGATAAGTCCACACTCATACCCCTCTCAGAAAATAAGGGGGAAGCATGTTGGGCTCAACCCTTGTGGGAGCCCATTTCACTCCATATGTTGTAACTAGATGAAACAAAATAACAACAAAGACTTGACCTATACTTGCACAATGAGCAAACAAGTTAGATAAAACCAAGCATCTGACAAATGTGTTTGATAACTCTCTTGTTTTCCTGGACATATGTGGTATTCTAGCTATTTAATGTACATGAGGATCAGGCTGTATTTTTATGGATATTTTCACACGTATTAACCAGTGATCCTTCATTTCTCTAGCAACACTCTTCTCACAATTGCAAGAAAACTGGGAGTAGCAAGGAAAGCATCAACTGGAGACTGGACAAGTGGGAAGGACTGAAGATGATGCAAAACAAGACAACTGGGATTCAACATTTAGGAAATGACAGGTCCCCTCTCTCTACATATTCATTCTTTCCTTTTGTATCTATAAATGTATATTTTTGTCCATTATGTGCATTCAAATAGTCAGTTCCACAACTTGTGTGGAACAACAATCATTTATATTATCAATAAAGACTATATTTCTGAAAATATTGTGCACTCTCTTCTATGTGATATGCATTTTCATAATTCAATGTAGTATCATAGTCTTTTGATATTTCTTTATGCACATGAATGTGGCATGGTAGAGTTTAAAATGTACCTTATTTTCACTTATAAAATATAAACAACACTACCTGTTTGGGCTAGTAGCAAAAATAGGTAACAAGGCTATAGCATAATCTTGAAGAATGAATTTCTAGTTAGTAGCTTCAACAATTAAGGCATCACCAAAAAGAATTATGTCATCAAAAACCTATTGGTGGAAAGCAGGAGGGAGAGAAGAGGCAGCATAAATTTCTTTTACAAGGCCTCTATCAAGATTCCTCTGAAGTTTTTTTGCTAAAATTTTAGAAACAATTATGAATAAGTAAGGGGAAAGAGGGTCATCCTATCTTAAACCCTTACCACAAGAAAATAGACATTCCAGGAAACCATTTATCAACACAAAGAAGCTTGAAGTAGTGACACAAGCTTGATACAAGAGCATCCAGGGTGTAAGGCAATATTGCATCACCAAAAATATTGCTATTTTATTTTGTTATTTTCAATAAGGGATAAGGCATGTGGAAAAATAAATATTTTAATTTGCAACATTGTAATTTTCCATTTTGGTGATTTGCAAAATTAATTTTTGGAGGAAATATACTTCGATAAAAATTTTTAAGGCATTTAAATTAGAATATTCTATTTTTGGCATTCAATTCTAGGTGGGGATGACTTGGTGCACATGTTCTTACATGTTCAATTGCATGCTTTGCGTGCATTTGCATGTTGGGGTCACTAACTTTGCATGTCGTTGCATGTCTATATTTGGAGCCATTATAGTTGTCAAGAATTAGTGGAGGTTTCATAGTTGACCAAAGATGATTGGCCAAAAGATAGGCACCCATGTGAAGGTCATGTGAGCATGTGATAATTTTTAAGATTTTATGAATTATCCTAAGAAGGGGCATTGGCTTTCCAAGGTGAGATTGGTATGTTATATATGTATACCATAGTGGTATTCTCATCCTCAATTCTCTATATATTTTAGGCTTGTGTTAGTAAGAAGTTAGCTTGGAGGAGTAGAATTTTTGCATAAGAAGGTCTGCTACTAGATTTTCTAGAGGATTTTCACTCCAAATATTTACAATTTATGTAATCAACAATCCCATTGTAATGTTGTAATCTCATTTTATTTTAGAGATAATATAAAATCTTGTTTTCATCTTTTATTTGCTTGTGAAATTCATTGTTGTAGTTGTGAGTTTCAAATTTGTAAGAGGATCATTTTCTAAATTTTTGGAGGAGATTGAGGTGTAGCTATTGGAGAGGAGTTTAAAACTCCATTTTTTGTAGGTTTGAAGATGTTGTAGCAGAAAAAGGTTTTGAGAATCAGAGGTCTATTATAGTTTTTTCCTATTGAAGGTTGCAAGTTGTAGGAGCAAAACCTTGTGAAATAATATTGACTGAAGGAGACCATTATTTTGATTGATTTTTTCTATCACAAATTAGTTATATATCAGTTTTGAAATGTATTTGATCAGTCCTCATGGCTGCAAAACAATTTTATTTTAGGATTTTTTGGTTATTATGTAATTTTATGAGATTTTGATGTGAGAAACTAAGACACTTCTTGTATATTTTTGGTGTCATTTAAAGAAATTAATGAGTGGCATGTATGTTGTACTAAATTTGTGAATGAAGGTTATTTTTTCCTTACATCAGTGGTATCATTGTGGGAGTTCCTGAGTGTGCAGGCATAAGCGTTGACGTGAGGGTTTGCACCAAGATTTGCAGGTGGAGATTGAAGTTAGAGGATTAGAGTGTGTAAAATAATAACCGAGCATGAGGTAGTCTATACCTGAGAGGTTGAAGATTGAGAGTGTGTGGAAAGTGTTTGAAGAAATGCAAAAGAAGAAAGGTAAAAAGTTTTTCATAGTTGTGTATGTAAGTGAACTTGAAGGAGAAAATATTGTAGAAGTATGCTTTAAGGAAGGAATAGAGAAAGAGAATGAGAAAGAAGAGAAAAGTGCAACAGAAGTTGAGAGGCAAAAACAAGGCGCAACAATTGAAGAGTTTTTTTTTTCAGCAATAGATGAGTGTCCTTTGGAGGACTTAAAAACATTGAAAATTGAAATTTCAGTTGAGTGAAGGTGAAGAAGACATGAAAATAGATAGTGGTGAGCAAAAGGTTATGGAGAAAGAGGTAATGCATAAAATTTTTCACTTTTATGATAAAGATGAAATTGGATTTTGTGTAGATAAAAATAGAGATGATTTATATGTTGAAATGAAAAAGGTAGTGAGTGTATAAGAAGAAAAAGAGATGGAACAAATAGATTTTGTTAGTATTTATTTGTGTGCAGGGATATATTTAAATGATGTTGTAGATTGTTGTGTAGATAGTGTGTATTTTCTTATAGAAGCTATAGAGGATGTTTTAGGTGAAAGTTGGTGGAGGTGGTCAGCCAATGGTGGATCCAATCCCACAAGAGAGAGAGGAGAATGTATGGTATTAGGAGGAGGAGGATGGTACATGGTGGATACAAGTCCACGAGAGGAGAGAATAATGAAGTGCAAGGTTGTTGGAGGAGGATGGTGAATGTTCTTGTGAGATGCTAGAAGAGGAGAAAGAATAAATTATTAGAGGTGCCAATTTTAGTGATGGAGTTTGTTTTAAAGGGTGGTATTACCACTCAACTCCATTTTGTGAATCCATATTCACAAAAAAATTCCTACCTTGGGTATATGATGTAGGAGCATCTAGGCTGTAGGGAAATATTGCATCACCAATAATATTGCTATTTTATTTTGTTTTATTTAATAAGGGCTAAAGTGTGGAAAAATAAATATCTTAATTTGCAACATTTTAATTTTCCCTTATGGTTATTTACAAATGTAATTTTTGGAGGAAATATGCTTCAGAAAAATGTTTCAAAGGCATTTAAATTGCAATATTCTATTTGGGCCATCCAATTCTAGGTGGGGACCACTTGGTATGAATGTTTTCTAAGGTGGTAATGGTATGTTGTTTGGGGATACCACAACGGTATTCTCATCCTCAATTCTCTAGATATAGAAACCTTGTGTTATTAAGAAGTTGGATTGGAGGAGTTGAAGTTTTGCATAATAGGATGCTACCAAATTTTCTAGAGGATTGTGACTCCAAATATTTATAGTTTATGTAATTAGCAAGCCCATTGTAATGTTGTAATCTCATTTGATTTTAGAGATAATATAAAATCTTGTTTTCATCTTACATTTGCTTGTGCAATTTTTTGTTGTGGTTGTGAGTGCAATTATTGAGTGGCATGTATGTTCTAGTGAATTTATGAATGAAGGTTGATTTTCCCTTACATAAAAGCTTTGATCAATTTAAAAATATTTCCACAAACCCCAATTTTTTTCAAAAGAGCAAACAAAAACCTCCAAGAAACCCTATCATAGACCTTTGAAATATCAAGTTTTAAAACCATTCCCAGTTTCTTAGAAAATTCTAGAGGGAACATACTCATGAGAAACAATAGTAGCATCAAGGATTTTTCTACCTTTGAAAAAACCTTTCTAGTTCACAAATATCATCTTATCAAGAACCTATTTTAACCTATTAAAAATTATTTTCAAAAAAATTATACACAGTATTACATAGGCTAATAGGGCTATAATCTTGAAGAAAAATAGCATCCTCTTTTTAAGGGATTAGGAAAACAATGAATTGAGTTGAATTAAGAGGCTTCTTGATCTAATTAAATATCTTTCAATATTTAATAGATCAATAAAAATGACATCCCAAAAATCTTTAAAAAATGCCTAGGTGGAAAGCTATCAAGACTTGGCACTTTGAAGGCTCTAAAGGAGAAAACATCAGACTTAACTTCTTACAACATAACTTCTTTCCCCAAATCATTTAAGTATACCTCAATCACCACCTTAGGAATGCCATAAAGGAGAAGTTTTAAGTTAGTTTCATAAGGATCTTGAACTCCGCCATTATTCTTAAGAAAGGAAACAACCTCAGCAACAAGATTATCATCCTTAGTCAAAATTTCACCATTATCATTAAATAGAGAGCTGATATTATTTCTTTTCTTATGTTTAAGGGTTGATTGCTAAAAATAAATGGTGTTCATATCTCCTTGCAGCCATTGAATTCTATATTTTTATTTCCAATTTTTTTCTCCTTCTTCATAACTTGGAACCATTCCTCTCTGTACTCCCTTTCTCTCCTTGAAGTGTCATCATCAACAACACCAACCTCCATCAAAGCTTGAATATATTTAATATTATTAAGGATGGAGTGCTTGGTGTGAAAGATATTTCTAAAGGAGATTTAGTTCCAACCTTGCACATGATATTTGATCCTTTTAAGATTTTGAGCTAGAAAAAACATAGGTGTACCCTGGCAAGGGAGAGTCCACCAACGTTGAATTAGGTCCCTACAATCAAGATGCATGAGCCACATAAGCTCATATATAAAGGGAAATGGACCTTTGTATCTCTACCCATCCCACTCCAAGACAAGAGCACTAAGATATGAAATAGATCTAGCGAGGGCCGAGAGATGCAGGTTTGCAAGAATATCCCAATCACCTAAGATCAACACCCTATCCAATTTAACTTGTATGAGATTTCTCCCCTAGCATCAATTAGACCATGTGAGATTAGATCCCTTTATGTCAACATCCAAAAACCTTGAGAAAAAATGATTTTTTAAAAATCCATCATACTATTTGAGCAATCCTCCAAACCCTCCAATTTGTCAAAAGGATAAATAGGGGAGTTAAAGTCCCCAACCAATATTCAACACACCCTCTAGTTATTTGATATATTCACTGATAAACAATTCTAGAGTTGAATCCTAGAAACCCTGGAATTAAGAGCATAAATATTGAGGAGCTTCTACTTAGTAGCATTCATTCCATCTTCCATGATGGTTTCTAATAAATTTCTATTGCAAAATCCTTTGGTACCTTTAATTATAGTAGGGTTCCAAAGAGTAGCAAGACCACTAAAGGCACCACCTACATTATAAATAAAATACTCAACCACTCGCCATATAGTTTTAATAATTTTTTTGAAGGTATCCTATTGCATTTCATTTCTTATCTTGGATAAAGTGGACATCCACTTTCAAGTCCATAATGGAGCATTTGATAATATGCTACATCAAAGAGTTGTTCGGCCCACAAATATTCCAGGTCATTATCTTTGTAATGACAATGAAAAAAGAGTTAGTACCACCTAGTACTAACCAAAGGAGAACTCCCCAAAACTAGTTTTTAGTCTTCTTTTAGTTGTAGAGGCTCTCCAAGGTCCTCTTAATACCTAACACCGCCTCTCTAATAGCCTCTCTAGATCTAGTATCCCTCTCAGAGGGTCTTCCTTGTTTCTATTCACTCCCCACAACTGATTTCTTCTTCTTTCTATATTTTCCATTTACCTAAATCCAAGCCTCACCCAAACCATCCTTATTGAAGGATAAAGGGGAATCTGAGTTCTCAAATCCGAAAAAAGCAAGGGAATCATGCATACTCTTGTTGAAATTTTCTTAATTAGGTACTTCATCTTCCCCCAAAGAAACACATAAGTCTTTCCCAAAGAAAATTTTAAATATATGTTGGACATATCTTAGTTTGTGTTTACATTTACATGATCACTAAACTCCATAATATCATTGCAGAAAATATAACAAAAGAATATATTTTATTCTTCTTTAATAAAATATATAGTTATATAAAAATATAACACAAGTTTTTAAATTATAAATTATAAATTGAAATTGAATTCCAATTCTAGACATTCTTTTTCAAATTCAACATTAAGCCCACCATGATAAATAGATAATATAAAATATAAAAACTTTCTATAAATCCACATATATTGTCAATAGGAAATAATAGACTAATATTAACTCTCTTTATATTTTTTTGATAAATGATTTTTATTAGAGCTCTGAACCAAGATTAAATTTTGAAAGGAATCCAAAGCTTTCACATTAATATCCTTCCCAAACAAAATTTTGAAACGGACCCAAAACCTTCACATTAGACTCTTTATTAATGTGAAGGAGTTGTACAATTATAAATCATAAAATATTGATGCCTTGTTGATTGACCAATCATCCCACCTACTCTTAGGATTTGTTCTTCCATCTTCAATCAAACAAAAGCCCATTTTAGGACTTGACTATAAAACAAAAAAAATACCAAATTATGAAATTTAGCTTGCATTTAATATTTTATTTGAGTTTAAGAGTAGTCTTGTGGAGATTTTGAGTAGCACTGCTACTATTATAATTTGCCTATATTGGATCTTCTATCTTGTCCTTGAGAAGATAATACTCCTAATTTAGTTGCTATACACTACAAGCATATGTTTTTAAAAGAAAATTAAAAACACAAACAAAAATAATAATCAGCATATTTTACACAACATAAATTTTAAGGAAATCTTTGATATAAAACACTTCAGGAATAATTTTTGCTTGAAGCACTTAAAGGTCTAAAGGAGAATGGGTTTACCTATTTCTCATTTTTTCTTGATAGAAAGCATGAAATGTGATGCATACATTCTTAACTCTCTGTGTCCCATTTCAAAACAAAAGGGTAATGTAAGAGGTTAGCAATTAATCAAGCTAGTTTTATAAAAAATAGTATGATTGTTACTTATACTTTAGAATGAATCTTCACTAAGGA
This sequence comes from Sequoiadendron giganteum, assembly GCA_007115665.2. Lineage (NCBI taxonomy): Eukaryota > Viridiplantae > Streptophyta > Pinopsida > Cupressales > Cupressaceae > Sequoiadendron > Sequoiadendron giganteum. The sequence continues at coordinate 433,675,803 of CM021109.1, read as the reverse complement.
TTTATATGTGTAGTTGATTCAAACATACAAGAATCTTCACTGAGGATTTATATACCTCCCAGGTAGCCTAAATTTTTCTTTTGAATTATATATATTTGACTCGATTGTATGGCATCTTGTTGTAGTTCACCGTTGACTATATTCATGAGGATTTCATTCCTAGCTACATGGTAAATGAGGCCATTATGGGTTAAAAAATATTCATGGGCACATCATTGGTTGGTGGTCTCTTCCATCACAAAGATATAAAAGAATCAACCAACTATTTTCTCCTACAATGTAATCAAGCTTAGTTTTATATAAAAAATAATCAAGCAACTATTTGCTCCTACATAGTAATCAAGCTTAGTTTCTAGACATAGTCTGTTACACATCTAGAAAATGTGATTAATATACATTGAAAGGAGTCGGGGTCTTACATTACTAGAAGAATTTGTGATGTTCAACAATCTATCAATTTTTTGCATGCCCATGTGCCTCATGTCCCCCTATCTCTACTACTGTTAATCTTGTGAATGTTGAAGTGTAAGATAAAAATACATTTTAATATACAATGTTTGTTTTTAGTTTGGTCTTTTGTCATGTATACCTGTTGGTTACCTATTTTTATTTAGAAACTCTAAAGGTTACCAATCTGTGCATTGTATCTCTATACAATTTTGATCTATTTTAATCAATCATTTTACTTCTCAAGGTTATTTTAGATGTAAAGACTTCTATTATATTAATATAATTTTGAGGTCTCATTTTTTTTTTTAAATGAATAAATTAATAATGATGTGATAAATATTAAATGGTATATGATTAATGTTATAAATTATTATTGATAAAAAATTAAAGTCGACTATTGGAAGGAATATATTTTAGTGTCTATAGAACTATTTTAGTCAACAAAAGTCATATTATAAGCATTAAGGAATATAATTGAAGTTTTGGTGTGGTTTCTTGAAGGAATACGAGTGATTATTTTAAATATCTCAATGAAAATCAAGAGAGGTTATTATGGAGGGACTCCACATGCAGTTGTAAGTTGAAATAAAATATTTGTAGGTGCCATAGACTTTGAGAATTGTTTAGTCAAACTTTGGTATGTTTCCCTCTTAAGTCTTTTAAGACACCTGTCCAAAATCCTATAGATTGTAAAGAATGGGACACTTTAGGTACAAAATGAAACCTTCTCTAGAATTCACATAGCCACTCATACATGTTGGCATAGTTCATTTGGCCCCATGAGATGAAAAATAAAAGGTACGGCTCATGGCACAGTTATATTGAATGTTATTGATGCATTTTACAAGAATGCAGTCATTGTTAGCATGGTGAAATAGTGTTGATTACAAAAAATGAGAGGTTATTATGCATGGACCCCACATCCACATGTAGGTCTACAAGTAAAATTTGTAGGTGCCAATATTTTTGAGAACTACTCCATTTCATATATTTTTCTCTTAAGACTCTTAAGAGATTACATTAGAATAACATAGTATGCAAGTATTGGGAGAGTCAGTGGAAAATAATATTCCTATGATAATATTCACCCACCCATCCCAATGCATTTGTGCAATTAGTTTTCCGCCTAAACCACCAAAAAGATATGCAAATAGGGAAAGAGATTCCCCAATTAGGCTCCTAGGTTTTTTCACCTAGGAGCTCTTGATTGTGAAATGAGCTCTCTTTCCACTTAATGATATGCTTTTGGGTGTTCATTGAAAGGATAGGGATTGGATTGGGGGTTGTGAGGTGTGTGATTGAATGTTTCTAAGTGTAATAAAATAAAAATAGAAACTAACGATTAAATGCAAACTATTGAAATCTAATTGTTGGAAAACACATGATGATATGCAAACAATCTAAGAAACATAAACAAACTACAGAAATGGATAGAAAGGAAGAGGTGCACCTGGAATTGGAAGAGGAATCTGTTGGAGGTCTAGAATGCTGATGGAAATGTTGTAGAAGCTGAGAGGGACACTTGTGCCAATCTGGGTGACCTAGTCCCAGATTCCTGAAAGCTAGTCTAGAGCTTGTTTCTGCCAAATGGGTGTCCAAAAATGTCCAAATCACAAAAAGACCTATCCAAAGGGACTAGGTCGCCATCCTTGGTGACTTAGTCCTCTTCAAGATCTCTAGAATTTTGGAAGGGGAAACAAAAGCCCTAGGTTTTCACCCTGCTTCTTCATAGTTGTCCGCTTCTGAAACACTGATATCTGGGCCTGAGAGTGACTTTTGGTGGATGATTTGACCTTGCATGCAAGGGGTGGTCTTCAACAAGTCTTCAATGCCTTCAAAGATATTTAAAGTACCTAAATTTGCAAACACACAAGGAGAGAAAGAGAAAAAATGTTGATTGCTAGGGATTAGGGGTTTGCCTTGGTCAAACCCCTTTGAAGTAACTAAACCAAAATGAATAGAGATGTAAAGCATGAATATGAAACAATAGAATAATGGAGTAAGTTACCTTCCCATGATGAGAGATCTTGTGTTGTTGCAGCAATCAACCCTTCAATGCTTCAAAAAAGATGTCTTATTGATTTGGAAGGATCAAACCCTAGCTTAATTAAGGAGAAGTAATGAGAGAGAGAGGTGGAGAAGAAAAATGGGTGATGCATAATGAGGAATTACGGTTTCTAGGCTTATTTATACAAGTTATGCCCTAATTTTCCTGAAATAACATCATACAAGATGACCTTAGGGTTTTAGAGACCAAAATCCTAAAAGAAATTAAGTTAAAAATGAAATTTATGCCACATGGGACTAGGTCACCCAAGGTGGTGACCTAGTCCACCTAGGCATTTTTCGTTGATTTTTCAAGGATTAAAATGTGATTATATATTTTTTTCAGAATTTTCTCATGGAAACTCACTAAGATAATATTTGTATGAGGATTAAGGGGTCATTCTAGCATAACAAGGGGTTGATTTGGTTATGACAAGCCTAGGAGAGTGTGAAAATATTTTACAACACCTTACAACACTTTGGCACAAGGATTGGAAATAGGTAAAAATGGGTTGAAAATGGTCCAAGATCCATAGGCCAAGGTCCAAATGAGCGAAAAGTGTCAAAGTATACACTTTTTGGCGACACACCCCCATAATTTACAAAATAAAAAATATGCTTGTTTCCGCATTTACACTACTCTCAACTTACATTTTTACAAGAATACGCTCATTATTGGCATGGTCAAATGGTGTCTAATTGACTTGAAATAAGAGAGGTAATTGTGAAGGGACCCCATCTCCACTTATAGGTCCAAATAAAACATTTTAGGTGGTATGAAGTCTAAAAATACTGTCATTGTCTAACAGATTTGTTCTCTTAGGAATCTTAAGAGATTGTGTTGAAATATCATAGTTTTCAAGGATTGGGAGACTTGGGGATCAAATGGATTCCTTTGGTAAGATTTTAATACCCACCATGATGTATTATCATATATTTTTTGGCCCCATGACTCACAAAATACAAAGTATTCCTATTTTCATGTTTGCATTGCTCTCGACTAACACTTTTTGTAAGAATGTATTCATTCTTGACATGGTGAAATGGTGTCTAGTTGACTAGAATCAAGAGAGGTTATTGTGGAGACACCCCATATCTACCTATAGGTCTAGATGGAGCATTCATGGGTGTCATGAATTCCAAGAACTAATCCATCATAGTTTCCTAGTTTTTTCTCTCAAGATTCTTAAGAAACTTCACTAAAAGAGCATAGTCTACAAGGATTAGGAGACTTGGGGAATGAATGGAGGCCTTTCATAGCATTCATTCACCCACCATTATATGTTGGTGTTTTTTTTTCATCCTATGATGCACATAATTTAAAATATGTTTTCTTCCATGTTTATAATTCCCTTAATTAATGTCTTTTACAAGAATGCATTTATTCTTAGCATGGTCAAACAAAGTCTAGCTAATCATAGATGAGAGAGGTTATTATGGAGGAACCCATATCTACCTGTTGGTTGACAGATTTTTCACTTCAATTAATACTCCTAGGCCCACACGAATGACAATCTGGCCAATAGTTGAGCCACTTGTGATGGTAATCACAAATGATCTCTGCTTATTTTACAAGGTGCAACTACCTTCAAAAAATATGCAATAAATAAAACACGGGGTATGCTTTTAACCAGAAAGCAAGAAATGTAACCAACACCTACCCATAAACATGAAAGTAAGTGTGAAAATATTATTTAACAGGAAAGACAATAACACAAAGCTTTCTCATTCCATAACCACTGATAATGTTCAGGGAGAGAGAGAACAATGAATCCTTTCAATAGATGATCTAAACTGAATTCAAAGCTTCATAATTAAATACATACACAGTGCAATTAAATAGAAGAACATTCAAAATTAATTACCATGGAACAAAGTTCATGTAATCAAAGCAAAAAATTTATAAATTCAAAGACTTTGAAATATTTCATTAATCTTTTCAATGCCAAAAATATGAGTTCGCAGACTTGACATTCTTGTGTACAATCAAACTAAGTTTCAAGAAAAACTAAACTTATCCCCCCCTTCTTCTCCCTTTTTTCTGTCATTTTCCTTCACCTTTTATATTCTAAAGTAACTGTTCATAACGGTCATTGAAACCGACCGATATCGAAACAATTCACCAAGAAACGAGAATAGCTCTATTATGCTCCAAAATTTCAATTATCACTCATAATTATAAAAGTTTCCATGCATGCAAAATAAAAATTCGACCTCTTATGAAGAAACCGTTTCCACTATTAGTCGCATAAGAAGTCGAGTCACTAAACCACTAGAGGAGTTAGAGCTCTAAACAACTCCAATTGCATTTCCATAATCAAAATTGTTAAATTCAGCTTGCTCCTCTTCTTTATCTAAAACAAATATCACCCTGTGATATTCAATACAGCTGGTCTTCTCCTTCCACGCTAGTGAACGTAGCTCAAATTCTTTTTTGAGTTGTTCCTCCTTGGGCCACATCAAATTCGGTTGTGTGATTGGTACAAGTTCATTTTCCTATTTTGTGACTTCACCAAGAAGTACCATCTTGAAGAAAAGTTGGAATTAAAATGCTACCACCTTTGCTTCGCTCATAAGCTCAATTAATGGTGATGGTGGAAAAAGGCATCTATTTATTAAGGAAAAGTGTGAAAATTCATTACCATATCTTCTCCACCAACTCTTCATTTAAGAGCCATCATTTCAAAAGATACAAAAGATTATGTTTAAACCTCAAATTGGCATTTTGAGGCATTTGAGAAGACATTCCTTAAAGATGTTGTATGGTGAATTAAATGGGATGACATATAGAGAATTGTGCCTCTAGTCTGATCTTCTTGTCGCTGAGAAATGAAAACTTCAAACCATATGTCAGAGGTTTGATGGTTTCAAGAACTCTCAATATGTCAGTTGCATAAGATAATCAACTAATCAGCCTTGGCATGGCAGATGTATAAGTAATTCAGTTATTCAGGAAGTTTCAAAACTAATGAACCCCATGACTACGTTAGGGAAATTGGGAGGACCGTGACATCAAAAAAGATGCGTCTATAAGAGAAGTTTTAAAAATTGATTGAATAATTGGTAGGTAACACTACCTATAGGTCCAAATAACACATCCATAGGCATCACAAAGTTTGATAACTATATTTTCATAGTTTGGTAGTTTTTTGTTCATAGGGCTCTTAAGAGACTGCATCAAAATAATGTAGCCTACAAGGATCAAGATACCTAAAGAACAAATAGATAGCCTCTGATAGAATTCATGTTGTGATTGGGTCTATTCTAAGAAAAAAATATTTTGGTGATCTTAATGTGAATTTTAAAATATTAATGAAGGAAAAAATATCACATCCTTTATATATGGGTACAAAGGTAAAAAATTAACTAAATGATAGCTAGATGGAAATTAAGGGGGGGAATTAAAAGAGGAAACTAGATAGTAAATGATAATATGGAATCCATGTTTAATGAATCATATGTAGGAATTAACCATTAAATTATATTGATACAATTTTTCTGGGGACAAGGATAGGGTATGAACATCCGTCAAAACATAAAGGATAGAGAGAAATTTCGGGAACAAAAAATGAATGTTATGCTCATCAAGATATTATAACGGTTGATGATATGCTTTTAGGATGAAAAAAATTTAGGGTACTAGAGAGATTCCCCTCTATATTCTTGAAAATATCCCATATTATTTTTTCTTACCCTTTCTAATACATATTTTATTAAATTCCTAAATATTGTGTCATGATTTTTTTGAAGGATCTAACTACTACTATAAAAATTTCATAAACATATTATCTCTTCCATAATACGTGCTATGGTTTCATAGTAGAAGAGATAATGAAAGGTACTTGGGGTGCATCTTAGCTAGAAAGGAGCAACAACCATCACAATTTGTAGGGATAGTTAGTGAAGGAGGGGATTGTAATGTGGCTCCTAGACTTCTCTACATTGCAAGTCATTCCTATATGTTGCCTTCTAGTTGAAATTTTGGTTCTACGATGACTAATATTTTTTGTTAGCATTCCTATGGGATGAAGATATAATATATGCCAAAGTTTTTTTTGAAAATGTGTCTACTACTTCTCAAGTCGGTATGGGTTGGTAGGTTGTTTATTTGACTTATGAGAACTAGATAAATGTAGTCTCTTTTTTCATTTGTAAGTATATAAGTGGTTGCACCCATAATCCTATTGTTATGTCTAGCAAAAGAATATTGTGTGGTATTTTCATGGACTTAAATAACAAGATGGACTTGACTATGTTGTATCTAGGAATTATGCACATGTGGAACATCAAAGTGGAGACATTGAGATAAAAAGGTATAATCTAAATTTATCTATTAACAAAATAAATTATTAAACATAATTAATTTATTATATTTCAGTAGGTCAATTGTGATGCCTATTGTTTCCTTTTAGTTTATTGGTAAAGGAAGAAGAGAATAAATGTGTAGTAGAAATGAGTCTCCTTGATAAAGAAAGGAATTATTTTCAAATAAATTATTTTGTAAGAATTGTTTGTGTTTCAATTCACACCTCTGGAATGCATATTAGAAATGGACAACTATGCATGTAGATAATCTTCTCTTCAAATTAGGAGGGGAAGCTCCCTCTTGCTAATTATGCTTAAATAAATTAAATTAAACTATTTTTCAATCTTTTTATTCTCATCTAAGAGCACAAGGTTATAAAACTCTAGCATCGTAGTTGAGGTTTTCTCTTTTAGAATTTCAACTACAACCAAGCCTACTCTAATGGTGCTTCTAGCAACTCAAGTAAGCTCGAAGCTTGAGAGCTAGAAGTAAACAAGGAATGCTTTGGTAACATTGATACTTAAACAAAGTCTCTTCCAATGCACACCTAAAGACTCATTGTACTTTTAGATGCAAGCTAAAATAAACATTATATAAGAGAAACACATAAAATAAAACTTGAGGTAATAGATCAAAGCAACAAAGCAGGCATCAGATTTCATTTCTCAGACTTGGAAGAAGAATCTCCAAAGTTAGAAGGAGGTGAAGTGGACTTCTAATTATTCTTCTACTTCAATTTGGAGGGAGACTCACTACCTGAAGGTGATTTTTTCTTAGTCTTATTCTTATTATTTCATTTACCCTTGGAAGATTGAGCTATTAGAGCTTGTTTCTTAGAACTAGGAAGTGCATCCATCTGAATCAACTTATCTTACTCCCTAGTAAGACACTCACAAACAACTCAAAAGTAGGCATCTTTAAATCTTTCCCCATGGCATCCATAATAGAATAGAAGTTAGAAGATAACACTTGATAAGGACCTCTTAACTTAGACAAACTCGAGAAGATACATGCTTCCTCAGATTTATTGTGCCCACACCCTTTCAATTGTGATAAAATCATTTTGAATTGTACAAGGAAATCTTGAATAGTAGGAAATGCATTTGAAGAGAGTGATGCTAGATCTGCTTCAAGCTGTAAGATTATAAACCTATTCACTTGTTCATACAATTATACAAGTTCGTTATAAACATTTTTAGGTGTTTTACACTCCGCAATATGAAACAACAAACTATCAAATACATGTAAGCCTATGAGTCCTTTTGCTTCATCCATCTTGCATTTATGAGTATTTTTTTAAATTCTCTCATAAATTCAAGTTTTTGAGCATCTAACATTTGTCATAAACCTTTAGATTGTAGTAATTGGAACATTTTTAACTTCCATGTATGATAGTTGTGTGGAGTGAATAGCTCAATTTTCCCCTACATCTACCATGTTGGATAGAAGAACACCAAGAGAAGAGAAGATAAATGGGAACTTAAATTGTGCCTTTCACCCTCCAAAATATATTAAATAATTTTTTTAGCACCCCAACAAATCACAATGATTTTTTTACAATTTATACAAGTGACAAGCTCAAGTCAATTGTTTATAGACACGATAATTTTTACAATTTTCAAAAAAGGCTTTTCAAATCAAAAATAGAGGTTACAAACATATTTCTTGTGATTTTCTAAACAATTTCCAAAAAAATAACCAAATTTTGATTTTGTATGCAAAAGTTATGTCAATTGCAAGTAATAAATGCAAATATACCTTCAGATTGGTAAAACTAGTAAAAATTGGAAAAATCAACAAAAATCACCTGCACCACTGTGAAATTCATTGAACCAAATTTCTAATGATATCTTGTTTGCAAAAATTGGATACTCTAGTGCAAAGTTGTGCAAAATTGAAAAAAATGCCTATTTTAGGCCAAATAGAGGAGCCTTGGTGGCTCCTGGGCTACTCGTCAGTTGAGGTTCCGCTCTGGTGGTGACTAGGAGGAGGGATGGCATTGCATCGGCATAGGCCCTAGTTGTTAAAATTCATCTAAGAGCACAAGGTTATAAAACTCTAACATCGTAGTTGAGGTTTTCTCTTTTAGAATTTCAACTACAACCAGGCCTACTCTAATGGTGCTTCTAGCAACTCAAGTAAGCTCGAAGCTTGAGAGCTAGAAGTAAACAAGGAATGCTTTGGTAATACTGATACTTAAACAAAGTCTCTTCCAATGCACACCTGGAGACTCATTGTACTTTTAGATGCAAGCTAAAATAAACATTATATAAGAAAAACACATAAAATAAAACTTGAGGCAATAGATCAAAGCAACAAAGCAGGCATAAGATTTCATTTCTCAAATTTCAAATAACGATTACACTTCTGGGAAAACAGGATTGTAGCATTAATAGGATTATAGTTTTTTGATCAAACCAGAATACACTTAACACAAATTACACATAAACTGAACAATAACTTGCAACAAAAGGCCGGCATGCAAGCTTGCTCTTACACTAAGTGAATAGACACTAAATAATAACTTGCAGGAAAAATTAGGCTCAACAATTTACTATCATAATAATAGTTAAATAAAAAATGGTCAAGGTTGCTTGATTTATACACGAGCGAGGAGTAGGGAACCCTAAAATATCCTTGCTTTTACAACAAGACTTTCCAACTCACAAGATTTATTTCTAAAACTTAAACATGATGACTAACTAACAACTTGCTGAAAGTAAAAAAATAGGGAAAGTTCCAACTATTACAACTTGATATTTCCTATTTATCAAAGAATAGATAAGCATGAGAAAAGAATAGCAAGAAAAATCAGAAATTGAATTGAGTTAATTGTTGGTTTTTAGTTCTATTCTTGGAAATCTTCGCTGCCCCAAAATGGTGCTGATTTTTCTCCAAAAAAGAAGATTGCCAAAAAAAGTTGAGGTCTAGTTTTTGTAGAGAACCATGTTCTAAAGAGACCAAATTGATCAAATTTCAAAAAAACTAAGGGTTTCTTGAAAAAGCGTGAAGAAAGTAGATTATTGAAAATATTAAATTTTCCAATCTTCAAGAGGAACAAAAAGCAGATAGACCCAAATTGATATAAACTGAAAAATTTAACCACATGTTTCTGAAATATGATGCCCTAGAAGAAAGGACCATGAAAAAGTGTGCCTCTATGCTTGCCAATCCCGAATCCATGAAGAAAATTGAAAAAGCACTTTGTTTGAGCCTCCAAATCTTGATGACAAGAAAAAGATAATGCCATCATGCAAAAAGTGAATAACGAATGCCAAAGCCTTCTTAAATATATGTTGAAGACGAAAAATCACTTTGTTCTCAAGCTTTAAAACTTTGAAGCCAATTTAGAGGCAAGTACGTCGAATGTAGACACCTTTTGAATGATGAAGGATAAAACTTGAAAAATTGTCTAAGGCATTGAACCTTGGGCACCTTTCCTCTTCAGAGTTAGGATATTTTTCAAGATTTTTAACTTTTCTTATTTTTATGACCTTAGTTTGATCTTCATTTTTGAATGTTTGATGAATCTGGTGAACTAGCTAACAAATCAACTGGATAGACTGAAGAATTTTGAGGAGAATGATGATTGATTTTGCATACCATAAAAGCTAGATTAGGCCTCCCAAAACCTTGGGCACCCCTGCCTAGTTGGGGCACCTAAGAATCCTAGAGATAGAATATTTTTGATGATTTTCATGACTTTCAATTAGCTTCTCTTATAAAACCTCTCTATTCGATCCAAGATTCTAGCTGACTGATTAATTTGATGACCCAACTGATAGATTCACTACAAATCCTACAGAAATATGAGAACAAACTCTTAGAAAGGCAACCCTTAACTCTAGCTTCTGATGGCTTGAAATGCTAGGTGGCCCTGGCTGGTAGGGGCACGCTAATTCTCCAAAGTTAGTTTTTATTTGAGTTTTTTGAACTTTCTCTTTGCTCTTCGCATTCATCGTTCTATGCTCGTTGTTGTTGCATTCACCTCATGTTAGAGACTAAAAAATATGCTAAGGAAATGAATCCCAAGCATCTTGACTAGACAAGGGTGCCTAAACTTCTTAGACATAGTTTATTTTTACAACTTTTAAGATTTTTCAGATCATTACCCTCCTTTTTTCTTCATTCCTGTGTCACCAAAAATTGTATACCTTTGAAGAAAAGGACAATTTTGTGCCCATTATGGTCCTACTTTAGGTCCTATTTCATCAATTTTTACCTCAAAACAACATTTATAGGCCCCTAAGGTTGTTAATTTTGATTTGGAGGCCTGTTATACCCAATGGATCATTCAAACTACAACAAACAACATCAAAACCAATCAAAAAGTATCGTTCCCACTCCAAAATTCCTTAGTGGGACTAGGTCGCCCAAGTTGGTGACCTAGTTCTTTTTGAGGATTTTTGAAGTTTAAAGTGGGAAAATGAATAATTAATCAAAAATCCTCGATGGGTGTTGGCTTCTTAGGTCAAATTTTTTGACAATTAGGTCATTTTGCTTATGTATACTTGTTTTTAGGTCATTTTGCAACTCTCTCTTGGTAATTTTTCACATCCAACTCCAAAAATCAAGTGCAAAACATCCTCCTCAAGAAGATTCATCTCTCACATAGCAAAAATTTAAAGCTTTTAGATAGCAAATTGGGGCTTTTTGCAAGTCTTGAATCTCACTTCACATCCAAGATCACTCACTAAAAAATGTTGGAGATAGATACCTATGGAGATTCATGGATAAATCTAGGTTGAGGAGGTGCAACTAGCCACCTAATCATACCTAAAGATTGATTTCAAAGTGCCTCCATCTTCTACTTTCAGACCATTTCTAGATTTAAGGTTTGCATCCTATTGACATTCCTCGTTACATTCATTTGCAATGGTGTAGGGTTTCTAGGGTTTAGATTCTTGCATCATTTCAAATATTTTACATACATCTTATTCTAGCACAATAGAATAGGGTTTTGCTTTGATTCAGGTTTTCTTACTCCTAGACACACTTAGGGCTAGGGTTTTACGCATATTTTCTATTTCATTTCAAGTTTAAATAAAAATTAGGGGTTTGACCAAGGAAAACCCCACATTAGAAACACAAATATATTCTATTTTGTAGGTTATTTTGTAGGTTTGGACATGGATTCCCATGAAGAAGCAGAATATAGACCAAAGGCCTTTGTGTCCACTTTCAGTTTCTCATAAAAGAAGAAAGGGACTAGGTCGACCATAATGGCAACCTAGGCCCACAAAAGCTTTCTGACACGGAAAGTTGCAAATTCGGGGACCTAGTTGACAGAAATGGCTTTCGGAGCATATTTTCCGAAAAGGGACTAGGTCACCCCACTTGGCATAAGTATCCTAGGTGGCTCAAAACCCTGATTTTCCAATTTTCCAATGGCTTCCACAAGCTCTGCTTCAGCCTTCTTTGGTTTCTAGGTGCACTTGATCTGTTAGGTTAATTTGCTCATATTGCTTCCATTTCTATTGTATTGCATCATGTATTTTCCATTAATATAATTTCTATTAGTCTAGGTTAAAATAGTTAGGTTTTCATAGCACATTTCAACACCTTTGCACACCCCACTCACATATTCAATCCCCAACATTAAACAAATCACAAGATTTGGTGCCCCTAGAGGTGAAAGAAAACCCTATTCCTTCTACGTGAAACCCTAGAAAGTTGTAGAGGACCCACTCTTTTACCACCACACAAAGAAATCAAATTTTGTGGTTCATTTTGGTGAACCTGCATTTCAACATATTACATACTTCTGATTTTAATTGTATTTGCATACTAGGAGCTCTTTCTTTAGCATTGCATTGAATGTTGCATTGTGTAAACAAGCTTTCTAGGGTTTTCCATCTTTCATTAGTGAAAAATCATCATATTTGGCATTCATTTCCTTACATTATACAAAAATTTGACATATATCTTATACCTCTACATGTTAGTTTTCAGAAACTTGCATTTTTCATCATAAAATACATCAAAAACTCAAAAAAATCCATACTAGGACTAAGTCGCCCACCTAGGCGACCTAGTCCCAATAGCCATTTTGCATCAGTAATTTCTGTATTTGCTTTCCAGATTTTGTACTTTCCTCTTCCTTCTGTTAATGCTTGGTTCCAATTTTTTTCTTTTTTTTATGGTTATTATTAGCTTAAAATGGCATCTATGAGTTGTATTAAGGATTTACATGTTTCATTTTCTGCTTTAGTTCCTAGTTATTTCAAGGTCAATTCCATGAAACATACACCTGAAAACATAGACAACTCACATGATACAATGCACACACTTCTTCACTATAGGAACACTATATCATCTAAATCTTTTAGTAGTGATGATTTTGATAAGTTAGATGAAGCTCTTCAAAGCTTCCTCTCACTCACTTCATCCACTAAGGTTGGTGATGATGCAGTTACAACTCCCCCACCCTTGTCTTCCAAACCTTTTAGTTGTGATGATATGGGTATGTTAGATGATGTCCTCCAATATTTCATCTCCCTTACTTCATCCACTATGGTTTGTTGTGATGAACAAACTACAACAAAAGATGTCAATGTCATCCAACCCCAATTCGTTCTTTACCCACCTTCTCCTAAACCTCCAACCCCATCCCAACCTGAGTTTACCCTTTACCCTCCTAAGAATGATATTGTTGCCCACACTCATTATACCCGTAGTAACCCACATCCCCAACAACCATCTTCCTCCACTTCCCTACCATTACCCAACCCCATCTTACCCATGGCTCCTCATTTCAACTCAACTTAGGGAGTATGATTTGGTTAAACAACTTAAAAACACTCCCACCAAAATCTCCCGTTGGGATCTTCTTCAAAATTCCCCTAACTATCACTCCATGCTTCAAACCACCTTACAACAGATAGTGGTCCCTCCGAATATGAATACTAATGATGTGGCAGTTGTCCTAAATGGCATGAACACAACTAATGTGGATATTACTTTTTATCAACATGAGCTACCGCCATTAGAATTATGCAAACAAAATGAATCCTTTATGATTATAGCCTAGTATGATCAGATAGGTATCAAAAGGACCCTTGTTGATAATGGCTATGCCCTAAATATGTGCAATGCAAAGCTTCTCAATAGGTTACATGTGGGTTGATCAAAAATCCAATCCGATTCCTTATTCATTAGAGTATTTGATAACGTTACCAAGCAACTTCTTAGCATCGTCACCTTACCCATTACTATTGGAATGGTTACGTTGCAAACTCCTATCCATGTCATGCCCTATGATCTTTCTTATAATCTCCTCTTGGGATGACCGTGCATATATGAGATGCATGTGGTACCCTCAACCCTTCATCGCAAAATGAAATATGTCTATAATAACATAGTTTATCAAATCAACATTGATCCTGAACCTGTGAGTTTCCTACAACTCGAAAAAGGCACATCAAGTCCTCTCCATACCTTAATTCCTACCTCCAATATTACCCCTTCTAAGAAGGACCATCCCAAAGATAAAATCAGGTTTAGTTTACTTGGTGACAACTGGGGCTCCTTAGAGTTTACTCTTTCCTTTATGGGCGAGTGCAGTGTCACACACAAAGAGGATACTCAAAACGAAAAATCCATTGTCCTCTCTACCCAACATGAGGAGTACCCTTCTCACATAACTACCTCATCTATTTTGGAAGAAAATGCCACATAAACAACAAATTTTGATGAGATAGATTATAAACTACCCCCTAACCCACAAGAAATGGAAAGATTTTATGGATGTGGTTATGATCTTGTGAAGCAATTGGGTTACAATGGTAAAGGATGCAGCAAACATGAGAAAGGAATTTGTATCCCCATTGAACCTAATACACAAGGAACTAAAACCGGTATAGGGTTTTCCTTTTCTAAAGCTACAAAATCCAATCAATGACCCTCTCTCAACATCAAAACCATATCATGCACATCAAGAACCAACCTTACACTCAAGTACCCTGAATTTCTTGATGTGGATGCTCCCCTCTTCACCTATTTTCATTGCGATGATGATTTAAAACAATTGTTAGGTGTTCCAGATAGGACTCCTCACTCCAAGAGACATGCCTCTTGTGCTATGTTGAGTTCTGAGTCTACCATTAGTACTATTAGCAAACTTGACACCAACTTGGAACCCTATGATCTTGAAATTCCTAAGTCTAATGCACTCCCTTTAGGAGATACCCTTGACATACCAATGGATATCGACAACAAGGACAAAATCATTAAAATTGGGAAGTGCTTAGATGATGAAGAGAAAGAGGATCTGGCAACCTTGCTTCATTCCTATCCTGAGCCATTTGCTTGGAAATATTCCAACATGCCAGGAATAGATCCCAAAATAGTTACCCATAATATTTTCCTTGTTGAAAATGCTAAGCCCATTTGCTAAAAGATTCGAAAAATGAATCCTAAGGTCACCTTGCATGTTAAAGAAGAACTTGAAAAACTCCTTGACACAGGTTTCATTCACTCCATTGATTATTCTCCTTGGATTTCAAACATTATCACAGTGGCCAAACTCAATAATCGTGTTAGGATATGCACTAATTTTAGAGACCTGAATAAGGCCTCTTTAAAAGATGACTTTCCTCTTCCTAACATCTATATGATCGTGGATTCCACTATTGGGCATGCTTTGTTATCCTTTATGAATGGATTTTCAAGGTATAACCAAATCTTCATTAACCCACAAGATCAATACAAAATGGCTTTTACATCCGCTTGGGGCACATTTTGTTGGGTTATGATGCCTTTTGGTTTAAAGAACACTGGTGCTACTTGTCAGTGAGAAATGACCTTAATCTTCCATGATTACATTCACAAAATGTTGGAAGACTATGTTGATGACATTCTTGCTAAATCCTTGACCTGCCAAGATAATGTGAATGTCCTCCATCAAATCTTTAAGCGTATGCATAAATATAACATGTGCTTAAATCCTAAAAAGTGTGTCTTTCGACTAGATAGTGGTAAACTTTTAGGGTTTATCATATCTCACAAAATCATCGAGGTTGATACAAAGAAAATTGATGCTATCATCAATATGCCACCTCCTCGTAATATTTCTGAGCTACGTATGTTACAAGGGTGGATACAATCCATTCACCATTTTGTCGCTTGCTTAGTCGATTGTACATTACCCTTTACTCACCTCTTAAAAAAGGATGTCAATTTTGATTGGAATGATGATTGTAAATGGGCCTTTGAGAGTTTGAAATAATACCTCATAACTCCACCTATTTTACAACTTGCTATACGCAACCAACCTTTCATCCTTTATATTGTTGCTTCTACCCATGCTCTTGCTGCCTTGTTGGCTACACAAGGTTCCAATGGTAAAGAGCATCTTGTCTATTATATTATTAGAACGCTTCTTGATTACGAGACTCGTTATTCCCCAATTGAAAAACAATGTCTAGCTCTTGGATTCACTACTAGTAAGTTGCAACATTACTTACTCAATGCTGAAGTACAAGTGATGACAAAGTTTGACTCTTTATGATATATTTTCACTAAAACAGATCTTTTAGGATGTCTTTCTAAATGGGTCATGTTGTTAACCGAGTTTGACCTTAAGTTTATTGCTCAAAAAGCAATCAAAGGTCAAGCCTTAATCGACCATTTAGTTGATGCTCCTTCACCATTAGCGTTACCCACCAATGACTCTTTCCCTAACAATAGCGTATTTACTATCGACCTTTCTACATGGGAATTGTATTTTGATGGATCCAAGTGTAGAACAGGCTCCGGTACTAGAGTTATCTTAATTCCACATGTTGGTAAGCATGTTCCCTTATCATATTGTCTCAAGTTCTTATGTACGAACAACACAGCTGAGTATGAAGCTTTAATCGTTGGGTTACGCGCTGCTCTTGTCATGTGGGTTAAAAATATTAAGATCTATGGTGATTCACAATTATTAATCAAACAAATCAACGGTCTCTATAAAACTAAACATGATAAAATCTCACGATATAAGGATCTTGTTCTTAATTTATTAGACTAGTTTGACTCCTTTACCATCGATTTTCCACACCTTACTACCCTCAGTCTAATGGTCAAGCCGAAAGTACTAATAAAATCCTAGAGCAAATCCTTAGGAACACTATCAATAAAAACCAAAAATATTGGCATACACAATTTCAATATGCACTATGGGCATATCGCACGAGTGTTCATTCTTCTATAGGAAATACCCCTTTTAACCTTGTTTATGGTATCGAGGCTATCCTCCCTTTAGAGTTAGAAATCCCCATGTTGAGGATTTCTCTCCAAAGCCTCATAGATAATGACACTTATGCAGAACAAAAAAATGCACCAACTTGAAATGCTTGATGAACAATGCATCAATGCTCTCGAGCATCTTCAAGATTACACTAAAATGTTGCAACACAAACACGGTGTTGGTGTCATTCCGTGAGCCTTTATCAAGGGTGATTTGGTTTTATATGAAAACCAACACAACACCACCGCTGATTACACTAACAAAGGTAAATTCAATCCTAATTGGCTTGGCCCCTATGTGGTTGATTCTAATTATGGATCTGGTGCTTATACCCTAATCGAGTTCGATGGCACTCCCTTCGAGGTCCCATTAGTGTTGTGCATTTACGTCGATATTATGTCTAATACCCTCTTGAATGGTATGATTTATAAAGAAGTGTTATCGAAGCTATTGGATTTTATCCTATGGGTTGTCTCATTGCTTCATTCTGGACACATCATCATGTTTGTGTCCTGAACACTAAATTGATTATTTAAATACTTTAGATTTCATACTATTCAACCTTTTCCCCTTTTGTGTGTTATGTTTATTTAAAATCATAAGTACATAACATATTTAATCTTAATGTTTAATCTAATATACATTCCAAATGTGTTGTAATTTCATCACATACATTTTGTTAAATCATGTTTCCTTTAATTAAATATTAGACTATTTGATTAATCACATTTTAATTTAACATCCACACAATTAAAATTACACCATATGAAATACAAATGCATATATATAAATATGAAAAGTCTTTTATACATATCATCATAATACAAAGTGTCACTTAGGACTACGATTACTAGATCCCTCGGGATCTAGTACTCACACTGCATCAGTAGTAGGGAATTGAGAGACAGTCGTGCATGATAGTGATCATGATCTGCTGACTCTGAGTGTGTACTCTAATCCTCCCATCCACATGAGTTCCAACCGGTGCTCACCTTCTATCTGGTCCCTCTCTGCCCGTACCTATGCCAACTCTCTCTCTAGTCTCCCCACCTCTGCTAGAGGTCGTGATGGTTGTGCCTGTGGTGCAACTCCTACTCTGTGAACCTACCTCCTCATGCCCTCATAGGCTTCCCACAATATTGTGAAGGGTCTCATGGTATCTGGGGCTCTCTCCATTATAGGTGGGGGCACATAGTCAGTATCCATTTCCTCTTCATCAAAGGTTGTTGGCACTATCTTTGTGGCTAACTGATGCAAGAACTCTCGCCAACCCTCTGTGGGGCCAACAAAATCATACAAGAGTCTCATGAGTAACACATCATCATCATATATATATATGCATTAAATCACACATCATATACATCTATAAAAATTAAATATCATCACCTATATCTTTGGTGGAAGGTGGAATGTCCACAGCATCCTATGTAAGGGGCATAGAAGATGTGCTCACCTCCCCTTGGCTATGAGTGCTAGCACCTGCTCCTGCTACTATCCGGGATCTATTCCTATGAACTGGTGAGACCTCTCCCTACTCATATCAGTCCTTGGATTTTGTTTTATCACCCTCACTGAGGGGTGGCTCCTCTACTCTCTCCTCCTCATCCTCATCCTCTCCCTCCTGTCCATCATAATTTGGGTCTACATCCTCATCATAATCCTCACCGATAATATCTATAAATATGTTAACCATCCTCTACCATGCCTCCTCGGCCCTATCCTCTCTCTCCCTTTCCTCCCCCTCATTTTGCATAGGCTCGGCCTCTCCCACTGGCTCATCTGCAGGGAACATTGGCTCTAGCTATGAGGCTCTCGACCACTCCTCATGATCCCATGTGGCCCCAACATCATATGCATCATCAACTAGAGGCTCGTGATGATCTAAATACTTTGATTCACTCTCGATGACATCATCTAGTGTGAATCGTGCTCTATCCCTTGGCCTCCGAGCACTCTAAACGAACCTCCTGAATGATTCTCGTGCTTGTGGTGGTATCTATACTTGTCCAAATTGCCTCATAACCCAATCACAATAGAATAGCTGCACTATGTGATCATGTCATCCTACCAAGAATCTTCTCATTTGTAATCTCCTCAGCTATCTAGTATAATCTGGCCACTAGAGAACAAGATGGTGTGGTCTCCATAGGATATCCTCCTCATCTAGTCAATCAAATCTCACTCTCCAAAAGTGTAGATCATCGTACTGCCATAATCATTGTAATGGATACCCAAATGCTTGTGGATAGCACACTATTGTTAGACATGGGAAGCTGACTTTTCATGTACATGTGATGTTTTCTAAGCACTATACCTATAAGAGCATGTAGTGTACCATACTATCTAGCTCCTGAAAAATGAACTGACTAAGATCATAATACACATGTACTAGAATGCATCAACCCTATACTATCTCATGCTCTGCCATGCCTTATATCATGTGTACCAGTCCACCCTCCAAATGTGCTACTCTCCCATCTGGAAAAAGGACCAATGCTATTGTGTGTATCATAATGCATCTCACCAATGGTGCTCGTGAATAAAGTAACATCGCCAAATCTATCTGTCCTGCTACTTTGTCACCATGAATGAGACCCTCGAGGTAGTACTGCATGTCTGCCCACTGCTCCCAGAAGGACCATCCCCTTTGTAGCCACACATGCTCACCCCGAATAGGGACTCAGAGAATGTGATGGACATCCTCTAATGTAATCATCATCTCTCCTATGGGTAGGTGAAATTGCATGTATCAACATTCCACCTCTCACATAATGCCATCAACATAGCATCATGATATCTCATCAGTGGCATAAGGTATGCCCAATATATCACCACTTCCTATAATTTCTATGTCTCTATTGGTGATAGGGCTAGATCCAAGTCTCTAAGGAAACTCAACTATCTCCCGCCTAAACGTTGTCCAGACCGTGTGGGTACGTATTTAAATTATCACAATATGCTATCTAAATCATCTAATTTATTCAATTCTACTCTAATTCCTCAAGAAAGTGTGATAATGTTGTTCTAGTGTTCTTTTCCTATGGCCCTAGACACTTTAGAACCCTTTTGGGATTCTTCATGAAGAAATGGGACACTTTGTGAACAAAAGGGACACTTCATGAAAAAAAGGGGCACTTTGCGAACTTTTTTTCTAGGGTCCTAATATACTCTAAATAAGCATTAAATTCATCCTATAATTGAAAAATCACAAAATAAAGGCTCCAAAATCAACTAACCTCATACTAGCAGTTGTTGCTTGCCACCTGATAGTGCAAAACGTCCTATCTCGCGGGAGTGAAATCACATGTGCTCGACATTCTATCACTCTCTCTTCATCACTCTTCAATGCTACACAAGGTAAATGAGAAAGTAACTGCATGTTTACTATTTTTCATTTCTTTTTAACTAATTCACTTTTACACACATGTGCAAATTTGTACCTTTTTACTTTGTTAACTTTTTTAGTGTGCTTTTTCATTAAAATTAACATTCTAGGTGCTAGTGATCTCCATTTTTTATGTCGTTTGTTGCATCAAAATTGTGTTTCCATGCCCTACATCATCACTCAACTATTTCTATAAGGCATAGTACTTGGAAATTCCCTCCGATATGCATGCCCTCATTCAACGTGGTTAGATGGCTACCTTGATTCCACCTCTGTAAAGCAAGCGGAATCAAGGGGGGGCATACATCTACCCTTGAATTTGATCTTTAGGGATTAGATAAGAGGATTTATAAGACTTATAATGAATTTTTGTTGCAGGATGGGGTTCCTAAAATTGTGGTTTTGCAGATAACTACACTGGGGGCTTCATTCTCCCACCTTTTGATTAGTATCCTTTTATGAAAATGAAGATCTGCATTGTTTGTTTTAGAGTCCTTCAGCTTACATATGCATGTAGATCCATATGGATTCTAAATTGGGGGTTAAATGTATTGCCAAAAGTTGTATACCTTTCAAGAAAAGGACAATTTTGTGCCCATTCTGGTCCTACTTTAGGTCCCATTTCATCAGTTTTCACCCTAAAACAGCATTTATATGCCCCTAAGGTTGTTAATTTTGACTTGGAGGCCTGTTATACCCAAGGTATCATTCAAACTCTGACAAACAACATCAAAACCAATCAAAAATTACCATTCCCACTCCAAAATTCCTTAGTTGGGCGACCTAGTCCTTTTTGAGGATTTTTGAAGTTTAAAGCAGGAAAATGAATAATTAATCAAAAATCCTCGATGGGTGTTAGCTTTTTAGGTCAAAATTCCTGACAATTGGGTCATGTTGCTTATATATAATTGTTTTTAGGTCATTTTGCAACTCTCTCGGTTATTTTTCACATCCAGCTCCAAAAGCCAAGTGCAAAACATCCTCCTCAAGAAGATTCATCTCTCACACAGCAAAAAGTTGAAGCTTTTAGACAACAAATTGGGGCTTTTTCTAGGTCTTGAAGCTCACTTCACATCCAAGATCACTCATTGAAAAAGGTTGGAGATAGATGCCTATGGATATTCATGGAGAAATCTAGGTTGAGGAGGTATAACTAGCCATAAAATCATACCTAAAGACTGATTTCAAAGTGCCTCCATCTTCTACTTTTAGCCCATTTGTAGATTTCAGGTTTGCATCCCATTGTCATTCCTTGTTACATTCATTTGCAATGGTGTATAATTTCTAGGGTTTAGATTCTTGCATCATTTCAAATATTTTACATACATCTTATTCTATCACAATAGAATAGGGTTTTGCTTTGATTCAGGTTTTCTTACTCCTAGACACACTTAGGGCTAGGGTTTTACGCATATTTTCTATTTCATTTCAAGTTTAAATAAAAATTAGGGGTTTGACCAAGGAAAACCTCACATTAGAAACACAAATATATTATGTTTTGTAGGTTATTTTGTAGGTTTGGAGTAGGATTCCCATGAAGAATTAGAATACAGACCAAAGGCCTTTGTGTCCACTTTCAGTTTCTCAGAAAAAGTAGAAAGGGGCTAGGTCACCCATAATGGTGACCTAGTCCCACTAAAGCTTTCTGACACTGAAATTTGCAAATTCAGGGACCCAATTGACATAAATGGCTTCCAAAGTAGATTTCCCTAAAAGGGACTAGGTTGCCCCACTTGGTGTAAGTATCACAGGTGGCTCAAAACCTTGATTTTCTAGTTTTCCAGTGGCTTCCACAATCTCTGCTTCAGCCTTCTCTGATTTTCAGGTGCACTTACTTGATCTATTAGGTTAATTTGCTCATATTGCTTTCATTTCTATTGTATTAAATCATGTGTTTTCCAGCAACATAATTTATATTAGTCTAGGTTAAAATAGTTAGGTTTTCATAGCACATTTCAGCACCTTTGCACACCCCACTCACATATTCAATTCCCAACATTGAATAAATTACAATATTTGGTGCCCCTGGAGGTGAAAGAAAACCCTCTTCCTTCTAGGTGAAACCCTAGAATGTTGTAGAGGACCCACTCTTTTACCCCCACACAAAGCAATCAAATATTGTGGTTCAGTTCCTCGAGCATCCTTCACCATTTCTCAATCTATGCAATATTTGAGAACTTGAATCTAACACTTGGAAGTTTACCATCCTCCATTAATGACCTTAGAGCTCTCATTTTAGCTTTTGAAAAAGGAGAATAGACCCGCTAGAGAAAAAGTGATCTTTTGACGATTCTGACTGGACTAGCCGATCAAGAAGTATTTTAAACCAATCAAATCAGTTTGAGCCCTGGAAGAAAAAATTCTTAGAAAATTTTACTAGTATCCATTTGAGAAGAAACCCAAAAAAAGTCTATTTTTAGAAAATTTCTTTAAAAAGTAGGGCCGAAAAACTGAGATGTAGGTTTAGTAGATAATTTCACTCTGAAGAGACCCAAATCATCATTTTGAAATTTTTGAGTTTTTGACCAACATGCATGACATGCAAATTTTTATTTTTTTGACCTTTTTTGACAATTTTACAAGTCTTTTACCACCTTTTACAAAATTCCTTAATAAAGCAAAAAGAATAATTTTGGGTAAAACATTTGGCTCTATTTGGGGACAATGTCAGATACTTACGGCATAGGAGAACTAGGAATCTCTAGAATTTTAAGCATAGACCAATGTCTTATCAGTTGGGCAGCAGAGTTAGGATCATTTCCTAATCACCTATACAAAGACTTTTTCCCTAAATCACCTAGAATAGAACTACCTAAAATCGCCTATAAGTTGGAACTCCCCTAAAAATCACCTAAAACAAGACGACTTAATCACCTAGAACACAACAGGACTTTCATAAATAGGGGGAAAACAACATAACTAACACATTACAGAAAGGGGAAACACATCATGAAAAATAGATAAAAAATTATTCACATAAAATTTATTCCACTCCCAAAGGGACGAAGTGCTTCAAATATTTCCCGTTGTATGATAGTGGGAAGAACCTTCCAACCATGTCGTTTCTACCTAAAAGGCTTCACTTCTATTTTGATGGGTATTGCAGGAGACACTTCTTCCAGAATGAAGATTGTCATATCTTCATACGCCCAAGCAAAGGCATCCTAACAAAATTTAGAATATGACACAAAGAGGGAAGAAGATACCACTGAGTCATAAATTTTATTTTTCATTCATCCTCGGGATGTCTTTGATTTTGAACACTTCAAACCTGTTGATCACATTCCAAAATCAGTTTCTATAATACCATAAGTTATCCTTTTAGGCCTGCAAATATCCTTTGATTGGCTCATGAATCAACTCTATGTATCCCATTTAACACATAGGAGTTTGATTTCCATGTCTTCAACACTTTTGAAGCCTAACAAAAGCACCTCTTTTTCAGCTTCAGTGAATTCTAATTGTAGGAAATGTGCAAATGAGTTCAACTATCCTTTAGGGGAGATGATCATTTTCCCCGCTCCTAAACCTGTAGTTGAACAACCCCCATTGAACTATACTATTCATAACTTTTTATCCTTTGTTAATTTATTTTTATGAAAAGAAATGTTCTAATCTTTAGTTTCTATCTCTGACAGCGTCACATAATTACTAGGACCTGTTTCTTGATATAACACTTGTGCTAGGAGGTCTGGGGATTTCACCACTATGAATCAGGATTTGGGCTTAGGTTTTATCTTGATTTTTCCCTCCTTTATAGGAATAGTCATGGACGACCAATTTAATTATATCTCACCACCAAGATCTCTATAGAAGCTCTGGCTCAACATCTTGTAGCTAGTTGAAATGTCAGCCATTAGGATATTCATCATTATCTTTTTATCCCAACAAGCCATCAACCTTGAGCATCCTTCAATTGTCCAACCAATGACACCGACTTAGACTCAAGTGAATAAAAATTGTCCTATATCTTAGTGCACAAAATTCCTAATTCATTCATCACTTGTAAAGGCATGACGTTGTTTGAAGCTTCTGAATCTATGATGCAATTGCTTAATTTGAATCATGGACTATATATAGGGATATATAGAAGGGTTTGGGATTTTCTTCCACTAGAACATATGGCTCCATCAATGTAGGCTAAATTAAAGCTTCTTTTTTTACATATTGTATTATTTTGTCCAACTGCTTAGGATGATCACAAAGATACTCCAACTGTAAAATCTTAACCTTGGTCTTCATCATGGAGTTTACAATGTCAAAATTTGATAAAGATGGGTCTTGCGAAACTACTTCCTTAACTTGTTCTTTAGCTCTCGACCTATCTTCTTCTTCCTTTTGTACTTTCAAGTGTTAAGCATGTGGAAACATAGGCATTGAATATACTGCAAGGGAGTTGTGGAAGAGGTCTTATTTTTCTTCAATGACGGGTTCAAAGTATCCTACAAAAGAGCCATCAAGTTCTCATCTATGGTACAAAACATTTGAACTTGGTGTAGGGACAAAAAAGAGATCTGTGTAGCATCAAACATACCCAAATTCATTCTTAAATTCCCAGGACACGTAGAACTAGTCGTGCATCGCTTCATTGAAAGAAAAAAATATTGCATTTTGTGCAACTTCTACTATTTTTTTTTTGTTGGCAACCATGGCCTATAATTGTTGTAAGATTGAAATTTATTCCTCTTTGGCTGATATGGCTATTGAGGTTAATATTGTGGTGGTGGTAGTGTAATAATTTCATTGGCTACCTTTTGTAGTAGTGGATCTGCATAAATCTGAACTAGAGGTTTGATTAAGTCCTTCTTCATCTTGTCAAAGGTGATCATATTATCCTCCAAATTGATGGCGTGTTCTTTCACATCCATCAAATTTATTTCTTTTCCATCTTCAAGAATAAGGCTATCTCTGATGGAAGAGAATTTATGAAGAAGCTCATTAGAATATTGGTGATGGATTAAGTGGAATTGTGAAACTAAATCTTTAGATTTACAAGTTGGGCAAACAACAGATGACTGTCTTCAATAGGATTGAATCACGCCAAAAATTTCTCTCATAGTTTCCCAGCTTGTAATAATTCCTAGCTCCAGATGATTGAACCATTCAACATTTCCCACAAGAGTCTCCACAAAGATACATACAACAATGTCTTCATGTCCCATGTGCTATATGGTGCAAGCCATTGTGAAGGAAAAAATATGTTCATCTGGGTGTTGACTCCTGACGTCGTGAAATCAAGGAAAGTGCTTCCTTGACCCTTTAGGTAACTCATGATTTTCATGCAAAGCTAAAGGTCTAATTTTGTTACCCCAAGGTAATGGGGGTGGATGCCTCTAATTATTGTCAGTATTATTGTTGTTATCACCCATTACTTCTTATTAGATTATAGGTTCTTCTTGATAGAAGCAGTCGGATGCCAGCTAGTCATTCTCATGTCATGAAGTGTAATATTTCTTGAATTTTTATGCCTCGTTCCACACGGTGGGTGCCAAAAAACTGTTGGCATTTCAATTCACACCTTTGGAATGCAAATTAGAAATGAACAATTATGCACAGATAAACTACTCTTCAAATTAGGAGGGGAAGCTCCCTCTTTTCTAATGATGCTTAAAGAAAGTAAACTAAAATATTTTCCAATATTTTTGTTCTCAACTAAGAGCATAAGGTTATAAAACTCTAGTGTCGTAGCTGAGGTTTTCTCTTTTATAATTTCAACTACAACTAGGTCTACTCTAATGACACTTCTAGCAACTCAAGTAAACTCAAAGCTTGAGAGCTAGAAGTAAACAAGGAATGATCTAGTAACACAAATACTTAAAAAACTCTCTTCCAACACACACTTGAAGACTAATTGTACTTTTAGATGTAAGCTGAAATAAATATTATATAAGCATAACACATAATAAAAACTTGAGATAGTAGATCAAAAAAGAAAAGCAGACACAATATTTCCTTTTTCAAATTTCAAATAATGATTACACTTTTGGGAAAGCAGGATTGTAGCAATAACAGGCTTAAAGTTTTACGATCAAACAAGAATACACTTGACACAAATTACACATAAATTGAACAATAACTTGCAGCAAAAGGTAGACATGCAAGCTTTCTCTTAAACTAGGTGAACATACACTAAATAACAACTTGCAGGAAAAAGTACGCTCAAGAATTTGCTATCACAATAACAGTTAAAGAAAAATGGGAAAGGCTTCCTATATTTATACACAAGCGAGGAGTAGGGAACCCTAAAATATCCTTGTGTTTACAACAAGACTTGCCAACTCATGTAAGCTTTATATCTAAAACTAAAACATGACAACTAACTAACGACTTGCTCAAACAAAAAAATAGGGAAAGTTCCAAACAACTTGATATTTCATATTTCTCAAAGAATAGATACGTGTGACACAAGAATAGCAAGAATACTCACAAAAGACATGGAGTTAATTATTTTTTTTTAGTTCTATTCTCGAAAAATTTCATTTCCCCAAAATGGTATTGATTTTTCTCCAAAAATCAAATTGCCAGAAAAAGTTGAGGTCTTGGTTTTGTAGAGAATCATGTTCTAAAGAGACCTAGTTGATCAAATTTTGAAAAATCTGAGGGTTTCCCCAAAAAGCGTGAAAAAGTAGATTCTTGAAATTATTAAATTTTCCAAATCTTCAAGAGGAACAAAAAATAGATGGACCCAGGTCGATGAAAACTAAAAAATATGACCACCTGTTTTATAAATGTGATGCACTAGAAGAAAGGGCCATGAAAAATCATGCTTGTGTGCTCGCCAATCCCAAATCCATGAAGAAAACTGAAAAAGTACTCTTCTTGAGTCTCCAAATCTTGATGACAAGAAAAATATACTTTTCTTCTTTTGAATGTAATCCTGCAAAAAGTGAATAATGAATGCCAAAGCCTTCTTAACTAGATGTTGAGGACAAAAAAGTGTTGTGTTCTCAAGCTTTAAAATTTTAAAGCGAATCCAGAGGTAGGTACGTCGAATGTAGACACCTTTTGAACAATGAATGATAAAACTTGAAAAAAATTCTAAGGCATTGAGCCTTGGGTGCCTTTCCTCTTTAGAGTTGGAATATTTTTCAATATTTTCAACTTTTCTTATTTTTTTTACCTTAGTTTGATCTTTGTTTTTGAATGTTTGACAACTCTAGTGAAATGGCTGATAGATCCACTTGATAAACTGAATAATTATGAGGAGAATGATGATTGAGTTTGTAAACCCTAAAAGCTGGATTAGGCCTCCCAAAACCCTAGGCGCCCTTGGCTAGCTAGGGTGCCCAAGAATCCCAAAGAGAATATTTTTCATGATTTTCATGACTTTTAGTCGGATTCTTTGATAAAACCTCTCTATTTGATCCAATATTTTGGCTAACTAATTGATTTGATGACCCAATTGGTAGATTCATTGCAGATCCTGCAAAAATATTAAACAAACTCTTTAAAAGGCAACCCTTAACTCCAGCTTCTGATGGCTTGAAATGTTGGGCACCCCTGGTTAGCAGGGGTGCCTTAATTCTGCAAAGTTATTTTTTATTTGATTTTTTTCAACTTTCTCTTTTCAATTTACGCTCACCATTTGATGCTCATAATTGTTGCATTCACCTCATGTCAGAGATTGAAAAATATGCTAAGGCAAAGAATCCTAGGCGCCTTGACTGGACAAGGGTGCCTAAACTTCCTAGACTTTGTTTATTTTTGCAACTTTTAAGATTTTTTCAGATTCCCCTCCTTCGTTCTTCACTCCTCGAGCATCTTTCACCATTTATCGATATGTGCAATGTTTGAGACCTTGAATCTAACACTTGGTAGTTGACCATCCTCCATTGATGACATCGAAGCTCCCGTTTTAGCTTCTAAAAAAAATGAATAAACCCACCAGAGAAAAAATGATCTTTTGACAATTTTGACTGGACCAACCAGATTAGAAAGTATTTTAAACCAATCAAAATCACTTTGAGCCTTGAAAGCATAAATTCTATTTTTAGAAATTTTATATTTTTTAGAAAAAAAATTCCAATATCCATTTGAGAAGAAACCTAGAAAAAACCCCAAAAAAGTCTATTTTTTAGAAAATTTCCTAAAAAGTGGGCCCTAAAAACTAAGATCTGGATTTTGTAGATAATTTTTCTCTGAAGAGACCCATATCGTCAGATTTTTTAAGAAAATGAGTTTTTGAGCAACATGCATGATATGCAAATTTCCATTTTCTGACCTTTTTTGACAATTTTTACAAGACTTTTACCACTTTTTACAAAATGACTTAATGAGGCAAAAATTTTAATTTTGGGTACAACAAGAACAAAGTGAATTTTAGTGAATTTTATTTAGAACACATTGGTGAGATGGAGAGAATACAACTAGAACTAGAGGTCCAAGAAATTTTCTTAGAAAACATTAACAATTCTATTTTTTACAATCAATCAATGCTAAGGACATCTTCTAGGAGGGACATGTCACGTTTTTAAGCATGATATTAAAATAAATGCTATGTTTGTTTCAAGAAATTAATTTTCTCTTATTAAGTGAAGGTGAATATTTCATGTTGGCTCTTTAAACTATATTCTAGGTAGTACCCATATCATATGATAGTATAACACACATTTTAAGATAGAGGATACTCTATAAATTTGTATATAGTATAATTCTATTATTAAATCATATCAAGTATGTTGTTCTATAGTGTCATAAATTATCACCCTTGATAATTTTACACTAGGTTCGGTACCCTCTTAAGTGTATGTATCTAATTGTGTTTGTGATGTACTCCATTTAATTAATTTTTTGAGAAAATAAAGTAAATCATTTATTTTCAAACTTTCAAAGAGCGAAAATTTCCTAAACGTAGGAGACTAGCATCCCTGTCCTATCTATTTGTGCCCAAAAATTCAAATTTGATTATTAGCCTCAATATATTTAAGATTTTAAATTCATTTGTCGGGTTATCAAAATGGTTAATTTGAAATATGTTTAGATTCATATATAATGTATTCCTCGTTTTTAACCCCTACTCAATTTTAATGAATATTAGGCTCTCTCTAAAAATATAAAAAAATTAGTGCAACATCAAAACAAAGTAAAGAAGAAGATAATCAATATAATTAAAAGAAATTATAGTCTTAAACCTAACAAAAAAATCATGGTCATGTACTGTAATATATTTCATATTTATTATCATTATCATATGCACTAACACTTGCAAGATCTTAAGCATACTCCTTCATCCTCCTTGTATGAGATTGGTACAACTACATCAACTCAACAAGAGCTTCATATTTCAGTGGTAAGACATTTGTTTTATGTTTTCATTATCATTTATCATTTATCTTGTCTTTAGTCCCCCAAGATAATGTATTCTTTATCATATTTCATCATATAGCCATTGTGGAGGTGGGAACACCAACAACCTTTCTCCCTTTGTCTATTTTGCAAGTTTAAAGGTCTGCTATAAATTGAAGAACATCTCAAGGATCCTAAACCCTAATGCATTTTTCAAAGTCTTATCATAACCAAAGTAGGGCACATTGGTTACCTAAGTTTTGTTGGACTTCAGATCCTAAATTCTACTATCAAGACCTTCAAACACTAGTACACCTATGTAGGCCCTAAAACCCTAGATTTCAACACTTTTGAACTAGGATGCCTAGTGTCCTTGTCCTGCCAATTTTGTTCCAGATTTCAATGTCATGTTCCTCTCTGGATCTCCTCTCTAGATCCTCTTTCTATTTCTTTCATTTTGTTCTAAAATTTCTAGATTTTGCTACACTTAGTCCATCTGAACCTAATTCACCTAGTTCAATACAGCTCACCATATCAATCACAACACACAAACACAAAAAATGGGATGAAAACCCTAATCAACCTATTTGAATCTCCTTTAAGGATAACAACCAAATAATACCTCTTGGTTAATTTTGGCTCCCTAACATTTATGATGAAAGAGAATTGATCTAGCTTAATTCATTTAGGCTATATATCCTATCATGAACCTCTTCTAGTATTAACATTTGAAACTTATAAACTATGGATATATGTATTGTTTTGGTAAAATTAAGTTGACTG
Source organism: Sequoiadendron giganteum (assembly GCA_007115665.2). Classification (NCBI taxonomy): domain Eukaryota; kingdom Viridiplantae; phylum Streptophyta; class Pinopsida; order Cupressales; family Cupressaceae; genus Sequoiadendron; species Sequoiadendron giganteum. Next base: position 433,645,317 of record CM021109.1, on the reverse strand, counting down.
ATTTTTAAATGTAGTTAAAGATTTCAAAAGAATGACCTCGCAGTACTTATATTATGAAAGGTATTTTTTTAGCTAGGTATTAATGGTATGTGAGGGAGATAAGAGTGTATTAAGAAGCACATTATCTAGAAAATTTCCATCATACAAGCCATGTTTGAGAATGAAATCAAAATGGGGTTAGAGTCTCCTGCACCTAGGACTCTTAGAGCCACTGTCGTTCAAGATTTTATTATTTTTTGCAACACTCCTGCTCCACTTTATAAAGTAGAAAGATTAATAACAAAATGAGCTACTTATGGGTCTCAATTGCTTGTGTTTCTCGAATAATTTATTGGAGGCTATCCTAAAGGTTCAAATTTTAGAGTTATAATTGGTAATCACTCTTTGAAAGGCTGAGAGGAGTTCTGGAAGTATCATACTTCTGCTATTGATGTACGTACGAGTGACAGGTTGATCTCACTCATGAAGGACATCAGTGACCCATAAATATTTTCACCCATCACTGCTAAGTAATTACATATAAGGAGGTAAATTTATCTATTTAATACACATATATGGTGTCTTATGTAATTACTTTATGTGAGATGTTGTATAATGTCAGCTTATAGTACTTAGAATTGAGGAAATTTTCTATTTGCGAGGTTGCCTAAGTGAACATTTAAGGTGTTAATAAATAAATGGCTTGCTTTTATGTTACATACTATGGTTACTTAATCATTAATGGTGTTACTGATGAATAGTCTAGAAAATTTATTTACAAGGTTTTTTCGTAAGGAGATGTTTCTAATATTTTTTTTCATGTGTAGTATCATTAATTTTAGAATTTGATAATATGTGCAAATGGTTTAACATTTTATATTGATAGGATATTTTATAAGTAGAATCCCTTTAGAAGGATTTCTTTTAAATTGGGCGAACACCTCCTAAGTTTTCCACAAAGATAGATTGGACATACCATATGTGATGTTCTTTTAAAACCTATTCACATAAGATGGAATTTTCTTTTAAAGAGGTATGTTTCTTATCCATTCATTATCTAATTTGATTTAACGGAGAAATTTCTGCTCATCTTACCTTCTTTTTCTTATTTGGAAAATATAGTACACCATCTTATCATTATATTGACTATAGCTATTACCATTAGGTTAAGGAGGTTGTTGAAAATATTAAGTTATCCTATGTATAAAACCTTATCCTTTTCTTATTAATTCTTATAAATAAAAGAATAGATT
>CM021109.1:433596386-433643985 GCA_007115665.2 Sequoiadendron giganteum | reverse complement strand
AAACCCCACATTAGAAACACAAATATATTCTATTTTGTAGGTTATTTTGTAGGTTTGGACATGGATTCCCATGAAGAAGCAGAATATAGACCAAAGGCCTTTGTGTCCACTTTCAGTTTCTCATAAAAGAAGAAAGGGACTAGGTCGACCATAATGGCAACCTAGGCCCACAAAAGCTTTCTGACACGGAAAGTTGCAAATTCGGGGACCTAGTTGACAGAAATGGCTTTCGGAGCATATTTTCCGAAAAGGGACTAGGTCACCCCACTTGGCATAAGTATCCTAGGTGGCTCAAAACCCTGATTTTCCAATTTTCCAATGGCTTCCACAAGCTCTGCTTCAGCCTTCTTTGGTTTCTAGGTGCACTTGATCTGTTAGGTTAATTTGCTCATATTGCTTCCATTTCTATTGTATTGCATCATGTATTTTCCATTAATATAATTTCTATTAGTCTAGGTTAAAATAGTTAGGTTTTCATAGCACATTTCAACACCTTTGCACACCCCACTCACATATTCAATCCCCAACATTAAACAAATCACAAGATTTGGTGCCCCTAGAGGTGAAAGAAAACCCTATTCCTTCTACGTGAAACCCTAGAAAGTTGTAGAGGACCCACTCTTTTACCACCACACAAAGAAATCAAATTTTGTGGTTCATTTTGGTGAACCTGCATTTCAACATATTACATACTTCTGATTTTAATTGTATTTGCATACTAGGAGCTCTTTCTTTAGCATTGCATTGAATGTTGCATTGTGTAAACAAGCTTTCTAGGGTTTTCCATCTTTCATTAGTGAAAAATCATCATATTTGGCATTCATTTCCTTACATTATACAAAAATTTGACATATATCTTATACCTCTACATGTTAGTTTTCAGAAACTTGCATTTTTCATCATAAAATACATCAAAAACTCAAAAAAATCCATACTAGGACTAAGTCGCCCACCTAGGCGACCTAGTCCCAATAGCCATTTTGCATCAGTAATTTCTGTATTTGCTTTCCAGATTTTGTACTTTCCTCTTCCTTCTGTTAATGCTTGGTTCCAATTTTTTTCTTTTTTTTATGGTTATTATTAGCTTAAAATGGCATCTATGAGTTGTATTAAGGATTTACATGTTTCATTTTCTGCTTTAGTTCCTAGTTATTTCAAGGTCAATTCCATGAAACATACACCTGAAAACATAGACAACTCACATGATACAATGCACACACTTCTTCACTATAGGAACACTATATCATCTAAATCTTTTAGTAGTGATGATTTTGATAAGTTAGATGAAGCTCTTCAAAGCTTCCTCTCACTCACTTCATCCACTAAGGTTGGTGATGATGCAGTTACAACTCCCCCACCCTTGTCTTCCAAACCTTTTAGTTGTGATGATATGGGTATGTTAGATGATGTCCTCCAATATTTCATCTCCCTTACTTCATCCACTATGGTTTGTTGTGATGAACAAACTACAACAAAAGATGTCAATGTCATCCAACCCCAATTCGTTCTTTACCCACCTTCTCCTAAACCTCCAACCCCATCCCAACCTGAGTTTACCCTTTACCCTCCTAAGAATGATATTGTTGCCCACACTCATTATACCCGTAGTAACCCACATCCCCAACAACCATCTTCCTCCACTTCCCTACCATTACCCAACCCCATCTTACCCATGGCTCCTCATTTCAACTCAACTTAGGGAGTATGATTTGGTTAAACAACTTAAAAACACTCCCACCAAAATCTCCCGTTGGGATCTTCTTCAAAATTCCCCTAACTATCACTCCATGCTTCAAACCACCTTACAACAGATAGTGGTCCCTCCGAATATGAATACTAATGATGTGGCAGTTGTCCTAAATGGCATGAACACAACTAATGTGGATATTACTTTTTATCAACATGAGCTACCGCCATTAGAATTATGCAAACAAAATGAATCCTTTATGATTATAGCCTAGTATGATCAGATAGGTATCAAAAGGACCCTTGTTGATAATGGCTATGCCCTAAATATGTGCAATGCAAAGCTTCTCAATAGGTTACATGTGGGTTGATCAAAAATCCAATCCGATTCCTTATTCATTAGAGTATTTGATAACGTTACCAAGCAACTTCTTAGCATCGTCACCTTACCCATTACTATTGGAATGGTTACGTTGCAAACTCCTATCCATGTCATGCCCTATGATCTTTCTTATAATCTCCTCTTGGGATGACCGTGCATATATGAGATGCATGTGGTACCCTCAACCCTTCATCGCAAAATGAAATATGTCTATAATAACATAGTTTATCAAATCAACATTGATCCTGAACCTGTGAGTTTCCTACAACTCGAAAAAGGCACATCAAGTCCTCTCCATACCTTAATTCCTACCTCCAATATTACCCCTTCTAAGAAGGACCATCCCAAAGATAAAATCAGGTTTAGTTTACTTGGTGACAACTGGGGCTCCTTAGAGTTTACTCTTTCCTTTATGGGCGAGTGCAGTGTCACACACAAAGAGGATACTCAAAACGAAAAATCCATTGTCCTCTCTACCCAACATGAGGAGTACCCTTCTCACATAACTACCTCATCTATTTTGGAAGAAAATGCCACATAAACAACAAATTTTGATGAGATAGATTATAAACTACCCCCTAACCCACAAGAAATGGAAAGATTTTATGGATGTGGTTATGATCTTGTGAAGCAATTGGGTTACAATGGTAAAGGATGCAGCAAACATGAGAAAGGAATTTGTATCCCCATTGAACCTAATACACAAGGAACTAAAACCGGTATAGGGTTTTCCTTTTCTAAAGCTACAAAATCCAATCAATGACCCTCTCTCAACATCAAAACCATATCATGCACATCAAGAACCAACCTTACACTCAAGTACCCTGAATTTCTTGATGTGGATGCTCCCCTCTTCACCTATTTTCATTGCGATGATGATTTAAAACAATTGTTAGGTGTTCCAGATAGGACTCCTCACTCCAAGAGACATGCCTCTTGTGCTATGTTGAGTTCTGAGTCTACCATTAGTACTATTAGCAAACTTGACACCAACTTGGAACCCTATGATCTTGAAATTCCTAAGTCTAATGCACTCCCTTTAGGAGATACCCTTGACATACCAATGGATATCGACAACAAGGACAAAATCATTAAAATTGGGAAGTGCTTAGATGATGAAGAGAAAGAGGATCTGGCAACCTTGCTTCATTCCTATCCTGAGCCATTTGCTTGGAAATATTCCAACATGCCAGGAATAGATCCCAAAATAGTTACCCATAATATTTTCCTTGTTGAAAATGCTAAGCCCATTTGCTAAAAGATTCGAAAAATGAATCCTAAGGTCACCTTGCATGTTAAAGAAGAACTTGAAAAACTCCTTGACACAGGTTTCATTCACTCCATTGATTATTCTCCTTGGATTTCAAACATTATCACAGTGGCCAAACTCAATAATCGTGTTAGGATATGCACTAATTTTAGAGACCTGAATAAGGCCTCTTTAAAAGATGACTTTCCTCTTCCTAACATCTATATGATCGTGGATTCCACTATTGGGCATGCTTTGTTATCCTTTATGAATGGATTTTCAAGGTATAACCAAATCTTCATTAACCCACAAGATCAATACAAAATGGCTTTTACATCCGCTTGGGGCACATTTTGTTGGGTTATGATGCCTTTTGGTTTAAAGAACACTGGTGCTACTTGTCAGTGAGAAATGACCTTAATCTTCCATGATTACATTCACAAAATGTTGGAAGACTATGTTGATGACATTCTTGCTAAATCCTTGACCTGCCAAGATAATGTGAATGTCCTCCATCAAATCTTTAAGCGTATGCATAAATATAACATGTGCTTAAATCCTAAAAAGTGTGTCTTTCGACTAGATAGTGGTAAACTTTTAGGGTTTATCATATCTCACAAAATCATCGAGGTTGATACAAAGAAAATTGATGCTATCATCAATATGCCACCTCCTCGTAATATTTCTGAGCTACGTATGTTACAAGGGTGGATACAATCCATTCACCATTTTGTCGCTTGCTTAGTCGATTGTACATTACCCTTTACTCACCTCTTAAAAAAGGATGTCAATTTTGATTGGAATGATGATTGTAAATGGGCCTTTGAGAGTTTGAAATAATACCTCATAACTCCACCTATTTTACAACTTGCTATACGCAACCAACCTTTCATCCTTTATATTGTTGCTTCTACCCATGCTCTTGCTGCCTTGTTGGCTACACAAGGTTCCAATGGTAAAGAGCATCTTGTCTATTATATTATTAGAACGCTTCTTGATTACGAGACTCGTTATTCCCCAATTGAAAAACAATGTCTAGCTCTTGGATTCACTACTAGTAAGTTGCAACATTACTTACTCAATGCTGAAGTACAAGTGATGACAAAGTTTGACTCTTTATGATATATTTTCACTAAAACAGATCTTTTAGGATGTCTTTCTAAATGGGTCATGTTGTTAACCGAGTTTGACCTTAAGTTTATTGCTCAAAAAGCAATCAAAGGTCAAGCCTTAATCGACCATTTAGTTGATGCTCCTTCACCATTAGCGTTACCCACCAATGACTCTTTCCCTAACAATAGCGTATTTACTATCGACCTTTCTACATGGGAATTGTATTTTGATGGATCCAAGTGTAGAACAGGCTCCGGTACTAGAGTTATCTTAATTCCACATGTTGGTAAGCATGTTCCCTTATCATATTGTCTCAAGTTCTTATGTACGAACAACACAGCTGAGTATGAAGCTTTAATCGTTGGGTTACGCGCTGCTCTTGTCATGTGGGTTAAAAATATTAAGATCTATGGTGATTCACAATTATTAATCAAACAAATCAACGGTCTCTATAAAACTAAACATGATAAAATCTCACGATATAAGGATCTTGTTCTTAATTTATTAGACTAGTTTGACTCCTTTACCATCGATTTTCCACACCTTACTACCCTCAGTCTAATGGTCAAGCCGAAAGTACTAATAAAATCCTAGAGCAAATCCTTAGGAACACTATCAATAAAAACCAAAAATATTGGCATACACAATTTCAATATGCACTATGGGCATATCGCACGAGTGTTCATTCTTCTATAGGAAATACCCCTTTTAACCTTGTTTATGGTATCGAGGCTATCCTCCCTTTAGAGTTAGAAATCCCCATGTTGAGGATTTCTCTCCAAAGCCTCATAGATAATGACACTTATGCAGAACAAAAAAATGCACCAACTTGAAATGCTTGATGAACAATGCATCAATGCTCTCGAGCATCTTCAAGATTACACTAAAATGTTGCAACACAAACACGGTGTTGGTGTCATTCCGTGAGCCTTTATCAAGGGTGATTTGGTTTTATATGAAAACCAACACAACACCACCGCTGATTACACTAACAAAGGTAAATTCAATCCTAATTGGCTTGGCCCCTATGTGGTTGATTCTAATTATGGATCTGGTGCTTATACCCTAATCGAGTTCGATGGCACTCCCTTCGAGGTCCCATTAGTGTTGTGCATTTACGTCGATATTATGTCTAATACCCTCTTGAATGGTATGATTTATAAAGAAGTGTTATCGAAGCTATTGGATTTTATCCTATGGGTTGTCTCATTGCTTCATTCTGGACACATCATCATGTTTGTGTCCTGAACACTAAATTGATTATTTAAATACTTTAGATTTCATACTATTCAACCTTTTCCCCTTTTGTGTGTTATGTTTATTTAAAATCATAAGTACATAACATATTTAATCTTAATGTTTAATCTAATATACATTCCAAATGTGTTGTAATTTCATCACATACATTTTGTTAAATCATGTTTCCTTTAATTAAATATTAGACTATTTGATTAATCACATTTTAATTTAACATCCACACAATTAAAATTACACCATATGAAATACAAATGCATATATATAAATATGAAAAGTCTTTTATACATATCATCATAATACAAAGTGTCACTTAGGACTACGATTACTAGATCCCTCGGGATCTAGTACTCACACTGCATCAGTAGTAGGGAATTGAGAGACAGTCGTGCATGATAGTGATCATGATCTGCTGACTCTGAGTGTGTACTCTAATCCTCCCATCCACATGAGTTCCAACCGGTGCTCACCTTCTATCTGGTCCCTCTCTGCCCGTACCTATGCCAACTCTCTCTCTAGTCTCCCCACCTCTGCTAGAGGTCGTGATGGTTGTGCCTGTGGTGCAACTCCTACTCTGTGAACCTACCTCCTCATGCCCTCATAGGCTTCCCACAATATTGTGAAGGGTCTCATGGTATCTGGGGCTCTCTCCATTATAGGTGGGGGCACATAGTCAGTATCCATTTCCTCTTCATCAAAGGTTGTTGGCACTATCTTTGTGGCTAACTGATGCAAGAACTCTCGCCAACCCTCTGTGGGGCCAACAAAATCATACAAGAGTCTCATGAGTAACACATCATCATCATATATATATATGCATTAAATCACACATCATATACATCTATAAAAATTAAATATCATCACCTATATCTTTGGTGGAAGGTGGAATGTCCACAGCATCCTATGTAAGGGGCATAGAAGATGTGCTCACCTCCCCTTGGCTATGAGTGCTAGCACCTGCTCCTGCTACTATCCGGGATCTATTCCTATGAACTGGTGAGACCTCTCCCTACTCATATCAGTCCTTGGATTTTGTTTTATCACCCTCACTGAGGGGTGGCTCCTCTACTCTCTCCTCCTCATCCTCATCCTCTCCCTCCTGTCCATCATAATTTGGGTCTACATCCTCATCATAATCCTCACCGATAATATCTATAAATATGTTAACCATCCTCTACCATGCCTCCTCGGCCCTATCCTCTCTCTCCCTTTCCTCCCCCTCATTTTGCATAGGCTCGGCCTCTCCCACTGGCTCATCTGCAGGGAACATTGGCTCTAGCTATGAGGCTCTCGACCACTCCTCATGATCCCATGTGGCCCCAACATCATATGCATCATCAACTAGAGGCTCGTGATGATCTAAATACTTTGATTCACTCTCGATGACATCATCTAGTGTGAATCGTGCTCTATCCCTTGGCCTCCGAGCACTCTAAACGAACCTCCTGAATGATTCTCGTGCTTGTGGTGGTATCTATACTTGTCCAAATTGCCTCATAACCCAATCACAATAGAATAGCTGCACTATGTGATCATGTCATCCTACCAAGAATCTTCTCATTTGTAATCTCCTCAGCTATCTAGTATAATCTGGCCACTAGAGAACAAGATGGTGTGGTCTCCATAGGATATCCTCCTCATCTAGTCAATCAAATCTCACTCTCCAAAAGTGTAGATCATCGTACTGCCATAATCATTGTAATGGATACCCAAATGCTTGTGGATAGCACACTATTGTTAGACATGGGAAGCTGACTTTTCATGTACATGTGATGTTTTCTAAGCACTATACCTATAAGAGCATGTAGTGTACCATACTATCTAGCTCCTGAAAAATGAACTGACTAAGATCATAATACACATGTACTAGAATGCATCAACCCTATACTATCTCATGCTCTGCCATGCCTTATATCATGTGTACCAGTCCACCCTCCAAATGTGCTACTCTCCCATCTGGAAAAAGGACCAATGCTATTGTGTGTATCATAATGCATCTCACCAATGGTGCTCGTGAATAAAGTAACATCGCCAAATCTATCTGTCCTGCTACTTTGTCACCATGAATGAGACCCTCGAGGTAGTACTGCATGTCTGCCCACTGCTCCCAGAAGGACCATCCCCTTTGTAGCCACACATGCTCACCCCGAATAGGGACTCAGAGAATGTGATGGACATCCTCTAATGTAATCATCATCTCTCCTATGGGTAGGTGAAATTGCATGTATCAACATTCCACCTCTCACATAATGCCATCAACATAGCATCATGATATCTCATCAGTGGCATAAGGTATGCCCAATATATCACCACTTCCTATAATTTCTATGTCTCTATTGGTGATAGGGCTAGATCCAAGTCTCTAAGGAAACTCAACTATCTCCCGCCTAAACGTTGTCCAGACCGTGTGGGTACGTATTTAAATTATCACAATATGCTATCTAAATCATCTAATTTATTCAATTCTACTCTAATTCCTCAAGAAAGTGTGATAATGTTGTTCTAGTGTTCTTTTCCTATGGCCCTAGACACTTTAGAACCCTTTTGGGATTCTTCATGAAGAAATGGGACACTTTGTGAACAAAAGGGACACTTCATGAAAAAAAGGGGCACTTTGCGAACTTTTTTTCTAGGGTCCTAATATACTCTAAATAAGCATTAAATTCATCCTATAATTGAAAAATCACAAAATAAAGGCTCCAAAATCAACTAACCTCATACTAGCAGTTGTTGCTTGCCACCTGATAGTGCAAAACGTCCTATCTCGCGGGAGTGAAATCACATGTGCTCGACATTCTATCACTCTCTCTTCATCACTCTTCAATGCTACACAAGGTAAATGAGAAAGTAACTGCATGTTTACTATTTTTCATTTCTTTTTAACTAATTCACTTTTACACACATGTGCAAATTTGTACCTTTTTACTTTGTTAACTTTTTTAGTGTGCTTTTTCATTAAAATTAACATTCTAGGTGCTAGTGATCTCCATTTTTTATGTCGTTTGTTGCATCAAAATTGTGTTTCCATGCCCTACATCATCACTCAACTATTTCTATAAGGCATAGTACTTGGAAATTCCCTCCGATATGCATGCCCTCATTCAACGTGGTTAGATGGCTACCTTGATTCCACCTCTGTAAAGCAAGCGGAATCAAGGGGGGGCATACATCTACCCTTGAATTTGATCTTTAGGGATTAGATAAGAGGATTTATAAGACTTATAATGAATTTTTGTTGCAGGATGGGGTTCCTAAAATTGTGGTTTTGCAGATAACTACACTGGGGGCTTCATTCTCCCACCTTTTGATTAGTATCCTTTTATGAAAATGAAGATCTGCATTGTTTGTTTTAGAGTCCTTCAGCTTACATATGCATGTAGATCCATATGGATTCTAAATTGGGGGTTAAATGTATTGCCAAAAGTTGTATACCTTTCAAGAAAAGGACAATTTTGTGCCCATTCTGGTCCTACTTTAGGTCCCATTTCATCAGTTTTCACCCTAAAACAGCATTTATATGCCCCTAAGGTTGTTAATTTTGACTTGGAGGCCTGTTATACCCAAGGTATCATTCAAACTCTGACAAACAACATCAAAACCAATCAAAAATTACCATTCCCACTCCAAAATTCCTTAGTTGGGCGACCTAGTCCTTTTTGAGGATTTTTGAAGTTTAAAGCAGGAAAATGAATAATTAATCAAAAATCCTCGATGGGTGTTAGCTTTTTAGGTCAAAATTCCTGACAATTGGGTCATGTTGCTTATATATAATTGTTTTTAGGTCATTTTGCAACTCTCTCGGTTATTTTTCACATCCAGCTCCAAAAGCCAAGTGCAAAACATCCTCCTCAAGAAGATTCATCTCTCACACAGCAAAAAGTTGAAGCTTTTAGACAACAAATTGGGGCTTTTTCTAGGTCTTGAAGCTCACTTCACATCCAAGATCACTCATTGAAAAAGGTTGGAGATAGATGCCTATGGATATTCATGGAGAAATCTAGGTTGAGGAGGTATAACTAGCCATAAAATCATACCTAAAGACTGATTTCAAAGTGCCTCCATCTTCTACTTTTAGCCCATTTGTAGATTTCAGGTTTGCATCCCATTGTCATTCCTTGTTACATTCATTTGCAATGGTGTATAATTTCTAGGGTTTAGATTCTTGCATCATTTCAAATATTTTACATACATCTTATTCTATCACAATAGAATAGGGTTTTGCTTTGATTCAGGTTTTCTTACTCCTAGACACACTTAGGGCTAGGGTTTTACGCATATTTTCTATTTCATTTCAAGTTTAAATAAAAATTAGGGGTTTGACCAAGGAAAACCTCACATTAGAAACACAAATATATTATGTTTTGTAGGTTATTTTGTAGGTTTGGAGTAGGATTCCCATGAAGAATTAGAATACAGACCAAAGGCCTTTGTGTCCACTTTCAGTTTCTCAGAAAAAGTAGAAAGGGGCTAGGTCACCCATAATGGTGACCTAGTCCCACTAAAGCTTTCTGACACTGAAATTTGCAAATTCAGGGACCCAATTGACATAAATGGCTTCCAAAGTAGATTTCCCTAAAAGGGACTAGGTTGCCCCACTTGGTGTAAGTATCACAGGTGGCTCAAAACCTTGATTTTCTAGTTTTCCAGTGGCTTCCACAATCTCTGCTTCAGCCTTCTCTGATTTTCAGGTGCACTTACTTGATCTATTAGGTTAATTTGCTCATATTGCTTTCATTTCTATTGTATTAAATCATGTGTTTTCCAGCAACATAATTTATATTAGTCTAGGTTAAAATAGTTAGGTTTTCATAGCACATTTCAGCACCTTTGCACACCCCACTCACATATTCAATTCCCAACATTGAATAAATTACAATATTTGGTGCCCCTGGAGGTGAAAGAAAACCCTCTTCCTTCTAGGTGAAACCCTAGAATGTTGTAGAGGACCCACTCTTTTACCCCCACACAAAGCAATCAAATATTGTGGTTCAGTTCCTCGAGCATCCTTCACCATTTCTCAATCTATGCAATATTTGAGAACTTGAATCTAACACTTGGAAGTTTACCATCCTCCATTAATGACCTTAGAGCTCTCATTTTAGCTTTTGAAAAAGGAGAATAGACCCGCTAGAGAAAAAGTGATCTTTTGACGATTCTGACTGGACTAGCCGATCAAGAAGTATTTTAAACCAATCAAATCAGTTTGAGCCCTGGAAGAAAAAATTCTTAGAAAATTTTACTAGTATCCATTTGAGAAGAAACCCAAAAAAAGTCTATTTTTAGAAAATTTCTTTAAAAAGTAGGGCCGAAAAACTGAGATGTAGGTTTAGTAGATAATTTCACTCTGAAGAGACCCAAATCATCATTTTGAAATTTTTGAGTTTTTGACCAACATGCATGACATGCAAATTTTTATTTTTTTGACCTTTTTTGACAATTTTACAAGTCTTTTACCACCTTTTACAAAATTCCTTAATAAAGCAAAAAGAATAATTTTGGGTAAAACATTTGGCTCTATTTGGGGACAATGTCAGATACTTACGGCATAGGAGAACTAGGAATCTCTAGAATTTTAAGCATAGACCAATGTCTTATCAGTTGGGCAGCAGAGTTAGGATCATTTCCTAATCACCTATACAAAGACTTTTTCCCTAAATCACCTAGAATAGAACTACCTAAAATCGCCTATAAGTTGGAACTCCCCTAAAAATCACCTAAAACAAGACGACTTAATCACCTAGAACACAACAGGACTTTCATAAATAGGGGGAAAACAACATAACTAACACATTACAGAAAGGGGAAACACATCATGAAAAATAGATAAAAAATTATTCACATAAAATTTATTCCACTCCCAAAGGGACGAAGTGCTTCAAATATTTCCCGTTGTATGATAGTGGGAAGAACCTTCCAACCATGTCGTTTCTACCTAAAAGGCTTCACTTCTATTTTGATGGGTATTGCAGGAGACACTTCTTCCAGAATGAAGATTGTCATATCTTCATACGCCCAAGCAAAGGCATCCTAACAAAATTTAGAATATGACACAAAGAGGGAAGAAGATACCACTGAGTCATAAATTTTATTTTTCATTCATCCTCGGGATGTCTTTGATTTTGAACACTTCAAACCTGTTGATCACATTCCAAAATCAGTTTCTATAATACCATAAGTTATCCTTTTAGGCCTGCAAATATCCTTTGATTGGCTCATGAATCAACTCTATGTATCCCATTTAACACATAGGAGTTTGATTTCCATGTCTTCAACACTTTTGAAGCCTAACAAAAGCACCTCTTTTTCAGCTTCAGTGAATTCTAATTGTAGGAAATGTGCAAATGAGTTCAACTATCCTTTAGGGGAGATGATCATTTTCCCCGCTCCTAAACCTGTAGTTGAACAACCCCCATTGAACTATACTATTCATAACTTTTTATCCTTTGTTAATTTATTTTTATGAAAAGAAATGTTCTAATCTTTAGTTTCTATCTCTGACAGCGTCACATAATTACTAGGACCTGTTTCTTGATATAACACTTGTGCTAGGAGGTCTGGGGATTTCACCACTATGAATCAGGATTTGGGCTTAGGTTTTATCTTGATTTTTCCCTCCTTTATAGGAATAGTCATGGACGACCAATTTAATTATATCTCACCACCAAGATCTCTATAGAAGCTCTGGCTCAACATCTTGTAGCTAGTTGAAATGTCAGCCATTAGGATATTCATCATTATCTTTTTATCCCAACAAGCCATCAACCTTGAGCATCCTTCAATTGTCCAACCAATGACACCGACTTAGACTCAAGTGAATAAAAATTGTCCTATATCTTAGTGCACAAAATTCCTAATTCATTCATCACTTGTAAAGGCATGACGTTGTTTGAAGCTTCTGAATCTATGATGCAATTGCTTAATTTGAATCATGGACTATATATAGGGATATATAGAAGGGTTTGGGATTTTCTTCCACTAGAACATATGGCTCCATCAATGTAGGCTAAATTAAAGCTTCTTTTTTTACATATTGTATTATTTTGTCCAACTGCTTAGGATGATCACAAAGATACTCCAACTGTAAAATCTTAACCTTGGTCTTCATCATGGAGTTTACAATGTCAAAATTTGATAAAGATGGGTCTTGCGAAACTACTTCCTTAACTTGTTCTTTAGCTCTCGACCTATCTTCTTCTTCCTTTTGTACTTTCAAGTGTTAAGCATGTGGAAACATAGGCATTGAATATACTGCAAGGGAGTTGTGGAAGAGGTCTTATTTTTCTTTAGATTTACAAGTTGGGCAAACAACAGATGACTGTCTTCAATAGGATTGAATCACGCCAAAAATTTCTCTCATAGTTTCCCAGCTTGTAATAATTCCTAGCTCCAGATGATTGAACCATTCAACATTTCCCACAAGAGTCTCCACAAAGATACATACAACAATGTCTTCATGTCCCATGTGCTATATGGTGCAAGCCATTGTGAAGGAAAAAATATGTTCATCTGGGTGTTGACTCCTGACGTCGTGAAATCAAGGAAAGTGCTTCCTTGACCCTTTAGGTAACTCATGATTTTCATGCAAAGCTAAAGGTCTAATTTTGTTACCCCAAGGTAATGGGGGTGGATGCCTCTAATTATTGTCAGTATTATTGTTGTTATCACCCATTACTTCTTATTAGATTATAGGTTCTTCTTGATAGAAGCAGTCGGATGCCAGCTAGTCATTCTCATGTCATGAAGTGTAATATTTCTTGAATTTTTATGCCTCGTTCCACACGGTGGGTGCCAAAAAACTGTTGGCATTTCAATTCACACCTTTGGAATGCAAATTAGAAATGAACAATTATGCACAGATAAACTACTCTTCAAATTAGGAGGGGAAGCTCCCTCTTTTCTAATGATGCTTAAAGAAAGTAAACTAAAATATTTTCCAATATTTTTGTTCTCAACTAAGAGCATAAGGTTATAAAACTCTAGTGTCGTAGCTGAGGTTTTCTCTTTTATAATTTCAACTACAACTAGGTCTACTCTAATGACACTTCTAGCAACTCAAGTAAACTCAAAGCTTGAGAGCTAGAAGTAAACAAGGAATGATCTAGTAACACAAATACTTAAAAAACTCTCTTCCAACACACACTTGAAGACTAATTGTACTTTTAGATGTAAGCTGAAATAAATATTATATAAGCATAACACATAATAAAAACTTGAGATAGTAGATCAAAAAAGAAAAGCAGACACAATATTTCCTTTTTCAAATTTCAAATAATGATTACACTTTTGGGAAAGCAGGATTGTAGCAATAACAGGCTTAAAGTTTTACGATCAAACAAGAATACACTTGACACAAATTACACATAAATTGAACAATAACTTGCAGCAAAAGGTAGACATGCAAGCTTTCTCTTAAACTAGGTGAACATACACTAAATAACAACTTGCAGGAAAAAGTACGCTCAAGAATTTGCTATCACAATAACAGTTAAAGAAAAATGGGAAAGGCTTCCTATATTTATACACAAGCGAGGAGTAGGGAACCCTAAAATATCCTTGTGTTTACAACAAGACTTGCCAACTCATGTAAGCTTTATATCTAAAACTAAAACATGACAACTAACTAACGACTTGCTCAAACAAAAAAATAGGGAAAGTTCCAAACAACTTGATATTTCATATTTCTCAAAGAATAGATACGTGTGACACAAGAATAGCAAGAATACTCACAAAAGACATGGAGTTAATTATTTTTTTTTAGTTCTATTCTCGAAAAATTTCATTTCCCCAAAATGGTATTGATTTTTCTCCAAAAATCAAATTGCCAGAAAAAGTTGAGGTCTTGGTTTTGTAGAGAATCATGTTCTAAAGAGACCTAGTTGATCAAATTTTGAAAAATCTGAGGGTTTCCCCAAAAAGCGTGAAAAAGTAGATTCTTGAAATTATTAAATTTTCCAAATCTTCAAGAGGAACAAAAAATAGATGGACCCAGGTCGATGAAAACTAAAAAATATGACCACCTGTTTTATAAATGTGATGCACTAGAAGAAAGGGCCATGAAAAATCATGCTTGTGTGCTCGCCAATCCCAAATCCATGAAGAAAACTGAAAAAGTACTCTTCTTGAGTCTCCAAATCTTGATGACAAGAAAAATATACTTTTCTTCTTTTGAATGTAATCCTGCAAAAAGTGAATAATGAATGCCAAAGCCTTCTTAACTAGATGTTGAGGACAAAAAAGTGTTGTGTTCTCAAGCTTTAAAATTTTAAAGCGAATCCAGAGGTAGGTACGTCGAATGTAGACACCTTTTGAACAATGAATGATAAAACTTGAAAAAAATTCTAAGGCATTGAGCCTTGGGTGCCTTTCCTCTTTAGAGTTGGAATATTTTTCAATATTTTCAACTTTTCTTATTTTTTTTACCTTAGTTTGATCTTTGTTTTTGAATGTTTGACAACTCTAGTGAAATGGCTGATAGATCCACTTGATAAACTGAATAATTATGAGGAGAATGATGATTGAGTTTGTAAACCCTAAAAGCTGGATTAGGCCTCCCAAAACCCTAGGCGCCCTTGGCTAGCTAGGGTGCCCAAGAATCCCAAAGAGAATATTTTTCATGATTTTCATGACTTTTAGTCGGATTCTTTGATAAAACCTCTCTATTTGATCCAATATTTTGGCTAACTAATTGATTTGATGACCCAATTGGTAGATTCATTGCAGATCCTGCAAAAATATTAAACAAACTCTTTAAAAGGCAACCCTTAACTCCAGCTTCTGATGGCTTGAAATGTTGGGCACCCCTGGTTAGCAGGGGTGCCTTAATTCTGCAAAGTTATTTTTTATTTGATTTTTTTCAACTTTCTCTTTTCAATTTACGCTCACCATTTGATGCTCATAATTGTTGCATTCACCTCATGTCAGAGATTGAAAAATATGCTAAGGCAAAGAATCCTAGGCGCCTTGACTGGACAAGGGTGCCTAAACTTCCTAGACTTTGTTTATTTTTGCAACTTTTAAGATTTTTTCAGATTCCCCTCCTTCGTTCTTCACTCCTCGAGCATCTTTCACCATTTATCGATATGTGCAATGTTTGAGACCTTGAATCTAACACTTGGTAGTTGACCATCCTCCATTGATGACATCGAAGCTCCCGTTTTAGCTTCTAAAAAAAATGAATAAACCCACCAGAGAAAAAATGATCTTTTGACAATTTTGACTGGACCAACCAGATTAGAAAGTATTTTAAACCAATCAAAATCACTTTGAGCCTTGAAAGCATAAATTCTATTTTTAGAAATTTTATATTTTTTAGAAAAAAAATTCCAATATCCATTTGAGAAGAAACCTAGAAAAAACCCCAAAAAAGTCTATTTTTTAGAAAATTTCCTAAAAAGTGGGCCCTAAAAACTAAGATCTGGATTTTGTAGATAATTTTTCTCTGAAGAGACCCATATCGTCAGATTTTTTAAGAAAATGAGTTTTTGAGCAACATGCATGATATGCAAATTTCCATTTTCTGACCTTTTTTGACAATTTTTACAAGACTTTTACCACTTTTTACAAAATGACTTAATGAGGCAAAAATTTTAATTTTGGGTACAACAAGAACAAAGTGAATTTTAGTGAATTTTATTTAGAACACATTGGTGAGATGGAGAGAATACAACTAGAACTAGAGGTCCAAGAAATTTTCTTAGAAAACATTAACAATTCTATTTTTTACAATCAATCAATGCTAAGGACATCTTCTAGGAGGGACATGTCACGTTTTTAAGCATGATATTAAAATAAATGCTATGTTTGTTTCAAGAAATTAATTTTCTCTTATTAAGTGAAGGTGAATATTTCATGTTGGCTCTTTAAACTATATTCTAGGTAGTACCCATATCATATGATAGTATAACACACATTTTAAGATAGAGGATACTCTATAAATTTGTATATAGTATAATTCTATTATTAAATCATATCAAGTATGTTGTTCTATAGTGTCATAAATTATCACCCTTGATAATTTTACACTAGGTTCGGTACCCTCTTAAGTGTATGTATCTAATTGTGTTTGTGATGTACTCCATTTAATTAATTTTTTGAGAAAATAAAGTAAATCATTTATTTTCAAACTTTCAAAGAGCGAAAATTTCCTAAACGTAGGAGACTAGCATCCCTGTCCTATCTATTTGTGCCCAAAAATTCAAATTTGATTATTAGCCTCAATATATTTAAGATTTTAAATTCATTTGTCGGGTTATCAAAATGGTTAATTTGAAATATGTTTAGATTCATATATAATGTATTCCTCGTTTTTAACCCCTACTCAATTTTAATGAATATTAGGCTCTCTCTAAAAATATAAAAAAATTAGTGCAACATCAAAACAAAGTAAAGAAGAAGATAATCAATATAATTAAAAGAAATTATAGTCTTAAACCTAACAAAAAAATCATGGTCATGTACTGTAATATATTTCATATTTATTATCATTATCATATGCACTAACACTTGCAAGATCTTAAGCATACTCCTTCATCCTCCTTGTATGAGATTGGTACAACTACATCAACTCAACAAGAGCTTCATATTTCAGTGGTAAGACATTTGTTTTATGTTTTCATTATCATTTATCATTTATCTTGTCTTTAGTCCCCCAAGATAATGTATTCTTTATCATATTTCATCATATAGCCATTGTGGAGGTGGGAACACCAACAACCTTTCTCCCTTTGTCTATTTTGCAAGTTTAAAGGTCTGCTATAAATTGAAGAACATCTCAAGGATCCTAAACCCTAATGCATTTTTCAAAGTCTTATCATAACCAAAGTAGGGCACATTGGTTACCTAAGTTTTGTTGGACTTCAGATCCTAAATTCTACTATCAAGACCTTCAAACACTAGTACACCTATGTAGGCCCTAAAACCCTAGATTTCAACACTTTTGAACTAGGATGCCTAGTGTCCTTGTCCTGCCAATTTTGTTCCAGATTTCAATGTCATGTTCCTCTCTGGATCTCCTCTCTAGATCCTCTTTCTATTTCTTTCATTTTGTTCTAAAATTTCTAGATTTTGCTACACTTAGTCCATCTGAACCTAATTCACCTAGTTCAATACAGCTCACCATATCAATCACAACACACAAACACAAAAAATGGGATGAAAACCCTAATCAACCTATTTGAATCTCCTTTAAGGATAACAACCAAATAATACCTCTTGGTTAATTTTGGCTCCCTAACATTTATGATGAAAGAGAATTGATCTAGCTTAATTCATTTAGGCTATATATCCTATCATGAACCTCTTCTAGTATTAACATTTGAAACTTATAAACTATGGATATATGTATTGTTTTGGTAAAATTAAGTTGACTGATTTTTAAATGTAGTTAAAGATTTCAAAAGAATGACCTCGCAGTACTTATATTATGAAAGGTATTTTTTTAGCTAGGTATTAATGGTATGTGAGGGAGATAAGAGTGTATTAAGAAGCACATTATCTAGAAAATTTCCATCATACAAGCCATGTTTGAGAATGAAATCAAAATGGGGTTAGAGTCTCCTGCACCTAGGACTCTTAGAGCCACTGTCGTTCAAGATTTTATTATTTTTTGCAACACTCCTGCTCCACTTTATAAAGTAGAAAGATTAATAACAAAATGAGCTACTTATGGGTCTCAATTGCTTGTGTTTCTCGAATAATTTATTGGAGGCTATCCTAAAGGTTCAAATTTTAGAGTTATAATTGGTAATCACTCTTTGAAAGGCTGAGAGGAGTTCTGGAAGTATCATACTTCTGCTATTGATGTACGTACGAGTGACAGGTTGATCTCACTCATGAAGGACATCAGTGACCCATAAATATTTTCACCCATCACTGCTAAGTAATTACATATAAGGAGGTAAATTTATCTATTTAATACACATATATGGTGTCTTATGTAATTACTTTATGTGAGATGTTGTATAATGTCAGCTTATAGTACTTAGAATTGAGGAAATTTTCTATTTGCGAGGTTGCCTAAGTGAACATTTAAGGTGTTAATAAATAAATGGCTTGCTTTTATGTTACATACTATGGTTACTTAATCATTAATGGTGTTACTGATGAATAGTCTAGAAAATTTATTTACAAGGTTTTTTCGTAAGGAGATGTTTCTAATATTTTTTTTCATGTGTAGTATCATTAATTTTAGAATTTGATAATATGTGCAAATGGTTTAACATTTTATATTGATAGGATATTTTATAAGTAGAATCCCTTTAGAAGGATTTCTTTTAAATTGGGCGAACACCTCCTAAGTTTTCCACAAAGATAGATTGGACATACCATATGTGATGTTCTTTTAAAACCTATTCACATAAGATGGAATTTTCTTTTAAAGAGGTATGTTTCTTATCCATTCATTATCTAATTTGATTTAACGGAGAAATTTCTGCTCATCTTACCTTCTTTTTCTTATTTGGAAAATATAGTACACCATCTTATCATTATATTGACTATAGCTATTACCATTAGGTTAAGGAGGTTGTTGAAAATATTAAGTTATCCTATGTATAAAACCTTATCCTTTTCTTATTAATTCTTATAAATAAAAGAATAGATTGAGGATGCTTATGAATTATGACGTTAATGAGGAAATGTAGAAATCTAGAAAGATGATGTTATTTTCCTAAGGTTTCTTATATTAGGAGAATATTTTATTTCCATTTCGTAAGATGATTTTCTGAATCACAACCTCTTAATATTCTCTCAATCTTTTACAGTTATCTCATGATGGTATACCTTCTAGTTCTTGGAAAACCTTGTATGACAATGTTTACTAGTTGTGAATAATTTGGCGGTCTACTAGATAGTTAGTTATCCATAAAATGAATTTGAAAGGGTCATTGATCTGAGTATGATGAACATTACTAATAATTGTGTAATGTGTAGGTGCTTGTTTATCGGAATGGTGAGTATAAATTTTATTTTTGGTTAATTAATTGTTAAGAGTGGGAGTTACCAAATTGAATTAATAATATTATTGTAGAAATTTTATATGATTATTATACTTTATTTCCATCAAGAATCTTCAAATCCAATGTGTAAAGTGAATAAATCAATATCCATTGAAGTGTGGTGAAATAAACTTAAGTTGTAGGTAAACTTGCAAGTATTGTAAACAAATTCAGCATCATCACCTCCCTAGAGTGTGTTTATTTAGTATATCTTTTAATTAGGTTTTTGTCACACCTAAGTGGGTGGCAACCATCATAGAAATATCTAGGGTATCCAAACCCTAGAAATGGTTGCATACCCACTAATTCAATTAGTAGATAATATGATTATCCAATAACAAGTTAGAGTTATTGGTAGTCTTTTTCTTGCTCAAGGGTTTGGCTAGATCAATTTGTACCCTTGCAGTTTCTTGAACTAGATGTTGATTTTCACTAATTTCTACTTGAGGTTTTGTTGTTAATCTTAAGAAATATGGAGTGTTAACAATAACTCTTGTATTTTTAATTTCCAATTTTATTTTATTTTTCCTTACTTTCAACCTTTTTTATGTGTGTACATTACATATCCTTTCACCATCTTACATTTAGGTGAACTTGACTTAGCTTAAATTTGCATATCTTTTTAATTTTAATCACATATTATCAAATTTGATTTACTTTAAATTAAAGTATTATATTGTTTGAATATCTTATTTACTATTAAAAGAATTTTATTTTAGTGAAGCATTGTAAGTCTTGTTCTCTTACGTTATTACAAAAACATAGAACCTAAAACACTCTTTATTCTTCTTACATTACATTAGCGTATTTGTCTTGTCATCACCTTCTAAAAAAAATGTTCTCTTCTTTTCTTACATCATTGATAGATGTTCCATTTTTTTTCCTTTGGTATCCCTTCTTCAAGTGATGATGAAGCTAACAATTGTCCCTCTCCCAAGATATGTGTAACAACCACAACCTTCTAACATGAAATTTATATGAAATTTTAACCATAAATTAAATAGTACTTATTCCATAAAAATAGGACATAAATTTTTTCGTCAACAATTGAAAGTTACATTTGCATAACTAATAACATAAGCATAGCATAATAAATTCATTTCTTTTTCAAGCCGGTTAGTATAAATTGCTTTTATTTTCAACATTTTCCACATGAGCAATTTTAAATATATAATATACACACTTAAGGAACAAGGTAAGAGATTCTTATTTGGATACTTTTCTTTCTTTCTTTCAATCTACCAAGACCTTGCATATCATCTACAAAAGGGATAGTATCACCCAAGTTCTTTTCCTCCAATGACGGACTAGTGGTCCCTTGCACACCTTCCTAACTAGAAGTGGCCCTACCCTTCAAAGAAGGGAATAGTTAATAACCCTCTATTAATTTCCATTTGACTTCTGGTGTTGTGCCCTAATTAACCAATACTATCAAACAACCATGAAGGCCTTCTAACTATGAATGACAACTCTAATTGTGTTAATTATCCTTAACATAATGAATCAACAAGTGCAAGAAGATATTATTGCACTCACTTTAGCCAAATTTATTTGTAATATATACAATCGCTCCTTACTTCAAGTGTAGTCATTTTTTCACCCATCCTACTCAACTTGGAGAACCTAATATGACCTTGTAATAATTCAAATTTACTATTTGATTATTGGTTAATATTTTATAAAAATTTTCATCTAAAAAGTGATGTCTTTATTTAAGTCATACTCCTAGACACCTATCAATATTGAGCATAATATTTCTCCTTGACTATTTTCCATCCCAAGTATAGTACTGCCCCTTGACACCTATCAATCTCAAGCAAAGTATTGTTCCTTGTTAAGTCATAATTCATCTAGGCTATTTAAGTCCTACCGAATTTAGAACTCCCATGTAACAACTTAGGCCTTAGAAACTATCATGTATGTTCAATTTCTTACTAAGTTGATAAACAACTTGACTGGTTATTCTTTTCTAACCTAGAATACCCTAGTTGCATTCACATAACTTCTTGGGACTTGGAAACTAGCACTTATTCAAGGCATTCATATTAACCATGAGAGTATGTGCTCTCTCATTCCACGCAAAAATAGTTGATACTAATAACCCACTATCTTTGACTAGACACTCTTGGTCACAACTAAAACTACTAACAAAATGTTCAACATATATAAATAATAAATCTTAATCTTGAACTAAAGATTCCTTCTTCATACAATAAATTTGGATGTCTAGTGTTTAGTTCCACTACAAAATCCTCTCATAGAATATGAATACTCAATAACTCACCTAAGTTGTTAGTAATTCCTGACTTGAACCACCCAAGTTAATTTCGTATAGCTATCTGGGTCAAGTGGCTATAACCACTTGTTTAAATATTTACCATAACCCTTAACAACTACTACCCTTGAAATATAATCTTTAATCAAAATTTGACCTATATGTCTTTACTAAGGTATACTAATTCATATACTAATTCCCATAGTGATGGTTAAATCTTCAAATAGGAATATAACTTCCTTCAAGTTTCTGCCTTTCATCATAAACATTGTAGTCTTGTTTATTAAGGTTAAAACCTTTATATACCAACTAGTTCTACTAACATAAGGATTATATTCATGAAAGTACCCACTGAGGTGGTCAAATAACTAGGTTGATATATCATCCTCGACAATAAATTCACCTGTTGTGTTCTTGAAACATCTGGGGTCTAGGCTACTACCTTTAATTTAAGCCCTTACAAACCCATAAGGTTTACCATTCACCTATTATTTGATTATTTAGATAGATAATGAGGACTCTTATGCCATCATCTTGACATACATATGGTCATTCAAAAATCGTTGACATCCTATCACACATACATAGAAACAACATAGGTTGAGCCAAATAGAGGGTCACTTCCTCTTAAATAAGAATTAAGACTTCCAAATACTAGTCATAAGGTTGGGTTCATAAAACAACACAAAAGATAATGGGGGTTTCTGATATGTGACAATATCAAGTTAGTGATAATATTTCACACATGCTCAAACCCCATAAGCTCATACTCAAGCAATTTAATGTACTATGGCTTCTTATTTAGCACTCATAGAGATATACACATTATAAATATTTTTAATCCAATCTTTAAACCATATTATTGGTTATAAACTCATATACTTTTAGAATGCATATAGAATACATAAACAATATCATATATTGTATATATTTTCATATTCAACATCATCAAGTTATTGAAATTTTATCTCTTATCACCCAACTAAATATACTCATTCTCAAAAATCCATTTTTTTCTCTTTATTTTCACATTAAAAAACAATCTTTTCTCAAACTTGGAAACAAGAAAAAAATTAGTTTAGAAACGTATAAAACAAGCATGCAGTTTCTACTTTTAAATTGCTGCCAATTGCTCCTTGAGAACTCTAGCTTCCAAAACTTTTATCTTCCCTTCTTGCTCAACTTTCTTCTTGCTTTGAAAATGATTTTCAAACCTCTATTATGCTGATCAAAACTAAACTAGACTGATTTTTAGACTTTTATAAACTTGAGAGCAATATGACACAATCTCTATGCCTTTCTATCTTGGTAACCAACCCTAATACAATGAAAAGCTCTTGTTTTCATAGAAAAAAGACTCAACCAACTTCTCTCCACTATAGTAAATTAATGAATCCTCACTAATGAAAAATTAAACTACCGTAATGTTGATAACTAACTTCTATTAATTGACCATACTACAAAAATAGTTTAAGAAACATTTGATGACTAGATTGAAGAGTTTTTATGGCTGATTTTCCCATGTTGAGATGGCTGCAAATTAAGTAGAAATTAAACTTCCAAAGTCTTCTCAAAACTCACATTAGATATATTCTCATTATTGACTCATGTATAGAGTATATTTAAATAGAAAACATTTGCCACCAACTAGCTAGAAATTAGCATATGTTGGTAAACTTCCTCCATAACTCATTTTACTTTGTTGCAAATATTCATTCTCTTGTTATTTCCTTTCAAAAAAAAATTGTTCCATTAGTTGACCTAATTTTGTGTTGTCCTCTAGGGTTCCTTAGTGGGGGCATTACACCATTCCCATTGTGGGATCTCATGAGGTATAAAATCCTATCAGGTGATCATGTTCAACTTCCACCCAATGGAATCCTAGACATTCTACTACATATCTTGCAACATCCCTCTTTATCCCTTCCAAATATTTAGTGGTTTTACATCAGCCAAAAGTTTTTGTTATACAAGGTTGTCTTAACATGGTGCGAAGTGGTGTTCCCTCCATCCTATATTCCTAAACTCTTCTAAGTTTGAATCGTACATTCTTCCTTTAAATCTCAATAGCCTATCTAGCTCAAAATTAAACCCATCATATCTTGGATCTTGGGGGTTATCATTGAGAGCGTGGTTGACCAACTCAAAATATTTGTCACCCTGTACTTTTATAACGCTTTATTTTTGTAATTTTTTGCATTGAGATCATCGAGGAGTTATGCCTCCATTGACTTAAGGCATCCACAATCTCAATTTTTCCTTTCCTTCAATGTAATTGATCTCAAAATCATGGTCTAATATTATCTCTAACCCTCTTCTATGGTGAGACTTTATCTGAAGTTAGTTAAACAAGTACTTAAGACCTTAATGGTTTAATTTTAACTAAAGGGTTTCCTAAGAAAATAATGTTGCTACATTCGTAATGAATTAACAATTATTTCTAGTTCAAGCTAATGTGGAGCATAGTCTTGCTCTTATATCTTTAATTTTTTGTTCTCTTAGGTGATATCCCACCCTCTTACACAATTGCACCACCTATCGCTTCTCCTGAGGCATCGGTGTTGATCATAATTTGACCCTCAAGATTGGGATCTTTTGAATTTGGTACCCAAATTAACTCCCTTTTAAAAGATTAAATGCCTCATGAAGACTTTTTGACCCTACAAATCTTTTTCTAACAACTCTGATACTTTAGATTTTTCAACTCCAAGAACTTAAATTTTCACACACAATGAATTCACTCCCAAGCTAGGAAGCATATGCATGTACAAGAACTTCATTTTTTTTGTTATCACTCAACATATACTTCTATTTATTGAGAAAAAAATGGAAGCTTTAGTATTATAATTAAAATAAACACCAGGAATTAACACATTCTCTGCCATCTACTCCCTTGTACATTCTATCAAGGGTTCATTATGAACATGATAGGTAAAAAAACATTTAACAAGATCAACATTTTCAAACATTTAGAATAGCCACCACTAGAATAAATTACAATCCTAGGAGGGAGAATTATCAATTCCAACAATAAATCATAAAATGCATGCAACGAAACAATAAGTCAAGTGTGACTAAATCCACAAAATAGATGGAAATTTTGGTGACTACTTTGTTCATAAAAATATTAACAATCAATAATGATCCACAATTAACAATGAGAGAATTCATCAATAACTAAAATAAAGCATCAAATTATGGATACATGAATTGTGTGACCATGGTTAGCCACATAAGAGGGAGTGATAGTTACAAGACACCTTGTGGGCACCCTTTCCAAAGTGCATTAAGGAAATCATGCTCAAGCCCAATACATAGTCCATCGGTTTCATTCAACCATGCCCAGTGGGAACCACACTAACTCATAAAATACATCATTATATTCCCTTATTATAATTTAATAACACATATTGAGGGTTCACTTGTGACCTCCACAATTTCTATGCATAGATGGGTATGGATTATCCTAAGTACCACTTAATGATGAATTTTATAGTTATGTGCAAAAATCCATTCAAAATCCTCATATAGAGTGAGCATCTCAATGAGGAGTGCTCATTACCTACATATGAAACTATTATCCAAGGGTATCTTTCTATTCATATCAAATGTGTTAGGATCTAGGAGGTACTCTCTCCAAACACACTACATGGATTGGTTCATATTAAACTACACTAAATGCCACCCAAGGCACCCATGAAACCAAAATCTGACTCAACTTATGGTCTATGACCTTGGTTTCCTTCTCCATCTACCTATTTTCTTGTTTAATGTGTTTTAAAACATTGCTTAAGGTTTCCTCATCTCCAAACCATATCTTCTTACTATTACTATTTTCCTTTTATAGTTTTTATTAGAAACTCACTCTCTTTCTTCACTTTAAGATAGCTCTCAGTATCACACACAAATTTCCTAGAAGTCATCTTTAACCTTGTCATTTGGCTCAAGCATATCCAAAAATTAGTTATTCAATGCTGGAAGTCGTAGATATGTAGTGAGCTCATAGGCCCAAAGTGTGGAACCTAGTAGCTTTGATACCACATGTAACTACTACAATCTTATATCAAGGAATTTACATGGAATTTTAACCATAAAGAAAAAATTACTTATTCCATAAAAATAGGACATAATTTTTTTCTTCAACAATTGAAATTACATTTGCATAACTAATAACATAAGCATAGCATAATAATTTTATTTAACTTTTCAAACTAGTAAAAGTATAAATTGATTTTCTTTACAATATTTTCCGCATGAACAATTTCAAATATATAATATAAATAATTAAGGATCAAGGTTAGAGATCCTTATTTGGATACTTTTCTTTCTTTCTTTATGTCTCCCAAGACTCAGCATGTCATTTGCAAGAGGGAGAGCATCACCCAAGTGTTTTTCCTCCAACCACGGACCAGTGGTTCTGCACACACCTTCCTAACTAGAAGTGGCCATGCCCTTCAAAGAAGGGAATAGTTAAAAACCCTCTAATAATTTCTATCTAAGCTTTGTTGTTGTTCCCTACTTAAACAATACCCTCAAACAACTATGGAGGCCTTCCAACTACGAATGGAAACTTTGATTGTGTTAAGTATTCAAAACACAATGAAGCAACAAGTGCAAGCAGGGACTATTGCACTCACTTTGGCCAAAGTTATTTATAATATATATATATACGACTCCTTACTTCAAGTGTAGTCATTTGTTCACCCACCCTACTCAACTTGGAGAACCTAATCTGGCCTTGTAATAATTAAAATTTACTATTTTATTATTGGTTAAAATTTTATACAAAATTTCATCTAAAAAGTGTTGTCTTTATTCAAGTCATGCTCCTAAACACCTATAAATCTCAAGCATAATATTGCTCCTTTACTATTGTCCATCCTGAGTATAGTACTACCTCTTGACACATGTCAGTCTCAAGCATAGTAATTCTCCTTGTTAATTCATAATTCATCTAGGTTTTATAAGTCTTCTTGAATTTAGAACTCCCATGTTACATCCACATAGCAACTTGGGCCTTGGTAACTATCATATGTTCAAGTTCTTATTTACTAAGTTGATAAACAACTTGACTATTTATACTTTTTTGACCTTAAATACCCTAGTTGCATTCACATGATTTCTTGGGACTTGGAAACTACCACAAGACTCAAGTCCTTCGTATTAAATATGAGAGTATCTACTCTCTCATTCCATGCACAAATAGTTGATACTAATGACCCACTGTCTTTGAATAGACTCTCTTGGTCACAACTAAAAGTATTGACAAAATGTTCAACATATACAAATAATTAGTCTTAATCTTGAACTAAAGATTCCTTCTTCATATTATAAACTCATATGTCTAGTGTTTAGCTCGACTATACAATCCTTTCATAGAATGTGAATACTCAATTTCTCACATGAGTTGTTAGTAATTCTTGACTCGAACCATCGAAGTTACTTTCATATAACTACCTAGGTCTTGCTTATAAACACTTGTTCAAATATTTACTGTAACCCTTGAGAGTTACTAATCTCAAAGTATATTTTTTAACCAAAACTTGACCTATCTAGTCATAATAAGGTATATTGATTCATATACTAATTCCCATGGTGATGGTTAAATATTCAAATAGGAATATAACTTCCTTTAAGTTTTGGATTTTCATGGTAAATATTGTAGCCTTGTTTACTAAGGTTAAAACCTATGTAGAGCAATTGGTTCTACTAACATCGGTGGGTGCATGAAGATGGGTATTAATTTTGTGGCCACTTTTTAAAAAAAAATTAAAAAATCATAACACAAGCACGTTATAATGCACTCATGTTATGGCTTGGTGTGTCGAGCCTAAGGCTTGGCCACCACAAGACCATAATGTGAGCGCATTATAATCCGCTCACGTTATGGCATGTTAAAAGAAAAAAAAAAGAATTGAAGTTCATTTTCATTTGTGACTATTTTTTTGTTGCCCATGGCTAAAAACCTCAGAATTTTGTGCTTACATTCTAGGAGGTGCTTTTGTGAAAATATATTCATCAAAAGTTTATGATTCATCACTAGGATTCCACCACATCAACAAGGAGGTCAAAGAGGTAAGGATTGTTTTTTTTGAATTTGTTAATTTTAGGTTGTATTCGATATTTATTTTTTGAAATTATAGGAGATGTTAATCAACTTGGAAACCCTCCTCAAAATCCACAGCAAGAACAAAATCCTCAACAACAAAATCCTAAACCACAACAACAACCTCCTCCACTAATCTCTCAATACCCTCCTGGCACTGAACAAAATTTAATGGGTGAAATTGAGAACAATAGAAAAAAAATTGAGGATTTAATTGGGAGGTTGAACAATCCAAACAGTTCAACTGCGTAAAGAATGACCCTAGCAACTTCACTGCAAGATATGTTAAAAAATGTAGATTCAATCAACAAAAAATTATCTAGTTGGTAGGATAGGAGGCAGGCGGCTAGGGCTTTTTACCAAGATAAATTATCATATGAAAAATTAAAAGATTTAAAAATTGCAAAATTAGATTTGTGTGCATTATTCACTAACCCATGGTCAAATGGAAATCTCTCCCTCAATGCGAAGAGGTTTCTTATTCATTGGTGCCACCACCAAGAGATTATGAAATATTTTTGGGATAGGTGGTACATGGTTTTTGATGACCCACCATGCAACAATTGTGAAGCCCCACAGTATTTCCTCAAAAAACTATACACTAAGTTCATCTTGAACAAAATCCCAAATTATTTTGATATGAGGGACTTCCATGGGAGAGGTGGGGGGTCGGCACAAGATAGACCCGATGCACAACTAGATCCTAGGCGGCAAGTGATATGACCTCTCTCTAGGCCACCTCATGAGCACATCGACATCCCTTCCATCATGAAGGAGAGTGTCGACGTAGAGACTCTGCAAGCCATCAGCTCTTTAACATAGAGTGTCATCTAGCATGTTAGCCCTCTTGTATAGCACCATCTAGGGGAGTCTTCGACAGGTGGGCTTTGATCCCATGTGTGTCAATCTTGTGAGGCGACTTGTTCATATGACCCCACTGACACTTAGGAGAATGTTGTGCAGGATCCGTTTGCACCTATGGAGATGGACAGGGCAGCTGACATTTTGCATGAAGCGTATGGCATTGATAGTCAAGTAAAAGTTAGCATGTTCATTGAATTTAATTTATTAAATTTCAATTTTCAAATGCAAGATTAACTAATTTAGTTTTATAATTTTAATAAATTTGCACGGTCATAGTGTTGATACAAGATACACCGGCCCTACACCTACTTATTTCTATAATACACCTATCGGTGGGGTATGTAACTAGTAAACAATTATAAAATTATTACATGTGAATAGCATTTTTTTACGAATGGTATTTTAATATGTGATTTTGGATGCTGAATAGGCTAATATTGGAGGTTTTGAGGGAACACCTCCTAGTGCCAGTGGATTTAGTCAAACCTTCACGTAGGTAATAGAACAAAGAGTTTTATTAATGAATTATACTTAATATATTTTTCTAGTTTATATTAATATGATCCTTGATTACATTGCATTGCACATCATTCAAACTCAAAGCATTACTTCAAATTCCATAACTAATAACCAGATGTTGATAGATGACAAAATTTCAACTACAATATAGTTTTTTAGAAAGTCAACATAAGTAATGATGTAATTACTTCACATAGCATAAGTAATAAGTTTGGGAACAGCTTCCAATTGCATTTTCTTGTCATGGCACTCCATGAGACCACATTTTATTGAGGCATATTTTCAAATAGTTCACTACCTTGTCTATGCTCCAAACTAGGCACCCATTGTGGCTTGCTCTCACAGATCTGAAACTCACTTGCAACTCTTTTGGAGCAACTATCCCAAATCTAGCTTTTAAAGTTGAATTAGGCCACAATTAGGCCTCTTTTTCAAAGAGACGCCTCTCCAAACACAAAACCAACAATTGAAACCTCCAAAAATTCAAAAGACAACCAAGAAAACCTCAAATTATTCAACTTTCAGGTCTCCTCTTGCTCAATTAGACCCCTTTTCATAAAACCCTCACTTCATTGCAATCAATTAGGGCTTATTGAAATTATTATTCCTTGACCTCTCACAAGCTTATAATCACTTCAATAAAGCTTATTTATTCATTTACATACTCATTCCATCCTCAAATAGTGTTTCCCCAAAGATCTGCATACGCTTCCTTCACAAAATCACTCTTTTTCACTAGTTTTCACCCTCTTTCACCTAGGGTTTCTCACTTATTCACTTCTCTGACCACTTACAACCTCTTCGATCTTCTAAACACCATCAAATTCACCTGATCTCATAGTTTTTAGGGGATTTTATCCACTTCTAAATCCCTATCCTCTTTTCACTCACTCTAGCCTTGTTTAAAAGGCACCAAAACTAGTTTTTCACTAGGGCAGCGAGGAAAACTCACACAAAAACTTCACCAAACCAATTCCTTACCTTCTAAACCTACTCCTGCTTTAGACCAGTCCATTCCACTAAGAAATAGTTGCTACAAAAAGGTGGAATGGACTTTTTAGTTCATTTGGGCAATCAAACCCTTAACCCTTGTTTTTTGACCACCTAGAGAAATCAAGCCACCAAAAGCTTGAAACTCGATATCAAATGCTAGTTTTAAATTGATTCCAACACCTAAATCCTTCAATTCAAACATATTAAAAATGAACTACCACTGTCACAGAACCATACACTGACAGATGATAGAGGAAAACATAGAAAATAACAGTATAACAATGATATTTTATTAGTTTTCTCCTTCAAAATGCTTCAACAACAGCTAACAATGATGAATCACATATTTTAAAAACCTTCCCAATAATTTCAACTTCATAAGTGCCTAATATTTCCTCTACAACTACCTTGACTCTTCATATTCCTCAACTTGGCACTTTTTTGCATTTTTGCAACATTGATTGACAACTTTTGTTAAGATTCTACAACTTTATAATTTATGCCTAAAATGACTACCAAAGACCATTAAAAACTCGAAAATGGATATTTAAGCCTTATTACATCATGAAAATACCTATACAACCTCAAAATCCTAAATTTGCCTCATGGAGGCATGCTCTTGTAAAGGTGTACCTGCGCCACTTTTTCAAATAGCTCATCGCCTTTTCTATGCTACCGCATTTTTGATACATGTCTACCAAAGAATTTTATCAAATAGTTCATTTCCTCACTACTATGGCTAAAAGCTTAAAAAAGGTGCTTTCCAACAAACTATGGATGCTTTGAAAAAATCTATCAAAGCATAATAGTAAGCAATAGCATAGACAAGGCAGTTAGTAGGCTGAAAAAATGCCTCAAAGAAATGCAGTCTCAGGGTGATGGAATGCCATTCCATCACCATGAGACCACATTTCTTTGAGGCATTTATTCAAACAGATCACCACCTTTTCTATCATACCACATTTTCCATACATGTGTACCAAACAATTTTATCAAACTACTCACTTCCTTTTTGCTATGGCTAAAAGCCTAAAATAGGTGCTTTCCAACAAACTATGGATGCTTAGAAAAATCTCTATCAAAGCATAATAGTAAGCAATAATACCATAGAGAAGGGAATGAACTGTCTAAACAAATTCCTAAAAGAAATGTGGTCTTATGGTGATGGAATTCCATGATGTACATTTGTGTGTAATGGTATTCCATCACCATGAAACCCCATTTCTTTGAGGCATTTTTTCAAACAGTTCATTGCCTTCTCTATTGTACATTTCTACGAAAGAATTTTATCGAATGGTTCACCAGCTTGCTGCTATGGGTAAAATCCTAAAAACATGTACTTTCAAACAAGATATGGATAGGGCAAATAGTAAGCATGATAGTCAAAAATATATAGTTTAATAAGTATTCAAATTTTTTCTTATTATCTCATACATTATAAGTAATGACGTGGACCACTATTGTAGTTTTTGTGATTGAATAATTTGTTGTTTTATTTTCAGTTGTTCCAAGCAGAGACACCTCTGAATGTGATGAGGGCAATGGAGATTGGTGTTCCATCTGCTATAGAATCCTCGATGGCTCTAACAGGGGAGGTATGAGGAAAATTACTAAATTTTAATTTACATTTGTTGTTATAGATGTTAGTCCCAGTGAAAAATAAAACCATTATTGATTTGTGGTTTAATTTCTATTTGGATGGTTTATACAGGGCTTCAACACACCTCAACCTGGGCATGCAAATATTTCCCTCGAGGAGAGTGATCATCAGATGGTGGTAAGTGATTATTTTGTTAAATATATCATCTTTTATAATGTAATTTCTATATGTTAATGTCTTTACTTCTTATAGTAACAAATAAAACTTCACGCAGAACTAAACACTAGGACGAGAACTAGGAGAACTCCTCAACCCTAGCATAAATGAGTGATAGATGTATCGACATCTGATCGACAAGCAAAGGGAAAGATTTTATTTCAAGGGGATGGAGAGCGATGACTTTTGATTCCAGAGCCCTTTGTTGTATGCCTATATGGCATTTTTGTACATATTTTGTATTGGATATATTTGACATTGTATGCCTATATGGCATTCTCGTAAGCCTATGTGGCTATTTTGTACCTATATTTCATACTTATATCAACATATATTGATGTATTCCTGCATGTGGCTATTTGGTTAATAGAATTTTTTTTTCAATGGTGTCCATAATTGTATTCTAGATTCATGGTTCAATAGATATGAGTTACGTGTATTCAAGTGTACACTTTACAACTTACGTGTATACTTTGTGAGTTACGTGCATTCCAATGTATACTTTTTGACTTACTTGTTCTCATGCGTATACTTTGTATTAAATTGTATATACTATGTATTCATGTGTATACTTCAAGGCTTACGTGTTTTGAGTACTTGTGCTTCCCTTATTCACATGTACATGCTTGAGTTATACACATGTATACTTATTAATTGGTTATCCCTAGCATTGATCATTGTTGTCCTTCATGGTTTGTCTTGAATATTAATTGATTGATGCTAAACAACTTTATGTAAAAGCAAAAAACACATTTTCAATTGGTATTGCATGAAATGATTCATAAAAATATTTCAAAAAGTATCCTTGATATTACAAAAAGATATGTGTTTATACACTTCAATTATGTAGGGTTCTTTCAAAGAAAAATCTGCCTATGCTATAGCTACACTACACAGGTAAACCAGATTTTGTATTGTGGAGCTATATTAAGCTACCACTCTCAAGACCAATGTAACAATGATACAAAATAATGTTGGAGACTACAAGAATACATCAAAATGGCTAGTGCACTAAACAAATTCTTATGATTTCTTAAGAATGCCGATAACTCTACTCAGTTGGCTTCTTTTTTCAAAATCATACAAATTGAACCCCAGTATCAATAGACTGAGTTTATCAAGCTAACACAATTCAAGTTTCAACGATGAATATTTATCATGCATGTTTTAAATGACATTCAAGTTTATGGTGGTTTTGTTGTTTATATGATGTTATGTGATATTCTAATCCTAATTCATGTTTCTAAGTTGCACACACACACACACACAACACACACACATATATATATTGTTTTTACATTTTTTTTGTACTAACAAGCCCAAAACGAACTAAACCCCCCTCCAAATTTTTTTGGCCAAACTGGCAAATCGAACCCCCGAACCCAAACTTGAACCTCATACAACCTCAAAACCTCTTCCAACACTCTTCATTCTACCTGCACAAACTTAATTGACAACCAAATTATGTTGCCCCCTCACTTTACCCACTTTTACTCCCTCAAAACTCTTTTTTCCCAACTAGGGCATCATGCCATAACATACTGTTGAACTCCCCTGTGCTTGCAGAACTTTTGAACACATCAAACTTCACAACCTCACTCTATTTCCAACCTATTCTAACTTATTCTCAAGCAATTTCTTCTTTTCACCTCTTCTAGCCTTGCTTTTAAGGCCTAAATTCTGAATTTTTAATAGGGGCAGCATTAGTAGTCTCTTCCAATGCCTTTATGAATTCTATTTTCTTATAACTACTCCCTATCCTACTTACATCAGGCCCATTCCACCGAGACACAACCTGAACAATAGTTGGAATGGCCTATTTCAACATATTACACTTAAACCCTTGTATGAGCAAGTTCAGACTTGTTTCAAAAATCTACTTCTAAGTTGCTTGGAACTTAATAGAATTCCACAAGAATGGATTATAATCAAAGCTAAAACCATTCTACAAAAGATTCAGATCATCTTAGAGAAAAATCCTATTGTACAGACCCGTACACAAGCTGGAAATGAAGAAAATGCATAGAAATTAACAAAGAAACAGAGATATTTGATTGATATTCTCCTTCAAACTCTTCAACACCACTAACTTTGAGATTCTAATGATTATATGCTTTTTTTGTGGAAAACTCGGACTTCTCTACCGTCGTGTGTATGTTTCTCTTTTCAATTGTTTTCCATGCCATCATAAGGGATCAAGCCAGTTGAATGTAGCTCAGAGCAATTCCATGTGTTTGGGTGTGAAAGAGGACCATGCCTAGCATAAACATACCTATCGGGACACATTGGAGCACTTTTTTTGGTCACACAAATTGTAAAATGAAAGTTGCACCACTTTGCAACTTTACACTACTTCTATTTGACACTTTTTCCATACACCACGAGGAAACAACTCTAAGATAACAAAAATTGAGAGAGGTTATTGTATAGGGGCCCAATGTGATTTCATAGGCTCACATGGAGAGTTCATAAGCATCACGATTTTTGAGTAATATCCCTTCAAAGATTGTTTCCCTTTTGCACTTTGGACCCTTAAGGGATTGATCCGGTTGAATGTAGCTTGGAGTGATTCCACGTGTTTGGGTGCAAAAGAGGACCATTTCTAGGGTAAACGTACCCATTCAGATGCATTGGAATAGTTTGTTTGGTCACATGAGTTGCAGAATGAAAGTTGCACCACTTTGCAACTTTCAACTACTTGCATTTGACAACTTTTTTCCCAAGTGAAAATTCTCCACCAGGGGAAAATGCCTCCAAGATAGAAAAAACTGAGAGAGGTTATTGTAAAGGGGCCCAATGCAATCCCATATAATGAGACAAAAAGTTTCTAAGCACCATGATATCTAAGTAACAATATGTTGAAGTTTGTATCCATTTTGCAGTTTGGACCCTTAAGGGATCGATCTGGTTGAACATAGCTTGAAGCGATTCTGTGTGTTTGGGTGCAAAAGAGGACCATTCCTAGTGTAAACATACATATTTAGATGCGTTGAAACAGTCTGTTTGGTCACACGAGCTAAAGAATGAAAGTTTCACCCCTTTGCAACTTTTAACTACTTGCATTTGACAACTTTTTCCCCAAATGAAAACTCGCCACCAAGGGAAAATTCCTCCAAGATAGAAAAAATCGAGAGATTTTATTGTAGACAGGCCCAACACAATCCCATAGAATTAGACGAGAAGTTTCTAAGTGTCATGGTATCCGAGTAACAACATGTTGAAGTTTACAACCATTTTGCACTTTGGACCCTTAAGGGATCGATCCGGTTGAACATAGCTCGAAGCGATTCTGTGTGTTTGGGTGTGAAAGAGAACCATTCCTAGCATAAAAATACCTATTCAGATGCATTGGAATAGTCTATTTTGTTACACGAGCTGCACAATGAAAATTGCACCACTTTGCAACTTTCAACTTCTTGCATTTGACAACTTTTTCTCCAAGTGAAAACCCGCCACCATAGGAAAATGCTTCCGAGATAGAAAAACAGAGAGAGGTTATTATAGAGGGGCCCAATATGATCCCATAGGATCAGATGATAAGTTTCTAAGAATCACAGTATCTGAGTAACATTCTTGCTGAAGTATACAACCATTTTGCACTTTGGACCCTTAAGGGATTGATCCGATTGAACGTAGCTCAGAGTGATTCCAATTTTTTGGGTGTGAAAGAGGACCGTGCCTAGAGTAAAAATACCTATTTGGATGCATTGGAACAGTCTGTTTGGTCACACAAGCTATAGAACGAAATTTGCACTACTTTGCAACTTTCGACTACTTGCATTTGACAACTTTTTCCCCAAGTGAAAATTTTCCACCATAGGAAAATGCCTCTTAGATAGGAAAACCTAAGAGAGGTTATTATAGAGGGGTCCAACACAATCCCATAGGACCAGATGAGAAGTTTCTAAGTGCCACGGTATCCGAGTAACAAAATGTTGAAGTTTGTAGCCATTTTGCACTTTGGACCCTTAAGAGATCGATCTGGTTGAACGTAGCTCAGAGCGATTCTGTGTGTTCGGGTGTGAAAGAGGACCATTCATAACATAAACATACCTATTTGGATGCATTTGAACAATCTGTTTGGTCACACGAGCTACAGAACGAAAGTTGCACCACTTTGCAACTTTCAACTACTTGCATTTGACAACTTTTTCTCCAAGTGAAAATTCACCACCACAAGAAAATGCCTCTAAGATAGAAAAAACCGAGAGAGGTAATTGTAGAGGGGCCCAACATGGTCTCGTAAGATCAAATGATAAGTTTCTAAGCATAACAGTATCCGAGTAACAACATCCTAAAATTTACAACCAGTTTGCACTTTTGACCCTTAAGGGATCGATTCGATTGAACATAGCTCAGAGTGATTTTGCATATTCGGGTGTGAAAGAGGACCACTCCTAGTGTAAACATACCTATTCAGATGCATTGGAACAGTCTGTTTGGTCACACGAGCTGTGGAATGAAAGTTACACCACTTTGCAACTTTCAACTACTTACATTTGATAACTTTTTCCCCAAGTGAAAATTTTCCACCACAGGAAAATGCCTCTGAGATAGAAAAACCCAAGAGACGTTATTGTAGAGGGTCCCAATGCAATCTCGTAGAATTAGATGAGAAGTTTCTAACCATCATTGTATCCGAGTAACAACATGTTGATTTTTCAGCCATTTTGTACTTTAAACCCTAAGGGAATCAATCTGGTTGAACGTAGCTCGAAGCGATTCTGCGTATTTGGGTGAAAAAGAGGACCATTCCTATTGTAAACATACTTATGCATACGTGTTGGAACAATCTGTTTGGTCACATGAGCTACAAAACGAAAGTTTCACTGCTTTTCAACTTTGCATTGCTTGCATTTGACACTTTTTCCATCAAGTAAAAATTAGACACCACGAGAAAACCGCTCTAAAATAACAAAAACAGAGAGAACCTATCGTAGAGGGGCCCAACATGATCTTGTAAGTTTAGATGGAGATTTTGTAAGTTTCATGGTTTCTGAGTAATACCCCGTCAAAGATTGTTGCCCTTTTGCACTTTGGACCCTTAAGGGATCAAGCTGGTTGA
Source organism: Sequoiadendron giganteum (assembly GCA_007115665.2). Taxonomy (NCBI): domain Eukaryota; kingdom Viridiplantae; phylum Streptophyta; class Pinopsida; order Cupressales; family Cupressaceae; genus Sequoiadendron; species Sequoiadendron giganteum. The sequence continues at coordinate 433,606,669 of CM021109.1, read as the reverse complement.
ACGTAACTCAGAGCGATTGTGGCCTCTTTTTGATGGAATTAGGTGGGAAGAAGACTTAAATCCATTAACTCCATTTTAGTTTTGGTTTGGTTGGATTTCAAGTGGTTTTGTACATTTTAGAAGCCAATTACTGAGGGTCGATCTATATACCCTGTTTTAAGAGAATATTTTAGGTACTTTATTTTACTGAGGTTTCTTAAGAGGGTCGGTATGTATGTCAATAAACCCTTTCCTAACTTGTGAATGAAGAGGATTTTGGGGTTTGTTATGTTAGAGGGCTTATCATGCCCTAAAAGTGGAGGAATTGGTGGTTTGGCAGATTGGTTAATAATGCTCATTGGTGGTTTGCGTGCGATAGGAAGAATTAAGGGCGGTTGCTTGTTTTGTGAAAGTTGATCCAAAAGAGTCTTATGAGAGTTTGATGTATGTTGAAGAAGGCTTAAAAGGGTTCCTAAAATGGTGGTTTTTTGCAAAGGTTGTTAAGGAATTCTGAGAGGTAAGGTGGGAAAATAGGTCTGTAGACCTACAAGAGTGACTAGGTGCAAAGTTCAAAATAAGCCAAGATTGAGTTTTAAGGTAAGGAAGGAGGTTGGAATCCTTTTCTATTGTGGAAGTGACCTGATTGCCTCCCTATATTGCTATCAGAATCACTTCAATTTTACATTTTTTTGCACTTTTTTCACATTGACAACTTTTCAATTTTTTCAATTTTACATTATTTTGACAAATATGCAACATGAACTCCAAAATGACCCCAAAACCAACTAACATGACTTACTACATTATAAATTGGTCTAATATGACCTTATTAAATTAACAAAACACAAAACTAACTTAAGACTTCCATGAACCAAATTTGCTCAATAACCTTGGTTCCCTTGCACCAAATTTCATTATTTCAGTAAATCTCATTACAATGCCTTAAGTAGTTTGTTCTCACAAATATTTTATAATGTCACTCATACATTTTAGATTCTCTTATAATTTCTACATTATAGGTGCTCATTATGAGGTTAACTTTAAATGATTAACTTGAGATTTCCTTGCAAAGCTTCACACACTCTTTTATAATGGCTTCAAATCAGAATTTAGATTTCTCAAGATCATCAAAATAAGGATGTTGCATTTATTTTTTGGATGATATTATCTTCAATGGCACATAAATGAGCATTTTTTGCAAGGAGAGACTAATCAATTTTTAGTAGTTTACTTATAGATACACAAAGTAAAAGAAGAAAAAGAAAGAGCGTCCAAAATGGAAATGAAATGAAAATAGATGGAAGGCACTTACAGATAGGCATGGAAATCTCTCAACTTAGTCACTCCTGGTCATACATCTTCACTGGTAGTTCCAAGGTACCTACTACACACATCACCTCTCATGAATAGAATATCTTGAAATTTGAGATGCTCTTATAATATCTACATCATAGGTGCTCATGATAAGGTTAACTTCAAAAGAATAACTTGAAATTCCATCACCAAGCTTCACACACACTTTTTTAATGGCTTAAAATAATAATTGAGATTTGTCAAGATCATCAAAATAAGGATGTTACATTGCTTTGCTGGCTGAGATTCTCTTGGATGGCTCATAAATCTGCATTTTCTGCAAGGGGACACCAATCAATGTTTAGTAGGTTACTTGCAAATAGGAAAAGTAAAAGAAGATGATAGCATTGGAATCAAACAAATTAATATGCATACAAGTATAAAATTAATAAGAACCAATGTGCATATACTTATAAATTAATCCAACGAACCATCTGGGTCTTCTCTACTCTTTATTGTGTTAAGTATTGCCTCATGGTCAGACTCATAGACCTTCCGCAAGGTCTTGTTCAAAGGTCTACCCCCATATTTGGTCAAATGAAAATTGGATGCCACAACAAGGTTCGAGTAATGAAGAATCTTATGATGCATGTGAAAGTCCTGAAATAGCCAATGTTTAACACTCTTATGTGGGTACCTTCAAAGTCATGCTTCAGTAACCACAAATGAGCCTATAGGGTATTCAATGTTTTCTCCATCTATAATTGGGGCCTCCAATTTATTTTTGGCTTCAACACAATGACACAAGTAATAGTTTGTTCCCTCTTTTTTCTCTTCATCTGCAATAACTACATAAACATGCCCTACATTGATATGTGCAATAAATCTCTTGAAATTAGTCAACATTATGAATACACTACAAAGTAAGATAATAATAAAGAATTTCAACAAATAAGGAAGTAGATATATTACCTGGTTGAACTAGATCTAATATGTGGTCAAATTCGACCGATGATTCCTCTATGTCAGTTCCAATGTCGTCGGAGGTCGATACGTGTGAAGTGGGCTAAGATAACTTGTCAACCATTTGTCAACCCACTCCCTTGACTCACAATCATTCTAGTCTTGCATTGTACATGAAGAAAAAAATCATGCCATATTTTGTGTATCGATACTCCATGAACCTACATTTGAGCTAAGGAAAGAGTGTAGCTCACTCGATCCTATTAGTTTACAACAGTCCTCATATGGTGCAATGTTAGTATCATCCATAAACCAAAATTATATATGAACTGAAGACCTACCTTCATTACCTAGACCCATCGAAGCATTACACCACTCAATGATTGATCTTGCATCTGCCAAATTTGCACTGTCTTTATACTTTAACTCTTCTCATGCTAATGCTCTATTCATGCATGCTCTTGCACCATTATGCTCCCCCTTTCCATGCCTGACCTCACAAAAGTTCCACATATGTTGAATAGCTATAATGACATGCATCCTACACAACCAGTAGAACATGTGTGAGTTCTTGAACTGTGTTGCACAATTATCTGACCATATTATAAGCCAACCATACGTTATGACCCTCTGAGCCAAACCACTGTAGAACATCTAGAAGCAACCTTTCACAAACTCTGGAGAATGTGTGTGATCATCACTAATGTAAAAGTGGTACTCCCTCAATACCTTCCTTTTCTCTTATGTACTATCAGATACATGAATGAATGTTATGTGCACAAATATCAAAACTTGTGTGTAGTTGTAATACTATGACTACACCTCACGTTGTGGCTGTAGAGTGTAGTTCTCAGAAAAGTTAACCACTGATACTATGCTTCCAACTGGAAAGGTTTCCTTGCATAGCTTGAATTTTTGTGTTCAACCATCGAGCTCTATAGGTATACATTGCATACTCAAATAATATATTGTCACGAAACATGGACATAAACTGACATACTGGAATCTTCTCAATAACCAAATCACACCTTTTTTCTTAAGACCCATGTTTTGTAGCATATGCCATGGTTTTATATGTCTCTAACTCTAATAGTTTTTGTCCCAGCTCATCTGTGCTTTCCATATATTGACATACTAGCATATGTTGGAATCCACCGCAACGCTCACATGAACCATCCAAGCATGTTGTCCTATAGAATACTTGGCCATCCTCTATTTCACATAAAAAAAATTATAAGAACTCTCTTGAAGATTTTGGTGGGGCTTCTATGCCACAATCTTGTAAAACATCATTAGTATGCAAATCTAAACATATAGAACGATAAACATCATAATGGTTAGAGAATTCAATATGTAGTCTACAACAACAAGTAGTGTGTGTTTGATTTATCTTGACATAAAAAGGTTTAAGCATTTCAAAAATCTTTGAAAAATACTAATTTGAGGATAATCATTTTGAAATTTACGAAAAAATTGGGTTTGAGTCATATCAAAAAAAATCTTTGGATGTGGCTCACGGTTCTGACTACCGATTCTCCTTCTTACCACATCCCTTTGATTCAGAGATGGCCTTGTGTTATTCTTCTAATACTCTACAATTAGTGTTCTCAATGCTTCAACAAATTCTTTTTCTTTTTGTGGTAGTCTCCTCGAGAATGTCCATAATTCATTTGAATCGGTGCCCTCAATTCTTTGCCACCTTTGAATGGATATTGATAAAGTTTTTCTACTAATTCTCATATTCTCACTCATCTTTTTAATGAGACGAGCTCTCTTTGTTTGAAAAATTATCAAAGTCGATGTAATGACACGTCGGGTGACATTACTATCCTTTAAGCGTGAGGTCTTACCCACTCTCTCATAAGCATCCATTAGATTCTTTACAACAGTGTTTTCACTTGATGTATTTGATGTTCTCAACCCAAGAGTCTTCATGATGTTTCTATACTTTACACCCTACATCACTTCAAAAAATACTTGACATCTTGCAATCTCATTTAGCCTTTCAAAGAAGAATTTCCAAATCTTATCAACATATCTTCTACAAGTGCGTGTTGAAATCTTACCTTCCATGTGCTGCAAAATATCCTCATCAATATTAATCAAATACTTTGGCTTTCTATGCAAAATTCTAGGTGGTGTTCTCCTAGGTACATGTATCTCAATATTAGGAATTTTATCAATATTTAATTGAGGTGGGCTAGATTGTGTACCTTCAATCGAGGGTGGAGTAGAAGACATACCTTGAGGTTCATGTGGGGATGATGGCATACCTTCTTCATCAAATCCGAGTGATGATGTACTCTCCACTTGAGATGCATTGGATGGTGTCCAACAATATTCACTTGTGGTAGATGGTGTCCCTCCATATTCACTTGTGGTAGATGGTGTCCCTCCATGTCTGCTTGTGCTTAAAGGTGTACCTTCATATTCACTTGTCATAGAGGGAGTGTCTCCAACTACGGTATCCAAATCTGTCTTACCACGATGCTTTCACATTTGTGCCTTTTGCATTGCCAATTCCTTTTCTCCTTTTGATGGTTGAGGTTCCTCTTCAATTGGCTTGTTTTCATCAATCTTTTCCAATTTCTTCTTTTCACGATATGTCACCACCCGATCTCTCTCCTTTTTTTTAAAGGTTTCATACTCTTCGTCTATTTGTTTCTTCCTTGTTCATTTCTTCGGCATGGCAGATAATTTTACCTATAGCATGGTAATGAGATGAATATTAGTTCCTCAAAAATATATCCATTCAAATAAATCAAAATATATTTCATTCAAGGCTTCATAAAGAATACTTACAATCATCATGTACAAGAGTATTTCTAGCATAGACAAAGGTCACATGACTTTTTTCAATGGAATGCCTTAAAGAAATGTGCTAATGTGGCATGCCATGATTGAAAGATAGGATCAAAATGGAAGCATGGACAATCCATGTGGTATGCACATCCATAATAAAGGATTGATAAATGATGTTTAATTTTACTTCCTTAAAACTTATGTCATATATATGTGTATACAAAATGTGGAAGCATACATGGTGCAAGAGCACCGTTGAATATAAATTGGCCCATTCCACTCATTGTGATTACTATAATTTGTGGTATGGGTATGCATCATCAATAAATAGGTGAGGGAATGTTTTTTATGTGCAAGGAAGTTCTAAAAGGGTGTTGGGAATGAAGCCCTAGAGTGAAATTTTGAGTTTTCCATGAGATTTCCAATGGTTCAGATATGCTAAAGTGTGTTTTGTGTTGGGGAAGTGTGGTTCATTGTTGAATTGAGTTTTTGTAGTCCATTTTAGACCTGTTTGAAGTATTCATAAGGTTTTGTGAGGGTTGGATGAGTGTTTTTCAATAAACCCCTAGTTTATTGGGTAAAAAAGAGGGTTTTGTGATTTAACACTTTGGTGAGTGATTTTATTAAAAAAAATTGTGGAATCCTTGGTTTGATAACATAGAGACTTCTTCCCAATGTAGTTTGGTGTTTTGGAAAAGGATTTAAGATAAGGTCCTTTGTAAAAGATGCCTAATCTGAGGCCTAGTTGGTGTAGAAATCCAGTTTTGGTGAAGTTGTAACAAAGAAGCCTATTGTAGCTTGTTGATATGTTATCATGTGACCTGTTGGGACTTTGAGAAGGGTCAGGTCTTGGTCTGAGAAGACCTTATCTAAAGATATGTACTTGGTTGAGTGAGTTATCTATGCTACAAGGATGACTATTGAATTGGTGAAAGTGAAGAATTTTATGAATTGTTAATTGTGAATTGTTATTGTTGGTTGATTTTGTGTTGAGTTGTGTTACATGACCTCCCTTGATTGCATCAATACACAAGGTAAGTAAATTGTTAAATATCAAAATGCCTCAAAGAGATGTGGTTTTGGTGCACTAGGGGGTTTTAGAGTCTAAGAATGTTCATTATGACTACTCCACAATATAGGCTCAATAGTTTGGTGGTGTAGGTTAGTTTTAGGTTGTGTACCTTGTGTGCATGTTGTTTTGTGCAGGGGAAAAAAAGAATCCATCATTTGGTTGATGTCCTCTCAATAAATAGAATTTTTCCAATGAAAATAGATGCTTACAAGTTGGTGATTGAGGAAAGAGCATTCAATGAGACTGTAAATTTGTTCCTAAAGCATGGGTAAACATTTCTAAATGTGTTTCAAGCAGTGGCAAAGCATGTGAAGGTTTGGAGTATGCTTTTCTAATAAACCCTCATTTGGAAAGCTTGTTTGGGAGCATAAAGTAAGGGTTTTGTTGAACAATGTTTATTTGAGCCTTTCCATTCCTAAAATTGGTTGAATCTGGTGTTTTGTGACCTGGAGCATGCTTTTCTAATAAGCCCTCATTTGGAAAGCTTGTTTGGGAGCATAAAGTAAGGTTTTTTTCAAAAAATGTTTATTTGAGCCTTTCCATTCCTAAAATTGGTTGAATCTGGTGTATTATGACCTGGCTAAAGACTGTTTGGAGTTATTAGGTGTTTTGGTGGTGATTTTAGGATACTTCATTTGTAAATTTGGCCTAATTAGAGGCTTATTCTAGCATTCAATCAATTTTTTTGATGTTTGTTTCAAAACAAGTTTAATTGACATTAAGGTATGTGAAGTATGTAAAAATGGGATTTAGATTGTGCCTTTAGTTTTTAAAGATACCATATGACTGAAGATGGATCACTTGATTTAAGGGTTTGGTGACCCTGTTGTAATATGTTGGATAGTTTGCTACAAGGAGTGAATCTGATAAAATAGTGAAAAGGTTGATTGTTTATGTTTGGAAATTGTTTAAAATATGTTGGAAAATATGTCTGAATTCTTGGTAGAAGTTAGAAAGGCTAACTTGTGGAATTTGTTGTTTTGAGCAAAGTTGACTCCTTGTGCAAAATCATGTTATAACTGCAAGAATTAAAGAGCCTAATGGATTAGTGGTTTGTGAATGTGTGTTTGGTTTATTTCAATCAATAACATGTTGATTACAATGTCTTGGATGTTTAGATAAAGGTTGGTAGCAATAATCCATGATTTATTGTTATTTTGCCAAGTTCTAATGTTTTGTGGAAATATGAAATCAAGTGAAATTGAACGATTTTGATGAAAAGATGACTGAGTTTGTTGGTTGATCTTCTCCAATTTAAGTTAGGGTTAGAATTACCATTGATTATTTGTAGATCCTAGTAGATTCTCTGCATCAAGTTTAAAAATGTAATTGGAAAGTGTATATAATTGTGTAATTTAAAATGTGCACTGACAACCTAAGGTTATAATGACAAACAAACAATGATCAACATGGAATATGAAAAATAACAAAAATGAAAGCAATCCATAATAGACTAAAAGAAAATGTGTAAAGACTTCACATATCTAAAAAACCAGAGCTTCAAATGGAGAATTTCAACCCAATTATGTAGCCTTTGATTCTTCTTTCTTCAAACTCCTCGACAATTTGAATTTTTTAAAAGCTTCTTCCCCTCCAAACTTTGATTGTATATCACTTTTGAATAGAATTCAGACTTCAATTGATATTATATGCCTTTCAATGTGAAAACTATACTATTTCATGCAAAGGTGGTGGAATGTGAAAAACATGCATGCACACTTCATAGCATCATCACAAAGCGCATTTTTGTTGTCGCACGCACAGAACCAGGAGAATATGCAAAATGTGGGCCTTGAGATCACGGGTGTATTGATTTTTTTTACCATTTTTAGTGCAAGACAAAACAAACCCGCATTATAATGCGCTAATGTTATAACACAAGCACGTTATTTCTTGCTAAAATGGCCATATCTCTACTTCTTCAAAACATGCTCGTGTTATGTGAAAGATGAATTTTTAATAGATTTATTTTCTCTCTTTTTCTATACCCTCTACCCTAATTCTATATCTCTCCCTGTACCCTTATAGTAGAGGAGATAGAGGTGAGTGTGTGTGTTTGAGAGGAGAGAGAGAGGTAGAGGGGGCGAGAGGAGAGATATATAGTAGAGAGGGAGGGGGGTTGAGGGTTTAAGGGTTTAAAGGTTTTAGGGTTTAAGGGCTCAGGGTTAAGGGTAGAGGGTGTAGGGTTGAGAGAGAGAGAGAGTGGGAGAGATGGAGTTAGAGAGCAAGGGAGAGAGGGGAGAGTGGGATAAAGAGAGAGTGGGAGAGTGGGAGAGATGGAGATCGAGAGTGAGGGAGAGAGGGGGAGAGTGGGAGAGAGAGAGAGAGGGGGTATGAGGGAGAGATTTGAGAGAGAGAGGGAGTGGGAGAGAGATAGAGGGTAGAGGGTTAAGATTTAAGGGTTTAAGGGTTAAGGTTTTAAAGGGTTAAGGGTTAAGGATAGCAGGGAGAGAGATAGGTGTGAGTGAGAGGGAGAGAAAGAGGGGGTAGGAGGGAGAGTCTCAACCCTTAAACCCTCTACCCTCTACCCTATAAACACTTAAACACTCAACCCTAAACCCTAAACACTCAACCCTAAACCCTCAACTCTTAAACCCTTAACCCATATACCCTCTTAATCCCTCAACCCTCAACCCTCAACCCTCAACCCTTAAACCCTAATCCCTCAACCCCTATACCTTCTTAATCCCTGAACCCTCAACCCTCAACCCTTAAACCCTAATCCCTCAACCCTCTTACCCTACCCTTAATCCCCCTCAACCCTTAAACCCTAATCCCTCAACCCCTATACCCTCTTAATCCCTCAACCCTCAACCCTTAAACCCTAATCCCTCAACCCCTATACCCTCTTAATCCCTCAACCCTCAACCCTTAAACCCTAATCCCTCAACCCCTATACCCTCTTAATCCCTCAACCCTCAACCTCAACCCTTAAACCCTAATCCCTCAATTCATATACCCTCTTAATCCCTCAACCCTCAACCCTTAAACCCTAATACCTCAACCCCTATACCCTCTTAATCCCCTCAGCCCCCATGCCAATCCCAATCCCTCAGCCCCTATGCCACCAATCCCTCAGCCTTCCTCAACCCCTCGACCCATAGTAACCAGTCCTCAACCTATATCCCTTTTTCAATCCCTCAACCCTCAATCATCAATCCTTAAACCCTAATCCCTCAAGCCCTATACCCTCTTGATCCCTCAACCCTCAACCCTTAAACCCTAATCCCTCAACCTCTATACCCTCTTAATCACTCAACCCACAACCCTCAACCCTTAAACCCTAATCCCTCAACACCTATACCCTTTTAATCCCTCAACCATCAACCCACAACCATCAACCCTCAACCCTCAACCCTCAACCTTTAAACCCTAATCCCTCAACCCCTACACCTATTAATCCATCAATCCTCAACCCTTAAACCCTAATCCCTCAACCCTTATACCCTCTTAATACCTCAACCCTCAACCCTCAACCCTTGAAACGTAATCCCTCATCCCCTATACCCTCTTAATCTCTCAAACCTCAACCCTTAAACCCTAATCCCTCAACCCTTATACCCTCTTAATCTCTCAACCCTCAACCCTCAACCCTCAACCCTTAAACCCTAATTCCTCAACCACTATACCCTCTTAATCCCTCAACCTAGAACCCTCAACCCTTAAACCCTAATCGCACAACCCTTATAACCTCTTAATCCCTCAACCCTCAACCCTTAAATCCTAATCCCTCAACCCCTATACCCTCTTAATCCCTCAACCCTTAACCCTTAAACCCTAATACCCGAACCCCTATACCCTCTTAATCCCTCAACACCCATACCCTCTTATCCCTCAACCCTCAACCCTCAACCCTCAACCCTTAAACAATAATCCCTCAACCCCTATACCCTCTTAATCCCTCAACCCTCAACACTCAACCCTTAAACCCTAATCCCTCAACACCTATATCCTCTTAATCCCTCAACCCTTAAACCCTATTCCCTCAACCCCTATACCTTCTTAATCCCTCAACACTCAACCATCAACCCTTAAAACCTAATTCCTCATCCCCTCAACCCTCTTAATCCCTCAACCCTCAACCCTCAACCCTCAACCCTCAACCCTTAAACGCTAATCCCTCAACCCCTATGCCCTCTTAATCCCTCAACCCTCAAACCTTAAACACTAATCC
>CM021109.1:433536601-433596286 GCA_007115665.2 Sequoiadendron giganteum | reverse complement strand
GAGGATGCTTATGAATTATGACGTTAATGATTTTCTGAATCACAACCTCTTAATATTCTCTCAATCTTTTACAGTTATCTCATGATGGTATACCTTCTAGTTCTTGGAAAACCTTGTATGACAATGTTTACTAGTTGTGAATAATTTGGCGGTCTACTAGATAGTTAGTTATCCATAAAATGAATTTGAAAGGGTCATTGATCTGAGTATGATGAACATTACTAATAATTGTGTAATGTGTAGGTGCTTGTTTATCGGAATGGTGAGTATAAATTTTATTTTTGGTTAATTAATTGTTAAGAGTGGGAGTTACCAAATTGAATTAATAATATTATTGTAGAAATTTTATATGATTATTATACTTTATTTCCATCAAGAATCTTCAAATCCAATGTGTAAAGTGAATAAATCAATATCCATTGAAGTGTGGTGAAATAAACTTAAGTTGTAGGTAAACTTGCAAGTATTGTAAACAAATTCAGCATCATCACCTCCCTAGAGTGTGTTTATTTAGTATATCTTTTAATTAGGTTTTTGTCACACCTAAGTGGGTGGCAACCATCATAGAAATATCTAGGGTATCCAAACCCTAGAAATGGTTGCATACCCACTAATTCAATTAGTAGATAATATGATTATCCAATAACAAGTTAGAGTTATTGGTAGTCTTTTTCTTGCTCAAGGGTTTGGCTAGATCCCAAGAGGCTTCACGATGCTAATACGGTTGGGTGGAGAGAAATCCTTACTCATCAATTTGTACCCTTGCAGTGTCTTGAACTAGATGTTGATTGTCACTAATTTCTACTTGAGGTTTTGTTGTTAATCTTAAGAAATATGGACTGTTAACAATAACTCATGTATTTTTAATTTCCAATTTTTATTTTTATTTCCTTACTTTCAACCTTTGTTATGTGTGTACATTACATATCCTTTCACCATCTTACATTTAGGTGAACTTGACTTAGCTTAAATTTTCATATCTTTTTAATTTTAATCACATATTATCAAATTTGATTTACTTTAAATTAAAGTATTATATTGTTTGAATATCTTGTTTACTATTACAAGCATTTTATTTTAGTGAAGCATTGTAAGTCTTGTTCTCTTACGTTATTACAAAAACATAAAACCTAAAACACTTTTTGTTCTTCTTACATTACATTAGCATATTTATCTTGTCATCACCTTCTAAAAAAAATGTTCTCTTCTTTTCTTACGTCATTGATAGATGTTCCATTTTTTTGCCTTTGGTATCCCTTCTTCAAGTGATGATGAAGCTAACAATTTTCCCTCTCCCAAGATATGTGTAACAACCACAACCTTCAACATGAAATTTATATGAAATTTTAACCATAAATTAAAAAGTAATTATTCCATAAAAATAGGACATAAATTTTTTCTTCAACAATTGAAAGTTACATTTGCATAACTAATAACATAAGCATAGCATAATAATTTCATTTCTTTTTCAAACTGGTCAGTATAAATTGCTTTTATTTTCAACATTTTCCACATGAGCAATTTTAAATATATAATATACACACTTAAGGAACAAGGTAAGAGATTCTTATTTGGATACTTTTCTTTCTTTCTTTCAATCTCCCAAGACCTTGCATATCATCTACAAAAGGGATAGTATCACCCAAGTTCTTTTCCTCCAACAACGGACTAGTGGTCCCTTGCACACCTTCCTAACTAGAAGTGGCCCTCCCCTTCAATGAAGGGAATAGTTAATAACCCTCTAATAATTTCCATTTGACTTTTGGTGTTGTGCCCTAATTAACCAATACTATCAAACAACCATGAAGGCCTTCTAACTATGAATGACAACTCTGATTGTGTTAATTATCCTTAACATAATGAATCAACAAGTGCAAGAAGAGATTATTGCACTCACTTTAGCCAAATTTATTTGTAATATATAAAATCGGTCCTTACTTCAAGTGTAGTCATTTTTTCACCCATCCTACTCAACTTGGAGAACCTAATATGACCTTGTAATAATTCAAATTTACTATTTGATTATTGGTTAAGATTTTATACAAATTTTCATCTAAAAAGTGATGTCTTTATTTAAGTCATACTCCTAGACACCTATCAATATTGAGCATAATATTTCTCCTTGACTATTGTCCATCCCAAGTATAGTACTGCCCCTTGACACCTATCAATCTCAAGCAAAGTATTGTTCCTTGTTAAGTCATAATTCATCTAGGCTATTTAAGTCTTACCGAATTTAGAACTCCCATGTAACAACTTAGGCCTTAGAAACTATCATGTATGTTCAATTTCTTACTAAGTTGATAAACAACTTGATTGGTTATTCTTTTCTAACCTGGAATACCCTAGTTTCATTCACGTAACTTCTTGGGACTTGGAAACTAGCACTTATTAAGGGCATTCATATTAACCATGGGAGTATGTGCTCTCTCATTCCACACAAAAATAGTTGATACTAATAACCCACTATCTTTGACTAGACACTCTTGGTCACAACTAAAACTACTGACAAAATGTTCAACATATATAAATAATAAATCTTAATCTTGAACTAAAGATTCCTTCTTCATACTATAAATTTGGATGTCTAGTGTTTAGTTCCACTACAACATCCTTTCTTAGAATATGAATACTCAATAACTCACCTAAGTTGTTAGTAATTCCTGACTTGAACCACCCAAGTTAATTTCGTATAGCTATCTGGGTCAAGTGGCTATAACCACTTGTTTAAATATTTACCATAACCCTTAACAACTACTACCCTTGAAATATAATCTTTAATCAAAATTTGACCTATATGTCTTTACTAAGGTATAATGATTCATATACTAATTCCCATAGTGATGGTTAAATCTTCAAATAGGAATATAACTTCCTTCAAGTTTTGGCCTTTCATCATAAACATTGTAGTCTTGTTTATTAAGGTTAAAACCTTTATATACCAACTAGTTCTACTAACATAAGGATTATATTCATGAAAGTACCCACTGAGGTGGTCAAATAACTGGGTTGATATATCATCCTCGACAATAAATTCACCTATTGTGTTCTTGAAACATCAGGGGTCTAGGCTACTACCTTTAATTTAAGCCCTTACAAACCCATAAGGTTTACCATTCACCTATTATTTGATTATTTAGATAGATAATGATAACTCTTATGCCATCATCTTGGCATACATATGGTCATTCAAAAATCGTTGATATCCTATCACACATACATAGAAACAACATAGGTCGAGCCAACTAGAGGATCACTTCCTCTTAAATAAGAATTAAGACTTCCAAATACTAGTCATAAGGTTGGGTTCATAAAACAACACAAAAGATAATGGGGGTTTCTGATATGTGACAATATCAAGTTAGTGATAATATTTCACACATGCTCAAACCCCATAAGCTCATACTCAAGCAATTTAACGTACTATGGCTTCTTATTTAGCACTCATAGAGATATACACATTATAAATATTTTTAATCCAATCTTTAAACCATATTATTGGTTATAAGCTCATAGACTTTTAGAATGCATATAGAATACATAAACAATATCATATATTGTATATATTTTCATATTCAACATCATCAAGTTATTGAAATTTTATCTCTTATCACCCAACTAAATATACTCATTCTCAAAAATCCATTTTTTTCTCTTTATTTTCACATTAAAAAACAATCTTTTCTCAAACTTGGAAACAAGAAAAAAATTAGTTTAAAAACGTATAAAACAAGCATGCAGTTTCTACTTTTAAATTGCTGCCAATTGCTCCTTGAGAACTCTAGCTTCCAAAACTTTTATCTTCCCTTCTTGCTCAGCTTTCTTCTTGCTTTGAAAATGATTTTCAAACCTCTATTATGCTGATCAAAACTAAACTAGACTGATTTTTAGACTTGTATAAAATTGAGAGCAACATGACACAATCTCTATGCCTTTTCTATCTTGGTAACCAACCCCAATACAATGAAAAGCTCTTGTTTTCATAGAAAAAAGACTCAACCAACTTTCTCTCCACTATCATAAATTAATGAATCCTCGCTAATGAAAAATTAAACTACCGTAATGTTGATAACTAACTTCTATTAATTGACCATACTACAAAAATAGTTTAAGAAACATTTGATGACTAGATTGAAGAGTTTTTATGGCTGATTTTCCCATGTTGAGATGGCTGAAAATTAAGTAGAAATTAAACTTCCAAAGTCTTCTCAAAACTCGCATTAGAAATATTCTCTTTATTGACTCATGTATAGAGTATATTTAAATAGGAAACTTTTGCCACCAACTGGCTAGAAATTAGCATATGTTGGTAAACTTCCTCCATAACTCATTTTACTTTGTTGCAAATAAAACTCCACTTGTTGAATTGTTAAAATCTGATTCCAATGCCTTAAAGGACCTAGGTTTAGACTATTATGTTATGTTATATTCATTCTCTTGTTATTTCCTTTCAAAAAAAAATTGTTCCATTAGTTGACCTAATTTTGTGTTGTCCTCTAGGGTTCCTTAGTGGGGGCATTACACCATTCCCATTGTGGGATCTCATGAGGTATAAAATCCTATCAGGTGATCATGTTCCACTTCCACCCAATGGAATCCTAGACATTCTACTACATATCTTGCAATGTCCCTCTTTATCCCTTCCAAATATTTAGTGGCTTTACATCAGCCAAAAGTTTTTGTTATACAAGGTTGTCTTAACATGGTGCAAAGTGGTGCTCCCTCCATCCTATATTCCTAAACTCTTCTAAGTTTGAATCATACATTCTTCCTTTAAATCTCAATAGCCTATCTAGCTCAAAATTAAACCCATCATATCTTGGATCTTGGGGGTTATCATTGAGAGTGTGGTTGACCTACTCAAAATATTTGTCACCCTGGACTTTTATAATGCTTTATTTTTGTAATTTTTTGCATTGAGATCATCAAGGAGTTATGCCTCCATTGACTTAAGGCATCCACAATCTCAATTTTTCCTTTCCTTCAATGTAATTGATATCAAAATCATGGTCTAATATTATCTCTAACCCTCTTCTATGGTGAGACTTTATCTAAAGCTAGTTAAACAAGTACTTAAGACCTTAATGGTTTAATTTTAACTAAAGGGTTTCCTAAGAAAATAATGTTGCTACATTCGTAATGAATTAACAATTATTTCTAGTTCAAGCTAATGTGGAGCATAGTCTTGCTCTTATATCTTTAATTTTTTGTTCTCTTAGGTGATATCCCACCCTCTTACACAATTGCACCACCTATCGCTTCTCCTGAGGCATCGGTGTTGATCATAATTTGACCCTCGAGATTGGGATCTTTTGAATTTGGTACCCAAATTAACTCCCTTTTAAAAGATCAAATGCCTCATGAAGATTTTTTGACCCTACAAATCTTTTTCTAACAACTCTGATACTTGATTTTTCAACTCCAAGAACTTAAATTTTCACACACAATGAATTCACTCCCAAGCTAGGAAGCATATGCATGTACAAGAACTTCAATTTTTTTTGTTATCGCTCAACATATACTTCTATTTAATTGAGAAAAAAATGGAAGCTTTAGTATTATAATTAAAATAAACACCAGGAATTAACACATTCTCTGCCATCTACTCCCTTGTACATTCTATCAAGGGTTCATTATGAACATGATAGGTAAAAAAACATATAACAAGATCAACATTTTCAAACATTTAGAATAGCCACCACCAGAATAAAGTACAATCCTAGGAGGGAGAATTATCAATTCCAACAATAAATCATAAAATGCATGCAACGAAACAATAAGTCAAGTGTGACTAAATCCACAAAATAGATGGAAATTTGGGTGACTACTTTGTTCATAAAAAATATTAACAATCAATAATGATCCACAAATAACAATGAGAGAATTCATCAATAACTAAAATAAAGCATCAAATTATGGATACATGAATTGTGTGACTATGGTTAGCCACATAAGAGGGAGTGACAGTTACAAGACACCTCGGGGGCACCCTTTCCAAAGTGCATTAAGGAAATCATGCTCAAGCCCAATACATAGTCCATCGGTTTCATTCAACCATGCCCAGTGGGAACCACACTAACTCATAAAAAACATCATTAGATTCCCTTATTATAATTTAATAACACATACCAAGGGTTCACTTGTGACCTCCACAATTTCTATGCATAGATGGGTATGGATTATCCTAAGTACCACTTAATGATGAATTTTATAGTTATGTGCAAAAATCCATTCAAAATCCTCATATAGAGTGAGCATCTCAATGAGGAGTGTTCATTACCTACATATGAAACTATTATCTAGGGGTATCTTTCTATTCATATCAAATGTGTTAGGATATAGGAGGTACTCTCTCCTTTAAACACACTACATGGAATATTTCATATTAAACTACACTAAATGCCACCCAAGGCACCCATGAAACCAAAATCTGACTCAACTAATGGTCTATGACCTTGGTTTCCTTCTACATCTACTTATTTTCTTGTTCAATGTATTTTAAAGCATTGCTTAAGGTTTCCTCATCTCCAAACCATATCTTCTTACTATTACTATTTTCCTTTTATAGTTTTTATTAGAAACTCACTCTCTTTCTTGGCTTTAAGATAGCCCTCAGTATCACACACAAATTTCCTAGAAGTCATCTTTAACCTTGTCATTTGGCTCAAGGATATCCAAAAATTAGTTATTCAACGCTAGAAGTCGTAGCTATGTAGTGAACTCATAGGCCCAAAGTGTGGAACCTAGTAGCTTTGATACCACATGTAACTACTACAACCTTATATCAAGGAATTTATGTGGAATTTTAACCATAAAGAAAAAATTACTTATTCCATAAAAATAGAACATAATTTTTTTCTTCAACAATTGAAATTACATTTGCATAACTACTAACGTAAGCATAGCATAATAATTTTATTTCACTTTTCAAACTAGTAAAAGTATAAATTCATTTTCTTTACAATATTTTCCGCATGAACAATTTCAAATATATAATATAAATAATTAAGGAACAAGGTTAGAGATCCTTATTTGGATACTTTTCTTTCTTTCTTTATGTCTCCCAAGACTCGGCATGTCATTTGCAAGAGGGAGAGCATCACCCAAGTGCTTTTCCTCCAACCACAGACCAGTGGTTCCACACACACCTTCCTAACAAGAAGTGGCCATGCCCTTCAAAGAAGGGAATAGTTAAAAACCCTCTAATAATTTCCATCTAAGCTTTGTTGTTGTTCCCTACTTAAACAATACCCTCAAACAACTATGGAGGCCTTCCAACTACGAATGGAAACTTTGATTGTGTTAAGTATTCAAAACACAATGAAGCAACAAGTGCAAGCAGGGACTATTGCACTCACTTTGGCCAAAGTTATTTATAATATATATATATACGACTCCTTACTTCAAGTGTAGTCATTTGTTCACCCACCCTACTCAACTTGGAGAACCTAATCTGACCTTGTAATAATTAAAATTTACTATTTGATTATTGGTTAAAATTTTATACAAAATTTCATCTAAAAAGTGTTGTCTTTATTCAAGTCATGCTCCTAAACACCTATAAATCTCAAGCATAATACTGCTCCTTTACTATTGTCCATCCTGAGTATAGTACTACCTCTTGACACATGTCAGTCTCAAGCATAGTAATTTTCCTTGTTAATTCATAATTCATCTAGGTTTTATAAGTCTTCTTGAATTTAGAACTCCCATGTTACATCCACACAGCAACTTGGGCCTTGGTAACTATCATATGTTCAAGTTCTTATTTACTAAGCTGATAAACAGCTTGACTATTTATACATTTTAGACCTTAAATACCCTAGTTGCATTCACATGATTTCTTGGGACTTGGAAACTACCACAAGACTCATGTCCTTCATATTAAATATGAGAGTATCTACGCTCTCATTCCATGCACAAATAGTTGATACTAATGACCCACTGTCTTTGAATAGACTCTCTTGGTCACAACTAAAAGTATTGACAAAATGTTCAACATATACAAATAATTAGTCTTAATCTTGAACTAAAGATTCCTTCTTCATATTATAAACTCATATGTCTAGTGTTTAGCACGACTATAGCATCCTTCCATAGAATGTGAATACTCAATAACTCACATGAGTTGTTAGTAATTCTTGACTTGAACCATCAAAGTTACTTCCATATAACTACCTAGGTCTTGCTTATAAACACTTGTTCAAATATTTACTGTAACCCTTGAGAGTTACTAATCTCAAAGTATATTCTTTAACCAAAACTTGACCTATCTAGTCATAATAAGGTATATTGATTCATATACTAATTCCCATGGTGATGGTTAAATATTCAAATAGGAATATAACTTCCTTTAAGTTTTGGATTTTCATGGTAAATATTGTAGTATTGTTTATTAAGGTTAAAACCTATGTAGACCAATTGGTTCTACTAACATGGGTGGGTGCATGAAGATGGGTAGCAATTTTGTGGCCACTTTTAAAAAAAAAATTAAAAAATCATAACGCAAGCACATTATAATGCACTCATGTTATGGCTTGGTGTGTCGAGCCTAAGGCTTGGCCACCACAAGCCCATAATGTGAGTGCGTTATAATCCACTCGCATTATGGCATGTTAAAAGAAAAAAAAAAGAATTGAAGTTCATTTTCATTTGTGACTATTTTTTTCTTGCCTATGGCTAAAAACCTCAGAATTTTGTACTCGCATTCTAGGAGGTGCTTTTGTGAAAATATATTCATCAAAAGTTTATGATTCATCACTAGGATTCCACCACATCGACGAGGAGGTCAAAGAGGTAAGGATTGTTTTTTTTTGAATTTGTTAATTTTAGGTTGTATTCGATATTTATTTTTTGAAATTATAGGAGATGTTAATCAACTTGGAAACCCTCCTCAAAATCCATAGCAAGAACAAAATCCTCAACAAGAAAATCCTCAGCAACAAAATCCTCAACCACAACAACAACCTCCTCCACTAATCTCTCAATACCGTCCTGGCACTGAACAAAATTTAATGGGTGAAATTGAGCACAATAGAAAACAAATTGAGGATTTAATTGGGAGGTTGAACAATCCAAACGGTTCACCCGCGTAAAGAATGACCCTGACAACTTCACTGCAAGATATGTTAAAAAATGTAGATTCAATCAATAAACAATTATCTAGTTGGTAGGATAGGAGGCAGGCGGCTAGGGCTTTTTACCAAGATAAATTATCATATGAAAAATTAAAAGATTTAAAAATTACAAAATTAGATTTGTGTGCATTATTTACTGACCCACGATCAAATGGAAATCTCTCCCTCAATGCGAAGAGGCTTCCTATTCATTGGTGCCACCACCAAGAGATTATGAAATATTTTTGGGATAGGTGGTACATGGTTTTTGATGACCCACCATGCAACAATTGTGAAGCCCCGCAATATTTCCTCAAAAAACTATACATTGAGTTCATCTTGAACAAAATCCCAAATTATTTTGATATGAGGGACTTCCATGGGAGAGGTGGGGGGTCGGCACAAGACAGACTCGATGCACAACTAGATCCTAGGTGGCAAGTGAGATGACCTCTCTCGAGGCCACCTCATGAGCACATCGACATCCCTTCCATCACGAAGGAGAGTGATTTTGGATGTTGAATAGGCTAATATTGGAGGTTTCGAGGGAACACCTCCTAGTGCCAGTGGATTTAGTCAAACCTTCACGTAGGTAATAGAACAAAGAGTTTAATTAATGAATTATACTTAATATATTTTTCTAGTTTATATTAATATGATCGTTGATTACATTGCATTGCACATCATTCAAACTCAAAGCATTACTTCAAATTCCATAACTAATAACCAGATGTTGATAGATGACAAAATTTCAACTACAATATAGTTTTTTAGAAAGTCAACATAAATAATGATGTAATTACTTCACATAGCATAAGTAATAAGTTTGGGAACAGCTTCCAATTGCATTTTCTTGTCATGGCACTCCATGAGACCACATTTTACTGAGGCATATTTTCAAATAGTTCACTACCTTGTCTATGCTCCAAACTAGGCACCCATTGTGGCTTGCTCTCACAGATCTGAAACTCACTTGCAACTCTTTTGAAGCAACTATCCCAAATCTAGCTTTTAACATTGAATTAGGCCACAATTAGGCCTCTTTTTCAAAGAGACGCCTCTCCAAACACAAAAACAACAATTGAAACCTCCAAAAATTCAAAATACAACCAAGAAAACCTCAATTATTCAACTTTCAGATCTCCTCTTGCTCAATTAGACCCCTTTTCATAAAACTCTCACTTCATTGCAATCAATTAGGGATTATTGAAATTATTATTCCTTGAACTCTCACAAGATTATAATCACTTCAATAAATCTTATTTATTCATGTGCATACTCATTCCATCCTCAAATAGTGTTTCCCCAAAGATCTACATACACTTCCTTCACAAAATCACTCTTTTTCACTAGTTTTCACCCTCTTTCACCTAGGGTTTCTCACTTATTCACTTCTCTGACCACTCAAAACTTCTTAGATATTCTAAACACCCTCCAATTCACCTGATCTCATAGTTTTCAGGGGGTTTTATCCACTTCTAAATCCCTATCCTCTTTTCACTCACTCTAGCCTTGTTTAAAAGGCACCAAAACTAGTTTTTCACTAGGGTAGCGAGGAGAACTCACACAAAAACTTCACCAAACCAATTCCTTACCTTCTACACCTACTTCTGCTTTAGACCAGTCCATTCCACCAAGAAATAGTTGCTACAGAAAGGTAGAATGGACTTTTTAGTTCATTTGGGCAATCAAACCCTTAGCCCTTGTTTTTTGAACACCTAGAGAAATCAGGCCACCAAAAGCTTGAAACTCGATATCAAATGCTAGTTTTAAATTGATTCCAACACCTAAATCCTTCAATTCACACATATTAAAAATTCACTACCACCGTCATAGAACCATACACTGGCAGATGATGGAGGAAAACATAGAAAATAATAGTATAACAATGATATTTTATTAGTTTTCTCCTTCAAAATGCTTCAACAACAGCTAACAATGATGAATCGCATATTTTAAAAACCTTCCCAATAATTTCAACTTCATAAGTGCCTAATATTTCCTCTACAACTACCTTGACTCTTCATATTCCTCAACTTGGCACTTTTTTGCATTTTTGCAACATTGATTGACAACTTTTGTTAAGATTCTACAACTTTATAATTTATGCCTAAAATGACTACCAAAGACCATTAAAAACTCGAAAATGGATATTTAAGCCTTATTACATCATGAAAATACCTATACAACCTCAAAATCCTAAATTTGCCTCATGGAGGCATGCTCTTGTAAAGGTGTACCTGCGCCACTTTTTCAAATAGCTCATCGCCTTTTCTATGCTACCGCATTTTTGATACATGTCTACCAAAGAATTTTATCAAATAGTTCATTTCCTCACTACTATGGCTAAAAGCTTAAAAAAGGTGCTTTCCAACAAACTATGGATGCTTTGAAAAAATCTATCAAAGCATAATAGTAAGCAATAGCATAGACAAGGCAGTTAGTAGGCTGAAAAAATGCCTCAAAGAAATGCAGTCTCAGGGTGATGGAATGCCATTCCATCACCATGAGACCACATTTCTTTGAGGCATTTATTCAAACAGATCACCACCTTTTCTATCATACCACATTTTCCATACATGTGTACCAAACAATTTTATCAAACTACTCACTTCCTTTTTGCTATGGCTAAAAGCCTAAAATAGGTGCTTTCCAACAAACTATGGATGCTTAGAAAAATCTCTATCAAAGCATAATAGTAAGCAATAATACCATAGAGAAGGGAATGAACTGTCTAAACAAATTCCTAAAAGAAATGTGGTCTTATGGTGATGGAATTCCATGATGTACATTTGTGTGTAATGGTATTCCATCACCATGAAACCCCATTTCTTTGAGGCATTTTTTCAAACAGTTCATTGCCTTCTCTATTGTACATTTCTACGAAAGAATTTTATCGAATGGTTCACCAGCTTGCTGCTATGGGTAAAATCCTAAAAACATGTACTTTCAAACAAGATATGGATAGGGCAAATAGTAAGCATGATAGTCAAAAATATATAGTTTAATAAGTATTCAAATTTTTTCTTATTATCTCATACATTATAAGTAATGACGTGGACCACTATTGTAGTTTTTGTGATTGAATAATTTGTTGTTTTATTTTCAGTTGTTCCAAGCAGAGACACCTCTGAATGTGATGAGGGCAATGGAGATTGGTGTTCCATCTGCTATAGAATCCTCGATGGCTCTAACAGGGGAGGTATGAGGCAAATTACTAAATTTTAATTTACATTCGTTGTTATAGATGTTAGTCCTAGTGAAAAATAAAACCATTATTGATTTGTGGTTTAATTTGTATTTGGATGGTTTATACAAGGCTTCAACACACCTCAACCTAGGCATGCAAATATTTCCCTCGAGGAGAGTGATCATCAGATGGTGGTAAGTGATTATTTTGTTAAATATATCATCTTTTATAATGTAATTTCTATATGTTAATGTCTTTACTTCTTATAGTAACAAATAAAACTTCATGAAGAACTAAACACTAGGATGAGAACCAGGAGAACTCCTCGACCGTAGCATAAACAAGTGATAGATGTATCGACATCCGATCGACAAGCAAAGGGAAAGATTTTATTTCAAGGGGATGGAGAGCAATGACTTTTGATTCCAAAGCCCTTTGTTGTATGCCTATATGGCATTTTGTACATATTTTGTATTCGATATATTTGACATTGTATGCCTATATGGCATTCTCGTAAGCCTATGTGGCTATTTTGTACCTATATTTCATACTTATATCGACATATATTGATGTATTCCTGCATGTGGCTATTTGGTTAATAGAAATTTTTTTATCAATGGTGTCCATAATTGTATTCTAAAGTCATGGTTCAATAGATATGAGTTACGTGTATTCAAGTGTATACTTTACAACTTACATGTATACTTTGTGACTTACGTGTGTTCCAATGTATACTTTTTGACTTACTTGTTCTCATGTGTATACCTTGTATTTGTACATATACTTTGTATTAATTTGTATATACTATGTATTCATGTGTATACTTCAAGGCTTATGTGTTTTTAGTACTTTTTCTTCCCTTATTCACATGTACATGCTTGAGTTATTCACGTGTATACTTATTAATTGGTTAGCCCTAGCATTGATCATTGTTGTCCTTCATGGTTTGTCTTGAATATTAATTGATTGATGCTAAACAACTTTATGTAAAAGCAAAAAACACATTTTCAATTGGTATTGCATGAAATGATTCATAAAAATATTTCAAAAAGTATCCTTGATATTACAAAAAGATATGTGTTTATACACTTCAATTATGTAGGGTTATTTCAAAGAAAAATCTGCCTATGCCACAGTTACACTGCACAGGTAAACCAGATTTTGTATTGTGGAGCCATATTAAGCTACCACTCTCAAAACCAATGTAACAATGATACAAAATAATGTTGGAGACTACAAGAATACATCAAAATGGCTAGTGCACTAAACAAATTCTTATGATTTCTTAAGAATGCTGATAACTCTACTCAATTGGCTTCTTTTTTCAAAATCATACAAATTGAACCCTGGTATCAATACACTGAGTATATCAAGCTAACACAATTCAAGTTTCAACGATGAATATTTATCATGCATGTTTTAAATGACATTCAAGTTTATGGTGGTTTTTTTGTTTATATAATGTTATGTGATATTCTAATCCTAATTCATGCTTCTAAGTTGCACACACACACACACACACATATATATTGTTTTTACATTTTTTTTGTCCAAATTGGAAAATCGAACCCTCGAACCCTCGAACCCAAACCTGAACCTCATACAACCTCAAAACCTCTTCCAACACTCTTCATTCTACCTGCACAAACTTAATTGACAACCAAATTATGTTGCCCCCTCACTTTACCCACTTTTACTCCCTCAAAATTCTTTTTTCCCAGCTAGGGCATCATTCCATAACATACTATTGAACTCCCCTGTGCTTGCAAAACTTTTGAACACATCAAACTTCACAACCTCACTCTATTTCCAACCTATTCTAACTTATTCTCAAGGAATTTCTTCTTTTCACCTCTTCTAGCCTTGCTTTTAAGGCCTAAATTCTGAATATTTAATAGGGGCAACATTAGTAGTCTCTTCCAATGCCTTTACGAATTCTATTTTCTTATAACTACTCCCTATCCTACTTACATCAGGCCCATTCCACCGAGACACAACCTGAACAATAGTTGGAATGGCCTATTTCAACATATTACACTTAAACCCTTGTATGAGCAAGTTCAGACCTGTTTCAAAAATCTACTTCTAAGTTGCTTGGAACTTAATAGAATTCCACAAGAATGGATTATAATCAAAGCTAAAACCATTCTACAAAAGATTCTGATCATCTTAGAGAAAACTTCTATTGTATGGACCTGTACACAAGCTGGAAATGAAGAAAATGCATAGAAATTAACAAAGAAACAAAGATATTTGATTGATATTCTCCTTCAAACTCTTCAACAACCACTAACTTTGAGTTTCTAATGATCATATGCTTTTTGTGTGGAAAACTCAGACTTCTCAACCGTCATGTGTATGTTTCTCTTTTGAATTGTTTTCCATGCCATCATAAGGGATCAAGCAAGTTGAACGTAGCTTAGAGCAATTCCGTGTGTTTGGGTGTGAAAGAGGACCATTCCTAGCATAAATGTACCTACCAGGACACGTTGGAGCACTTTTTTTGGTCACACAAATTGTAAAATGAAAGTTGCACCACTTTGCAACTTTACACTACTTGTATTTGACACTTTTTCCATACACCACGAGGAAACAACTCTAAGATAACAAAAAACAAGAGAGGTCATTGTAGAGGGGCCCAATGCAATTTCATAGGCTCAAACGGAGAGTTCATAAGCATCACGATTTTTGAGTAATAGCCCTTCAAATATTGTTTCCCTTTTGCACTTTGGACCCTTAAGGGATCGATCCAGTTGAATGTAGCTTGGAGTGATTCCACGTGTTTGGGTGCAAAAGAGGACCATTTATAGCATAAACATACCCATTCGGATGCATTGGAATAGTCTGTTTGGTCACATGAGTTGCAGAATGAAAGTTGCACCACTTTGCAACTTTAAACTACTTGCATTTGACAACTTTTTTCCCAAGTGAAAATTCTCCACCAGGGGAAAATGCCTCCAAGATAGAAAAAAATGAGAGAGGTTATTATAAAGGGGCCCAACGCAATCCCATAGAATGAGACAAGAAGTTTCTAAGCACCATGGTATCTAAGTAACAAAATGTTGAAGTTTGTAGCCATTTTGCAGTTTGGACCCTTAAGGGATCGATTTGGTTGAACATAGCTCGAAGGGATTTTGTGTGCTTGGGTGCGAAAGAGGGCCATTCCTAGTGTAAACATACATATTTAGACATGTTGAAATAGTCTGTTTGGTCACATGAGCTACAGAATGAAATTTTCACTCCTTTGCAACTTTTAACTATTTGCATTTGACAACTTTTTCCCCAAATGAAAACTCACCACCAAGGGAAAATTCCTCCAAGATAGAAAAAACCAAGAGATTTTATTGTAGAGAGGCCCAACACGATCCCATAGAATCAGACAAGAAGTTTCTAAGTGTCACGGTGTCTGAGTAACAGCATGTTGAAGTTTACAACCATTTTGCACTTTGGACCCTTAAGGGATCGATCCGATTGAACGTAGCTCGAAGCGATTCTACGTGTTTGGGTGTGAAAGAGAACCATGCCTAGCATAAACATACCTATTCAGATGCATTGGAATAGTCTGTTTTGTTACATGAGCTGCACAATGAAAATTGCACCACTTTGCAACTTTCAACTTCTTGCATTTGACAACTTTTTCTCCAAGTGAAAACCCACCACCATAGGAAAATGCCTCCGAGATAGAAAAACCGAGAGAGGTTATTATACAGGAGCCCAATATGATCCCATAGGATTAGAGGATAAGTTTCTAAGAATCACGGTACCCGAGTAACAACATGCTGAAGTATACAACCATTTTGCTCTTTGGACCCTTAAGGGATTGATCCGATTAAACGTAGCTCAGAGTGATTCCAAATTTTTGGGTGTGAAAAAGGACCACGCCTAGATTAAAAATACCTATTTGGATGCATTGGAACAATCCATTTGGTCACACAAGCTATAGAACGAAAGTGGCACCACTTTACAACTTTCAACTACTTGCATTTGACAACTTTTTCCCCAAGTGAAAATTTTCCACCATAGGAAAATGCCTCTTAGATAGAAAAACCTAAGAGAGGTTATTGTAGAGGGGTCCAACACAATCCCATAGGACCAAACGAGAAGTTTCTAAGTGTTGCGGTATCCAAGTAACAACATGTTGAAGTTTGTAGCCATTTTGCACTTTGGACCCTTAAGGGATCGATTTGGTTGAACATAGCTTAGAGCGATTTCGTGTGTTTGGGAGTGAAAGAGGACCATTCATAACATAAACATACCTATTTGGATGCATTTGAACAATCTGTTTGGTCACACGAGCTACAGAACGAAAGTTGAACCACTTTGCAACTTTCAACTACTTGCATTTGATAACATTTTCCCCAAGTGAAAATTCACCACCACAACAAAATGCCTCTGAGATAGAAAAACTGAGAGAGGTAATTGTAGAGGGGCCCAACATGGTCTCATAAGATCAGATGATAAGTTTCTAAGCATCACGGTATCCGAGTAACAACATCATAAAATTTACAACTAGTTTGCACTTTTGACCCTTAAGGGATCGATCCGATTGAACATAGCTCAGAGTGATTTTGCATATTTGGGGTGAAAGAGGACCACTCCTAGTGTAAACATACCTATTCAGATGCGTTGGAACAGTCTGTTTGGTCACATGAGCTGTGGAATGAAAGTTACACCACTTTGCAACTTTCAACTACTTGCATTTGATAATTTTTTCCCCAAGTAAAAATTTTCCACCACAGGAAAATGCCTCTGAGATAGAAAAACCCAAGAGACGTTATTGTAGAGGGGCCCAACATGATCTCGTAGAATTAGACGAGAATTTTCTAACCATCATTGTATCCGAGTAACAACATGTTGAATTTTGTAGCCATTTTGTAATTTAAACCCTAGGGGAATCAATCTGGTTGAACGTAGCTCGAAGCGATTCTGCGTATTTGGGTGAAAAAGAGGACCATTCCTAGTGTAAACATACTTATGCGTACATGTTGGAACAATTTGTTTGGTCACATGAGCTACAAAATGAAAGTTTCACTGCTTTTCAACTTTGCATTGCTTGCATTTGACACTTTTTCCATCAAGTAAAAATTAGACACCACGAGAAAACCGCTCTAAAATAACAAAAACTGAGAGAAGCTATTGTAGAGGGGCCCAACATGATCTTGTAATTTTAGATGGAGATTTTGTAAGTGTCACGATTTCTGAGTAATATCCCGTCAAAGATTGTTGCCCTTTTGCACTTTGGACCCTTAAGGGATCGAGCTGGTTGAACGTAACTCAGAGTGATTATGGTCTCTTTTCGATGGAATTAGGTGGGAAGAACACTTAAATCCACTAACTCCATTTTAGTTTTGGTTTGGTTGGATTTCAAGTGATTTTGTACATTTTAGAAGCCAATTACCGAGGGTCGATCTATATACCCTGTTTTAAGAGAATATTTTAGGTACTTTATTTTACTGAGGTTTCTTAAGAGGGTCGGTATGTATGTCAATAAACCCTTGCCTAACTTGTGAATGAAGAGGATTTTGGGGTTTGTTATGTTAGAGGGCTTATCACACCCTAAAAGTGGAGGAATTGGTGGTTTGGCAGATTGGTTAATAATGCTCATTGGTGGTTTGCGTGTGATAGGAAGAATTAAGGGGGGTTGCCTGTTTTGTGAAAGTTGATCCAAAAGAGTCTTATGAGAGTTTGATGTATGTTGAAGAAGGCTTAAAAGGGTTCCTAAAATGGTGGTTTTTTGCAAAGGTTGTTAAGGAATTCTGAGAGGTAAGGTGGGAAAATAGGTCTGCAGACCTACAAGAGTGACTAGGTGCAAAGTTGAAAATAAGCCAAGATTGAGTTTTGAGGTAAGGAAGGAGGTTGGAATCCTTTTCTATTGTGGAAGTGACCTGATTGCCTCCCTGTATTGCTATCAGAATCACTTCAATTTTACATTTTTTTGCACTTTTTTCACATTGACAACTTTTCAATTTTTTCAATTTTACATTATTTTGACAAATATGCAACATGAACTCCAAAATGACCCCAAAACCAACTAACATAACTTATTACATTATAAATTGGTCTAATATGACCTTATTAAATTAAAAAAACACAAAACTAACTTAAGACTTCCATGAACCAAATTTGCTCAATAACCTTGGTTCCCTTGCACTAAATTTCATTATTTCAGTAAATCTCATTAGAATGCCTTAAGTAGTTTGTTCTCACAAATATTTTATAATGTCACTCATACATTTGAGATTCTCTTATAATTTCTACATTATAGGTTCTCATTATGAGGTTAACTTTAAATGATTAACTTGAGATTTCCTCGCAAAGCTTCACACACTCTTTTATAATGGCTTCAAATCAGAATTGAGATTTCTCAAGATCATCAAAATAAGGATGTTGCATTTCTTTTTTGGATGATATTATCTTCGATGGCACATAAATGAGCATTTTTTGCAAGGAGAGACTAATCAATTTTTAGTAGTTTACTTACAGATACACAAAGTAAAAGAAGAAAAAGAAAGAGCATCCAAAATGGAAATGAAATGGAAATGAAATGAAAATAGATGGAAGGCACTTACAGATAGGCATGGAAATCTCTCAACTTAGTCACTCCTGGTCATACATATTCACTGGGAGTTCCAAGGTACCTACTGCACACATCACCTCTCATGAATAGAATATCTTGAAATTTGAGATGCTCTTATAATTTCTACATCATAGGTGCTCATGATAAGGTTAACTTCAAAAGAATAACTTGAAATTCCCTCACCAAGCTTCACACACACTTTTTTAATGGCTTAAAATAATAATTGAGATTTGTCAAGATCATCAAAATAAGGATGTTACATTGCTTTGCTGGCTGAGATTCTCTTGGATGGCTCATAAATCTGCATTTTCTACAAGGGGACACCAATCAATGTTTCGCAGGTTACTTACAAATAGGCAAAGTAAAAGAAGATGATAGCATTGGAATCAAACAAATTAATATGCATACAAGTATAAAATTAATAAGAACCAATGTGCATATACTTATAAATTAATCCAACGAACCATCCGGGTCTTCTCTACTTTTTATTGTGTTAAGTATTGCCTCATGGTCAGACTCACAGACCTTCCACAAGGTCTTGTTCAAAGGTCTACCCCCATATTTGGTCAAATGAACATTTGATGCCACAACAAGGTTCGAGTAATAAAGAATCTTATGATGCATGTGAAAGTCCTGAAATAGCCAATGTTTAACACTCTTATGTGGGTACCTTCTAAGCCATGTTCCAGTAACCACAAATGAGCCTGTAGGGTATTCGATGTTTTCTCCATCTATAACTGGGGCCTCCAATTTATTTTTGGCTTCAACACAATGACACAAGTAATAGTTTGTTCCCTCTTTGTTCTCTTCATCTGCAATAACTACATAAACATGCCCTACATTGATATGTGCAATAAATCTCTTGAAATTAGTCAACATTATGAATACACTACAAAGTAGGATAATAATATGGAATTTCAACAAATAAGGAAGTAGATATATTACCTGGTTGAACTAGATCTATACGTGGTCAAATTCGACCCATGATTCCTCTGTGTCAGTTCCAATGTCGTTGGAGGTCGATACATGTGAAGTGGGCTAAGATAACTTGTCAACCATTTGTCAAACCACTCCCTTTACTCACAATCATTCCAATCTTGCATTGTACACGAAGAAAAAAATCATGCCATATTTTGTGTATAGATACTCCATGAACCTACATTTGACCTAAGGAAAGAGTGTAGCTCACTTGATCCTATTAGTTTACAACAATCCTCATATGGTGCAATGTTAGTATCATCCATAAACCAAAATTATATATGAACTGAAGATGTACCTTCATTACCTAGACCCATCAAAGCATTACACCACTCAATGATTGATCTTGCATTTGCCAAATTTGCACTGTCTTTATAATTTAACTCTTCTCATGCTAATGCTCTATTTGTACATGCTCCTGCACCATTATGCTCCCCCTTTCCATGCCCGACCTCACAAAAGTTCCACATATGTTGAACAGCTATAATGACATGCATCCTACACAACCAATAGAACATGTGTGAGTTCTTGAACTGTGTTGCACAATTATCTGACCATATTATATTCCAACCATACGCTATGCCCCTCTGAGCCAAACCATTGTAGAACATCTAGAAGCAACCTTTCACAAAATCTGGAGAATGTGTGTGATCATCACTAATGTAAAAGTGGTACTCCCTCAATACCTTCCTTTTCTCCTATGTACTATCAGATGCATGAATGAATGTTATGTGCACAAATATCAAAACCTGTGTGGAGTTGTAATACTATGACTGCACCTCACGCTGTGGCTGTAGAGTGTAGTTCTCAAAAAATTTAACCACTGATACTATGCTTCCAACTAGAAAGGTTTCCTTGCATAGCTTGAATTTTTATGTTCAACCATCGGGCTCTATAGGTATACATTGCATACTCAAATAATATATTATCACGAAACATGGACATAAACTAACACACTGGAATCTTCTCAATAACCAAATCACACCTTTTTTTTTTAGACCCATCTTTTGTAGCATATGCCACGGTTTTATACGTCTCTAACTCTAATATTTTTTGTCCCACCTCATCTGTGCTTTCCATATATTGACATACTAGCATATGTTGGAAGCCACTGCAACGCTCACATGAACCATCCAAGCATGTTGTCCTATAGAATATATGGCCATCCTCTATTTCACATAAAAAAAATTACAAGAACTCTCTTGAAGATTTTGGTGGGGTTTCTATGCCACAATCCTATAAAACATCATTAGTATGCAAATCTAAACATATAGAATGATAAACATCATAATGGTTAGAGAATTCAATATGTAGTCTACAACAACAAGAAGTGTGTGTTTGATTTATCTTGACATAAAAAGGTTTAATCATTTCAAAAATCTTTGACAAATACTAATTTGAGGATAATCATTTTGAAATTTCTGAAAAAATTGGGTTTGAGTCATATCCAAAAAATTCTTTGGATGTGGCTCACGGTTCTGACTACCGATTCTCCTTCTTACCACATCCCTTTGATTCAAAGATGGCCTTATGTTATTCTTCTAATACTCTTCAATTAGTGTTCTCAAGGCTTCAACAAATTCTTTATCCTTTTGTGGTAGTCTCCTCGAGAATGTCCATAATTCATTTGAATCGGTGCCCTCAATTCTTTGCCACCTTTGAACGGATATTGATAAAGTTTTTCTACTAATTCTCATTTTGTCACTCATATTTTTAATGAGATGAGCTCTCTTTGTTTGACAAATTACCAAAGTCGATGTAATGACATGTTGGGTGACATTACTATCCTTTAAGCATGAGATCTTACCCACTCTCTCATAAGCATCCATTAGATTCTTTACAATAGTGTTTTCACTTGATGTATTTGATGTTCTCAACCCAAGAGTCTTCATGATGTTTCTATACTTTACACCCTACATCATTTCAACAAATAGTTGACATCTTGCAATCTCATTTAGCCTTTCAAAGAAGAATTTCCAAATCTTATCAACATATCTTCTACAAGTGCGTGTTGAAATCTTACCTTCCATGTGCTGCAAAATATCCTCATCAATATTAATCAAATACTTTGGCTTTCTATGCAAAATTCTAGGTGGTGTTCTCCTAAGTACATGCATCTCAATATTAGGAATTTTATCAATATTTAATTGAGGTGGGCTAGATTGTGTACCTTCAATCGAGGGTGGAGTAGAAGACATAACTTGAGGTTCATGTGGGGATGATGGCATACCTTCTTCATCAAATCCGAGTGATGATGCACTCTCCACTTGAGATGCATTGGATGGTGTCCAACAATATTCACTTGTGGTAGATGGTGTCCCTCCATATTCACTTGTGGTAGATGGTTTCCCTCCATATTCACTTGTGGTAGATGTTGCCCCTCCATGTCCGCTTGTGCTTAAAGGTGTACCTTCATATTCACTTGTCATAGAGGGTGTGTCTCCAACTATGGTATCCAAATCTGTCTTACCACGATGCTTTCGCATTTGTGCCTTTTGCATTGCCAATTCCTTTTCTCTTTTTGATGGTTGATTTTCCTCTTCAATTGGCTTGTTTTCATCAATCATTTCCAATTTCTTCTTTTCACGATACGTCGCCACCTGATCTCTCTCCTTTTTTTTAAAGGTTTCATACTCTTCGTCTATTTGTTTCTTCCTTGTTCATTTCTTCAGCATGGCGGATAATTTTACCTATAGCATGGTAATGAGATGAATATTAGTTCCTCAAAAATATATCCATTCAAATAAATCAAAATATATTTCATTCAAGGCTTCATAAAGAATACTTACAATCATCATGTACAAGAGTATTTCTAGCATAGACAAAGGTCACATGATTTTTTTCAATGGAATGCCTTAAAGAAATGTGCTAATGTGGAATGCCATGATTGAAAGATAGGATCAAAATGGAGGCATGGAAAATCCATGTGGTATGCACATCCATAATAAAGGATTGATAAATGATGTTTAATTTTACTTCCTTAAAACTTATGTCATATATATGTGTATACAAAATGTGGAAGCATACATGGTGCAAGAGCACCATTGAATATAAATTGGCCCTTTCCACTCACTATGATTACTATAATTTGTGGTATGGGTATGCATCATCAATAAATAGGTGAGGGAATGTTGTTTATGTGCAAGGAAGTTCTAAAAGGGCATTGGAAATGAAGCCCTAGAGTGAAATTTTGAGTTTTCCATGAGATTTCGAGTGGTTTAGATATGCTAAAGTGTGTTTTGTGTTGGGGAAGTGTGGTTCATTGTTGAATTGAGTTTTTGTAGTCCATTTTAGACCTTTTTGAAGTATTCATAAGGTTTTGTGAGGGTTGGATGAGTGTTTTTCAATAAACCCCTAGTTTATTGGGTAAAAAGGAGGGTTTTGTGATTTAACACTTTGGTGAGTGATTTTATAAAAACAAATTGTGAAATCCTTGGTTTGATAACATATAGACTTCTTCCCAATGTAGTTTGGTGTTTTGGAAAAGGATTTAAGATACGGTCCTTTGTAAAAGAGGCCTAGTTGGTGTAGAAATCCGGTTTTGATGAAGTTGTAACAAAGAAGCCTATTGTAGCTTGTTGATATGTTATTGTGTGACCTGTTGGGACTTTGAGAAGGGTCAGGTCTTGTTCTGAGAAGACCTTATATAAAGATATGTACTTGGTTGAGTGAGTTATCTATGCTACAAGGATGACTATTGAATTGGTGAAAGTGAAGAATTTTATGAATTGTTAATTGTGAATTGTTATTGTTGGTTGATTTTGTGTTGAGTTGTGTTATAGGACCTCCCTTGATTGCATCAATACACAAGGTAAGTAAATTGTTAAATAACAAAATGCCTCAAAGAGATGTGGTTTTGGTGCACTAGGGGGTTTTAGAGTCTAAGAAGGTTCATTATGACTACTCCACAATATAGGCTCAGTAGTTTGGTGGTGTAGGTTATTTTTAGGTTGTGTACCTTGTGTGCATGTTGTTTTGTGCAAGGGAAAACAAGAATCCATCATTTGGTTGATGTCCTCTCGATAAATATAGAATTTTTCCAATGAAAATGGATGCTTACAAGTTGGTGATTGAGGAAAGAGAATTCACTGAGACTTTAAGTTTGTTCCTAAAGCATGGGTAAACATTTCTAAATGTGTTTCAAGCAGTGGCAAAGCATGTGAAGGTTTTGAGTATGCTTTTCTAATAAACCCTCATTTGGAAAGCTTTTTTGGGAGCATAAAGTAAGGGTTTTGTTGAACAACATTTATTTGAGCCTTTCCATTCCTAAAATTGGTTGAATCTGGTGTTTTGTGACCTGGAGTATGCTTTTCTAATAAGCCCTCATTTGGAAAGCTTGTTTAGGAGCATAAAGTAAGGGTTTTTTCAAACAATGTTTATTTGAGCCTTTCCATTCCTAAAATTGGTTGAATCTGGTGTTTTATGACCTGGCTAAACACTATTTGGAGTTATTAGGTGTTTTGGTGGTGATTTTAGGATACTTCATTTGTAAATTTGGCCTAATGTGAGGCTTATTCCAGCATTCAATCAAACTTTTTGATGTTTGTTTCAAAACAAGTTTAACTGACATTAAAGTATGTGAAGTATGTAAAAATGGGATTCAGATTGTGCCTTTAGTTTTTAAAGATACCAAATGATTGAAGATGGATCACTTGATTTAAGGGTTTGGTGACCTTGTTGTAATATGGTGGATAGTTTTCTACAAGGAGTGAATCTGATAAAATAGTGAAAAGGTTGATTGTTTATGTTTGGAAATTATTTAAAATATGTTAGCAAATATGTCTGAATTCTTGGTAGAAGTTAGAAAGGCTAACTTGTGGAATTTTCTGTTTTGAGCAAAGTTGACTCCTTGTGCAAAATCATGTTATAACTGCAAGAACTAAAGAGCCTAATGGATCAATGGTTTGTGAATGTGTGTTTGGTTTATTTCAATCAATAACATGTTGATTACAGTGTCTTGGATGTTTGGATAAAGGTTGGTAGCAATAATCCATGATTTATTGTTATTTTTCCAAGTTCTAATGTTTTGTGGAAATATGAAATCAAGTGAAATTAAAGGATTTTGATGAAAAGATGACTGAGTTTGTTGGTTGATCTTCTCCAATTTAAGTTAGGGTTAGAAGTACCATTGATTATTTGTAGATCCTAGTAGATTCTCTGCATCAGATTTAAAAATGTAATTTGAAAGTGTATATAATTGTGTAATTTAAAATGTGCACTGACAACCTAAGGTTATAATGACAAACAAACAATGATCAACATGGAATATGAAAAATAACAAAAATGAAAGCAATGCATAATAGACTGAAAGAAAATGTGTAAAGACTTCACATACCTAAAAAACCAAAGCTTCAAATGGAGAATTTCAACCCAATTATGTAGCCTTTGATTCTTCTTTCTTCAAACTCCTCGACAATTTGAATTTTTTAAAAGCTTCTTCCCCTCCAAAATTTAATTGCATATCACTTTTGAATAGAATTCAGACTTGAATTGATATTATATGCCTTTCAATGTGAAAACTCTACTATTTCATGCAAAGGTGGTGGAAAGATCATGAAAAAGGTGGTGGAATATGAAAAACATGCATGCACACTTCATAGCATCATCACAAAGTGCATTTTTGTTGTCGCACGCGCATAACCAGGAGAATATGCAGAATGTGGGCCTTGAGATCACGGGTGTATTGATTTTTTTACCATTTTTAGTGCAAGACAAAACAAACCCACATTATAACGCGCTCATGTTATAACACAAGCGCGTTATTTCTTGCTAAAATGGCCATATCTCTACTTCTTCAAAACATGCTCGCGTTATGTGAAAGATGAATTTTTAATAGATTTATTTTCTCTCTTTGTCTATACCCTCTACCCTAATTCTATATCTCTCTCTATACCCTTATAGTAGAGGAGATAGAGGTGAGTGTGTGTGTTTGAGAGGAGAGAGAGAGGTAGAGGGGGGAGAGGAGAGATATATAGTAGAGAGGGAGGGGGGTTGAGGGTTTAAGGGTTTAAGGGCTCAAGGTTAAGGGCAGAGGGTTAAGGGTTTACGGTTTAAGGGTAAAGGGTGTAGGGTTGAGAGAGAGAGAGAGTGGGAGAGATGGAGATAGAGAGTGAGGGAGAGAGGGGAGAGTGGGATAAAGAGAGAGTGGGAGAGTGGGAGAGTGGGAGAGATGGAGATCAAGAGTGAGGGAGAGAGGGGGAGAGTGGGAGAAAGAGACAAAGAGACAGAGAGGGGGGGGGAATAAAGAGGGAGAGGGGGTAGGAGGGAGAGATTTGAGAGAGAGAGGGAGTGGGAGAGAGATAGAGGGTAGAGGGTTAAGAGTTAAGGGTTTAAGGGTTAAGTTTTAAAGGTTTAAAGGGTTAAGGTTTAAGGATAGAGGGGAGAGAGATATGAGTGAGTGAGAGGGAGAGAGAGACCTAAGAGAGATAGGGGGTGGGAGGGAGAGTCTCAACCCTTAAACCCTCTACCCTCTACCCTATTAACACTTAAACACTCAACCCTAAACCCTAAATGCTCAACCCTAAACCCTCAACTCTTAAACCCTTAACCTATATACCCTCTTAATCCCTCAACCCCTATATCTTCTTAATCCCTCAGCCCTCAACCCTCAACCCTTAAACCCTAATCCCTCAACCTTATACCCTCTTAATCCCTCAACCCTCAACCCTCAACCCTTAAACCCTAATCCCTCAACCCTTATACCCTCTTAATCCCTCAACCCTCAACCCTCAACCCTTAAACCCTAATCCCTCAACCCCTATACCCTCTTAATCCCACAACCCTCAACCCTTAAACCCTAATCCCTCAACCCTTATACCCTCTTAATCTTTCAACCCTAAACCCTCAAACCTTAAACCCTAATCCCTCAACCCCTATACCCTCTTAATCCATCAACCGTCAACCCTTAAACCCTAATCTCTCAATCCCTCAACCCTCAACCCTTACAATCTAATCCCTCAACCCCTATACCCTCTTAATCCCTCAACCCTCAACCCTCAACCCTTAAACCCTAATTCCTCAACCTATATCCCTTTTTCAATCCCTCAACCCTCAATCGTCAATCCTTAAACCCTAATCCCTCAAGCCCTATACCCTCTTGATCCATCAACCCTCAACCCTTAAACCCTAATCCCTCAACCTCTATACCCTCTTAATCACTCAGCCCCCAACCCTCAACCCTTAAACCCTAATCCCTCAACACCTATACCCTTTTAATCCCTCAACCATCAACCCACAACCGTCAACCCTCAACCCTCAACTCTCAACCCTCAACCTTTAAACCCTAATCCATCAACCCCTATACCTATTAATCCATCAACCCTCAACCCTTAAACCCTAATCCCTCAACCCTTATACCCTCTTAATCCCTCAACCCTCAACCCTCAACCCTAATCCCTCAACTACTATACCCTCTTAATCCCTCAACCTAGAACCCTCAACCCTTAAACCCTCATCGCACAACCCTTATAACCTCTTAATCCCTCAACCCTCAACCCTTATATCCTAATCCCTCAACCCCTATACCCTCTTAATCCCTCAACCCTTAACCCTTAAACCCTAATACCTAAACCCCTATACCCTCTTAATCCCTCAACACCCATACCCTCTTATCCCTCAACCCCTATACCCTCTTAATCCCTCAACCCTCAACACTCAACCCTTAAACCCTAATCCATCAACCCTTGTACCCTCTTAATCCCTCAACACTCAACCCTTAAACCCTAATCCCTCAACATCTATATCCTCTTAATCCCTCAACCCTTAAACCCTATTCCCTCAACCCCTATACCTTCTCAATCCCTCAACACTCAACTGTCAACCCTTAAAACCTAATTCCTCATCCCCTCAACCCTCTTAATCCCTCAACCCTCAACCCTCAACCCTCAACCCTCAACCCTTAACCCTCAACCCTTAAACCCTAATCCCTCAACCCCTATACCCTCTTAATCCATCAACCCTCAAACCTTAAACATTAATCCCTCAACACCTATACCCTTTTAATCACTCAACCCTCAACCCTTAAACCCTAATCCCTCAACCCCTATACCCTCTTAATCCCTCAACCCTCAACCCTTAAACCCTAATCCCTCAACCCTTATACCCTCTTAATCCCTCAAACCTCAACCCTCAACCCTTAAACCCTAATCCCTCAACCCACATACCCTCATAATCCATCAACCCTCAACCCTCAACCCTTAAACCCTAATCCCTCAACCTCTATACCCTCTTAATCCCTCAATCCTCAACCCTTAAACCTTAATCCCTCAACCCCTATACCCACTTAATCCCTCAACCCATATACCCTCTTAATCCCTCAACCCTCAACCCTCAACCCTCAACCCTCAACCCTCAACCCTATACCCTCTTAATCCTCAACCCTCAACCTTCAACCCTTAAACCCTAATCTGTCAACCCTTATACCCTCTTAATCCTAAACCCTTAAACCATAATCCCTCAACCCTATACCCTCTTAATCCCTCAACCCTCATACCTCAACCCTTAAACCCTTAAACCCTAATCCCTCAACCCCTATACCCTCTTAATCCCTCAACCCTCAACCATAAACCCTTAAACCCTAATTTGTCAGCACCTATAACCTTTTAATCCCTCAACCCTCAACCCTCAACCATTAAACCCTAATCCCTCAACCCCTACACCCTATTAATCTCTCAACCCTCAACCTTTAAACCCTAATCCCTCAACCCCTATACCCTCTTAATCCCTCAACCCTCAATCCTTAAACCCTAATCCCTCAAACCATATACCTTTTTAATCCCTCAACCCTCAACCCCTATACCCTCTTAATCCCTCAACCCTTAATGCTCAACCCTTAAACCCTAATCCCTCAACCCCTATACCCTCTTAATCCCTCAACCCTCAATCATGAACCCTTAAACCCTAATCTGTCAACACCTATAACCTCTTAATCCCTCAACCCTCAACCCTCAACCATTAAACCATAATCCCTCAACCCCTATACCTTATTAATCCCTCAACCCTCAAACCTCAACCTTTAAACCCTAATCCATCAACACCTATACCCTCTTAATCCATCAACCCTCAACCCTTAAACCATAATCCCTCAACCCCTATACCCTCATAATCCCTCAACCCTAAACCCTCAACCCTGAACCTTGAACCCTCAACCCTTAAACCCTAATCCCTCAGCCCCTATATCCTCTTAATCCCTCAGCCCTTAAACCCTATTCCATCAACCCCTATACCCTATACCCTATACATTGGACCCTCAACCCTAATCCCCTAACCCTATACCC
Source organism: Sequoiadendron giganteum (assembly GCA_007115665.2). Lineage (NCBI taxonomy): Eukaryota > Viridiplantae > Streptophyta > Pinopsida > Cupressales > Cupressaceae > Sequoiadendron > Sequoiadendron giganteum. The sequence continues at coordinate 433,567,150 of CM021109.1, read as the reverse complement.
CCAATCCTCTACCCTCAACCCTCTACCCTCTACCCTCTACCCTATAAACCCTTAAACACTCAACCCTAAACCCTCAAGCCCTAAATCCTATACCCTCAAAACCTCTACCCTCAACCCTAATCCCCCAACCCTTAAACCCACTTAGGAAACTCTCTACCCTAATCCCTCAACCCTCTTGACCCTTAATCCCTCAACCCTTAAACCCTATTCCCTCAACCCTTATACCCTCTACCCTATACATTGGACCCTCAACCCTAATCCCCTAACCCTATAATTTCTCAATCCTCTTACCCTCAACCTACACCCTAACCTATAAACCCTTAAACACTCAACCCTAAACCCTCAACCCTTAAACCCTCTACCCTCTACCCTCTACCCTCAATTCTCTACCCTCTACCCTCAACCCTAATCCCCCAACCCTTAAACTCTTAAACCCACTTAGTAAACTCTCTACCCTAATCCCTCAACCCTCTTGACCCTTAATCCCTCAACCCTTAAACACTAATCCCTCAACCCCTATACCCTCTACCTTATACATTAGACCCTCAACCCTAATCCCCCAACCCTATACCCTCAATCTTCTACCCTCAACCCTAAACCCTCAACCCTTAAACCCTCAACCCTCTACCATCTACCCTATAAACCTTTAAACACTCAACCCTAACCCATAAACCCTAAATCCTAAACCCTCAACCCTTAAATCCTAAACCATTAAACCCTCTACCATGTACCCTCAATCTTCTACCCTCTACCCTCAACCCTAATCCCTCAACCCTTAAACCCACTTAGTAAACTCTCTACCTTGATCCCTCAAGCCCTATACCCTCTACCATATACAGTGGACCCTCATCCCTAATCCCCCCAACCCTATACCCTCAATCATCCACCCTCAACCCTAAACCCTCTACCCTCTACCCTCTACCCTCTACCTTTTGCATTAAACACCCAACCCTCAATTCTCAACCCTCAACCCTTAATCCCTCAATACTCAACCCTCAAACCCTAAACCCTCAACCTTTATACCCTCTACCCTATACATTGGACTCTTAACCCCAATCCTTCAACCATATGTACCCTCAACCCTAATCCCTCAACCCTATACCCTCAACCCTATACCCTCAACCCTACAACTCACCAACCCTTTACCCTCTATTCTCAACCCTCTAACCTATACATTGGATCCTCAACCCTCATTTATCTATGCCCCTCCCTCCTCTTCTATCATTCTCTCTATCCATCCATCCCTCTCTCTCTACCCTAATCCATCAACCCTAAACCCTAAACCCTTAAACCCTTAAATACTCAACCCTAAACCCTCAACCCTCAACCCTTAAACCCTAAACACTTAAACCCTCTACCCTCTACCCTCAACCCAATACCCAATACCCTCTACCCTAAACCCTAATCCCTTAACCCTAATCCCTCAACCCTTACACCCTTTAATCCAAGAAAACTCTCTACCCTAATCCTTAAACCCTCAACCCTTAATCCCTCAACCCTTAAACCATCAACCCTCTACCCTCAACCCTCAACCCTTAAACCCTAATCCCTCAACCCCTATAACCTCTACCCTATACATTGGACCCTCAACCCTAATCCCTTGACCCTCAACCCTCAACCCTCAACCCTCAACCCTCTACCCTCTACCCTATATCCTATACATTAAACCCTCAACCCTCAATTCTCAACCCTCAACCTTTAATCCCTCAACCCTCAATCCTTAGACCCTAAATCCTCAACCCCTATACCCTCTACCCTTTACATTGGACCCTCAACCTAATCCTTCAACCATATACCCTCAAACCTATACCCCAAACCTCTACCCTCAACCATAAACCCTTAAACCTTCTACCTTATACCCTCAACCCAATACCCTCTACCATCGACCATAATCCCTCAACCCTATACCCTCAACCCCTATCACTTTCTCTCTATCTATACATCTCACCTCTCCCTCCCTCCCTCTCTCCTACCCTCTCCAATTGTTTCTATCTACCCTCTCCCTCTTTCTACGTACCTCTCACTCAATCAATACCTACCACCCTCTCCCGCTCCCTCTATCCATATCTCTCTATGTCCCTCCCACTCTCTCCCACTCCTCTCTCCCTCTCTCTCATATCTCTCCATCCCACCCCCTCTCTCTCCCAGGTCTCTCCCTCTCGAAACCTACCTAGGTAACTCTCTCTCTCTCCCCCCTCTCTCTATCTATCCCTCCCACCCTACCTAGATAAGTCCCTCTCACTCCACCCCCCTCTTTCTCTACCTCTATCAGGTCATTCCCTCCCACACCCTCTCCTTCTCTTAGGTCTCTCACTCACACTCCCTCTCTCTCTCACTCCCTCTCACTACTTATCTGTCAAGTCTCTCCCTCTCACCCCCCTCACAATATCAAGTCTCTCCCTTTAGCACCCTACCTATATAACTCTCTCTTTCTCTCTCCTCTCTCTCTCCCTATCTCTCCCACCCCTCCCTCTCTCTCCCTCCCTCTCTCCCTCCCACCCTACCTAGCTAAGTCCCTCTCACTCCAACCCCTTCTCTATCACTCCCTCTCTCTTAAACTCTCACTTCCACCCCCTCTCCCTCTCTCCAAAATCTCTCTCTCTTTAAATTCTCTCTCCCTCTAAAGACATACGTAAATACATACATACAAGCATAATACATATATACATACAATCCTACATCCATACAAGCATACATGCATACATGTCTAGATAAAATCTTACATACATATAGGCATACATACAATATACATGCATTGATACATACAAGCATACATACATACATACAAGCATGCATACATGCATACATATATGACATACAAGCATACATGTACATACAAACATATAAATATATCAGCAGAAATTCAATAGAGTGGCCTTTAACATAAAGAAAGACATAACACGAGCACGTTATAATGCGCTCGTGTTATGTCTTGGTTGACATGTTTCACGTAAAAACAAAAAACTATGTCAAAACTGAGATATATCGTGAGTGTGTTATAACACGCTTGCGTTATATCTTGCTTTGGGAATCCCCAAGCCTTAGGATTGGTATTTGCCTTGGAATACCAATCCAAAGGCTTGGATGGCATTCCCAATGACCAAATACATGTTTTTGCAAATTCTACAATATTCACATAATCGAGTTCATGCTCATCGTCAGGATTGTACATGGTTCAATATCAAACAAATCAAACATCTAGGTAATGTTACGTTCTCTCTAAGCTATCCAACAATGTAATTTTTTTCACTTTCTAACAATGTTAAGCTTTTCATCCATAATTTATTTTGTTTATATGTCTCTTTTTTGCCAAAAAGCAAAGTTTGGTGTTTTTTTCGTTATAAATTAATTGCTCATCAAAATTTCAAATAAATTAAATTTTAGAAACTAGACTCCATTCTATAATTTTTAAAATAAATTCAATTATTTTCCAAAATTTGTAGGGGTAGCACGACCAATTTTTTTTTTTCAAGTGCCCACTTCAAAAATTAGTAAAAAAACAAATATTCATTAAAAAATTATCAAAAAAATCGTGCATCAACTACATACTGTTAGCTAACTTCTGACCGTAGCGATTTTAAAAATACTAAAAAAAGTACACTATGGTAGGGTCGTACAAGAGTTGTTATGTTATTTTTTTTTGACAAAAATAACACCAATTTGTGTACATCCCTCGTTTGAACCCCTTAATCTCAACCATTTTAAAAATATATTAGTAGTTTAGAAAGTAGACTCAGAGCACTTCGATCTTTGTTTTGTTCCATCTCAGAGTTTTGAGTGTAACTATCCTCAATTTCATGTCCAAGGTCAGTATTTCCTTATTTCAGAAAAAAGGTGTTCACTTAAGTCCCTTTTTTGGGAACCATCTTGGTGCACTTACCCACATAATGATTATATTCATAAAATAATACCCACTAAAGTGGTCAAATAACTAGGTTGATATATCATCTTGGACAATGAATTCCTCTGGTATGTTCTTGAAACATTCGGGGTCTAGGTTGTTGCCTTTAATTCAAGCCCTTACAAATCCATAAGGTTTACCATTCACCTATTCTTTGATTGTTTAGACAAATAATGATGAATCTTATGCCATCATCTTGACATACCTATGGTCATTTAAAAATCATTGTCATCATGTCACACATACATAGAAACAACATAGTTCAATCCAACTAGAGGATCACTTCCTCTTAAACAAGAATTAAGATTTCCAAATACCAATCATAAGGTTGGGTTCATAAAAAAAAAAAAGATAATAGGGGTTTCTGATATGCAACAATATCAAGCTAGTGAGCATCTTTAATATGTGCTCAAACCCCATAAGTTCATACTAAAGAAGTGTAATGTACTGTGGCTTCTTATTTAGAACTCTAGAGATATACACATTATAGATACTTTTAATCTAGTCTTTAAATCATATTATTGGTTCTAAACTCATATACATTTAGAATGTATTTAGAATACATAAACAGTATCATACTATACATATTTTCATATTCAACATCAACAATTTATTAACATTTTATCTCTTATCACCCAACCAAATATATTCATTCTCAAACATTTATTTTTTTCTCTTTATTTTCACATTCAAAACAATCTTTTCTCAAACTTGGAAACAAGAATAAAATCAGTTTAGAAATGTATAAGACATGCATATAGTTTCTATTTTTGAATTGCTACCAATTTCTCCTTAAGAAATCTAGCTTCCAAAACTTCTATCTTCCCTTCCTGCTCAACTTTCTTCTTGCTTTGAAAATGATTTTTAGGGCTCTATTATGCTGCTCAAAACTAAACTAGACTATTTTTTAGACTTTTTTCTAAACTTTTATAAAATTGAGACCAATATGACACAATCTCTATGCCTTTTCTATCTTGGTAACCAACCCCAATACAATGCAAAGCTCCTATTTTTATATAAAGCATACTCAACTAACTTGCTCTCCACTATTGTAAATTAACGACTCCTCACTAATGTAAAATTAAACTACCATAAAGTTGATAACTAACTTCAATTAATTCCCCATAATGCAAAAATAGTTTAATAACATTTAACAATCAGATTGAAGAGTCTTTATGGCTTCTTTCCCCATGCTAAGATGGCTGCAAATTAAGTAGAAATTAAACTTCCACAGTCTTCTCAAAACCCAGGTTAGAAATATGCTCTTTATTGACTCATATAGAGTCTATTTAAATAGAAATCATTTTCCACCAAGTGGTTGGAAATTAGCATATGTTGGTCAACTAAAATTCCCCTCATCTAGGCATTGGACACTTCCCTACATAGTTGATTTTAGTTTTTTGACTTGCTCAAAGCCAATTCCAATGCCTTAAAGGCTGAATATAATTCACTACATAGTGATTTTTCATATTTCATTATTATTAGTAGATAAATCTATCTTTGTAAAGGCACATGAGGCTTCCTTTTTTCATGCACATGTTTCTAAATGATAGTAGATTTAAAAGGTTACTATTTGCAGCTATTTATTCAAGTCTTGTGCCCCTTTCATAGACCGTTATGAACTCTATTTTCATGCAAAGTTTGCAGCCCATGTGATGGATTGTTTCAAGTACTAATTAAGCTATACTAATAGCCAATTCAAGGCTAAACACTTTTCAATTTATTTGCATTTTTACATGCTACTTATCAGCTATAATGTGGCCGCATATATTGGCCTATTATTTTGGCATTTTAAGCCTCTTGACTTTGTCAACTTTGACACAAAAACTACATGTTTGAATCCTGATAGCAATATCATAATTTGACATGCTGTGGAAGAAACCTCCTACTTATCAATTGATGAGCTAAAGGGGCTCTATAATGAATGGTTCATAAGGCACAACACTTGCTGAAGGTTTTGCAAATGGGGTAGCAAGCTAAGTGGGCTTAACCTTGGGGGAAACTCCATCGTTAAGTGTGCTTGAGCTGGAGCAGTTCTGGGATGGGTGACTTCTCGGGACGGACCAATGCTTCACCTTTGTGAGCATCACCTAGATGCAATGAGTGCTAAGTGGACCATTCATTATCATGAGAGATGGGTTCTTTTGAACCACTACTCATGAATCATGGGTCAATGAGTTTGACTCAAAAACTACACGGTTGAATCTTGATAGCAATATCATAATTTGACAAGCTATGGAAGAAACCTCATACTTATCAATTGATGAGCTAAAGGGGCTCTATAATGAATGGTTCATAAGGCACAACACTTGCTAAAGGTTTTGCAAATGGGGTAGCAAGCTAAGTGGGCTTAACCTTGGGGGAAACTCCATGGTTAAGCGCGCTTGAGCTGGAGCAGTTTGGGATGGGTGACCTCCCGGGACAACCAATGCTTCACCTCTGTGAGCATCACCTAGATGCAATGAGTGCTAAGTGGACCATTCATTATCATGAGAGATGGGTTCTTGTGAACCACTACTCATGAATCATGGGTCAATGAGTTTGACTAAAAAACTACACGGTTGAATCCTAATAGCAATATCATAATTTGTCAACTTTATTAATTTTAATTACCTCTTTGTAATATTTAAATAATTTATATATACTTGCAATATTATTCGTATTTAAATGGTTAATCGTATATCCATAATGCATTCCCACATACCAAGATATACACACAATCATTTCCAAATATGAATATCGTCATGACAATATTAATACTAAATCCAATTTGGCGAAATTGTATCAATATGTTAATAGAAAACATCAATAACCCTATAGTCTTCTATAAGGAAACTAACTTGACTTTACCTAGGTTTACGTAACCGAAAGACATGACTTAAGAATAACTTACTCAATTTCAACAACATCCAAAACCTAACCTACACATAATCAACAAAATCAAATGGCTATACTATTCATCTTTTATCCATACCATTCTCCAAAGTGATACTTCCCCTCATCCATTGGAGGTGTAAAATCCATTCCTATATATCCACTTGGAAAATAAAACACGAAGTTAGCCATATCATACATATTGCATCCATTTCTTTGCATATTCATCAATATTTCCATTAAATACATAAAGCCATTGCTTCTCATATATTTCATCATAAAATTCATCTTTCAAAGATTCATAATTACGTAAATCATCCATGATTTTAACATAAGGTCAAAAGTAAATTGTAATTCATGAATGGTGTCTAACAATATATCCTACTCGAGAGGATATTTTGGTACAAGAGGATGCAATAATACCTATCTTAACATCACTTTACCTACTCGTCATTCAATTTCTCTTCCTCTTCAATACATGGTGTGCATAGATGAAGAGTACAAATTCACATCGAATCCCCCAAGGGTAGATGTTAATCAAAATTGGATCAATACAAGTTATACTTATGATTCCAATAAAGAACTTATAAAAACCTATAACACCATTATTCCACAATAATGTGGCTTCTTCTAACACATATCTCAATGATGATGGGGGATATTTAGCTTTTACCCCTTAGTTGAATATAATATTGACCCTCCCCATCCTAAAATCTCATCACTCAACAAGGATTTGCATTCTTACAAAACAATTGATTCTTCTTGTTATATCAATTCTACCACTTCTTCTTCAAAATATTATCATACTTCTCATTTAGACAAGATTATAAATGTGGCCTCTCCTCATTGGTATGATTTGGAGACACATTATGGGCTTGGTTTCAATATTATTACTAAACTTGGATACAATGCTACCAATTTAACAAGGAGTTAAAGTTTAAACTTACACTAGTGCACTTTTCTAAAGAGGGTTTAGGTTACCTTCCTTCTCCTTTTTCTACATCCACTCCTCCATTTTTTTATGTATTTGAATCTTCCTATTGTAAGCAGTCAAACCTTTCTTCACAAGAGAAAGGATTGCTTCCTAATACTCATCCTCTTTAGGAAAGAGCATATTGTATTGATGCTTCTCAAATCTCACTTGATTACTCTTCCTCCTTCAACGTGTAACAAATTTTATAAACACAATAAAAAATCCTTCTTCTTGTGCATATCATCAAGTGATTGCTCATTCCAATAGTGAATATCATGCCTTGGACAATAAAATACAAAAAAATATTGACTATGGTTCTATCACTCTTCCATTTGCTAATGTACCTATTGGCTCATCACATGACATTGGGTCTCACCCTTATCTCATTCCTTGTAAATGATAAAATTTCTGATAATGTGTTGCTCCTCACTATGTGGTATTCATAGCTCCATGCCTTTTCTCATTGCCATTCATGGTGGTACATCACACATGAAACTATTTTTTTTTATTATAGAAACATAATGGTCTCTAGCATGGTTGTACTCACCTATATATTGGAGGGAAAGGATAACTAGTTTTGGAAGTGTGAATCCTTCTTGAGGATCCCCTCTCTTTTTCCTTCACCCTTCTTTTCCTTAAAATATCAACATAGTAATTATGTTATTATTTTAAGTGGGGCATATCACCTATCCACTTGTTCATCCACGCATGCATCCTTATCCATTCATGCTTCTTGAGTTGTGGCTTATTGATATGCCCCATTTGTGGTGGTGTTTTTTTATTATGCCCCTAGAGGAATGGTTATCAAATCACCCCTTATGATGTTTATTTATACCATCCCTAAGATGTGATTATTAATTCATCCCCTAAGATATTGTTTATCTATGTGCTCCCTTAGGCATGATTATTAATTCATCCACTAAGATATTCATTTATGCACTCCCTAAGGCATGACTATTAATTTGTCTCTAAGGCATTGTTCATTTGTGCGCTCTTTGATGTGTGATTATCATTTTTTCCCTTGCAACATTGTTCATTTGTACACTCCCTAAGGCATTATTTTTTATTTGTCCCATGTGATGTTCATTTATATGCTACCTGAGGTGTTAATAATACATGATTACCTAGTGTAACACAACTCGCTACCTTGTTAATCCATGTACTCTATAAGCCAGGTATAGAATAACACAACTTGATATCCTATATTCTTTATAGGGTTTGATTTTTCGTGCATCCATGGTCACTTAGCATAACACAACTTACTAGCCTATGATCCATGGGGACTTTGGTATGTCTATGAACCCTATCAATGGAGCAAGCTAGTGCCTAAGTCATGTATCCTTTTCATCCATGGTCACCTAGGATAGAAACAAATTCCAACCTATGATCCATGGGGTCTTTGTAACGTGCATGACCCCTTGTGATGAAGTAATCTAGTTCTAGAGACATGTACCCTTCTTCATTTGTATTGATTTCTCCCTGTCTATTTGTATGCATTTTTCCTCTGAAGCAATCAATCGACTTGCTACATGCTTATTTTCTCGTTAGAATTCCTCTATGTGTTTTTTAATTTAGGGGACGATGCTTGGTATTGAGACAACCTTTCATACTAAGGTCTCCTTGTCTTGTTGAATAAAAAAAATTGTTGAGACTTATGTACTGACATTGTTATTTTATTTTGATTTCTCTTTATTTATGATTTTATGTGTACTTCATGTATACTTTGAGTATGATTCATGTGTTCTTTGTGCATTCCTTATGTGCACTCTATTGTTTTCTCAATGTATCAATCATATATGTTTGAATTTTTCCTCATCTTGTGTGTGATATATTTATGTGTGTTACCTTTCTATCTTGACATTATGGTTTGATAGGATCCTATATCTTAGGACTATCACATCTCCTAGCTTGGAGTCATCCTACCTCTTTAAAATTTTGATAAAGAGATCTATCTTCTCGATATTTTAGTGTTAGTATGAATGCAATTACATCCCCTCACTAAAATGGGACTAAATCTAGTGTACTAAATGGTCACCCCTTACAATTTTACACTAGGTTTGGTTCCCTCTTTAGTGCATGTGTCTAATTGTGTTTGTGATGTACCTATTTTTCTACCATTTTTGGAAACATAATTACATCCTTAATTGTCAGAATTTTGAAAAGCGATTTTTTTATAAACTTGGGCACCCAACACCCATGTTCTATCTATTCATGCCCAAAAATTCAAATTTGATTATCGACCTCAATATGTTTAATAATTCAAATTCATTTGTTATCCTATCAAAATGGATAATTTGAAATATATTTAGATTCATATATATAATTTATTCCCTCCTTTTTAACCCCTAATCAATTCTAATCTATATTAATCTCCCTCTAGCAACTCTAGAGTAATTAATGCAACACCAAAAGAAAGAAAAGAATAAGATAAGAAACATAATTATAGTAAATCATAGTCTACAACCTAAATAAAAATTCATGTTCAATGATTGTAAGATGCTTCTTATTTATTTTCATTATCATATGGACTAACACTTGTAGGACATTAAGGATATTCCTTCATCCTCCTTGTATGAGATTGATATAGCTACATCAATCCAGCAAGGGCTTCAAATATGAGTGGCAAGACACCCCTTTTATGTTTTCATTTATCTTGCCTCTAGTCCCTTGAGAGCACACACTCTTTATCATCTATCATCATAGCTATTGTGGAGGTGGGAACACTTACATGGGGTTTGACCAAGGCAAGCCCCTATATGGAACAACCTTTCTCCCTCTAATTATTTTTTAGGTTTATAGGTTTGCTATAGATTGAAGTGGATTTAGCATCTCAAGGATCCTAAACCTTAATTCATGTTTCAAGGAATCATCATCAACAAATTAGGCCACATTGATTACCCGATCTCTATCTAGCTTTGAATTATGATTTCTATTGTTAGAGAGCTTCAAACACTGGTACACTTGTGTAGGTCCTGAAACTATAGATTTCAACACTTCTAAATTAGGGCACCTAATGCCCCTGTCTTTCCAATTCTTATCTAGATTTCAATATCAGGTTCTTCTCTGTATTTCTTCTCGAGATCCACTTTCTATTTCTTTCATGTTTAGTTCTATAATTTTTAGAAATTATTTTACACTTAGTTCATTTGATCCTAATTCACCTATTTTAATATAAATCATCACATCAATAACAACACAAACAACAAAAAAGGGACCAAAACCCTAACCAACCAAGTCGGTTCTCTTTTGATGAAAACAACCAAATAGTACTACATGGTTAGTTTTGGCTCCCTAATGTTTATGGTGAAAGAAAATTGATCTGGTTTAATTTATTTAGGCTAGATCTCCTTTCAACGTTTTACATATTCATGGTATTTCTATATTTTATGTGACCAATATTTTAGGTAACAGATATTATGGATGGTAATACTGAGTTAACACTCATTGAATTTGGTTGTATGAATTTCACTAAGACTATGAGTAGATCTTTGTCATGATTGTATTTGAATAATGTTACATTTGTTATTTAAAATGGGGAGATTTTAGTATACTATTTTTTATCTCGAGGATAAAAAAATCATGAGAGATGTATTTACTACTACGTACATAGTATACTATGGTTGTAAATTATAAATACTACTTATGAACTTATTGTGGATTCTCTATTACTACAATGTTAATGTTTAAAATGAAAGAAAATAAATGTGTATATTTTATACAACGTAAAATAAGGATTTGAATATCAAATTTATGAATATTGGTTGAATATCTAGTAGAACATTTAAATTCATACATTATATCAAGATCATGACATTGAACTATAACTTGATAGCCTTACTTTCATCCTTGATATATATGCATGGAGAGTTTAGAAGTTGAGATTAAGGGATAATATTTTTGAAGATCTCTAGGTATTTGGTGAGTTGTGCTTGTATTCTATTATATAGTGGTAATGTAGTTACATGTGTAGGTGAGTTGTTTCAAAATATGAGTTAAACATGTAAAATAATATTGTCATTCAAATTTATTGTATTAAATATGAAATCATTATGTCTTATTCACTAAACCTTGGCCAAGGTTGATTTTGGTGAAATTGACCAATTATATGTATTTAGAGTACATAATTGGCTTGGGATTCCTTTCATACTAGATTTCACTAACTTTATCCCTATATAGTACTCTATTATGACCATGCACATGAACATTTGGGTTCAATTGTAATAATATGATTATATGTTTTGATTTACAAATATATCATTATTATGTGGAATAATTACAAGTAATAACCATTAAGGTCACTTTTTTTATAATTAATAAGTGCAAATATAATCTAGATGATGAATTATACAAATAAAATAATTTGGTTTCACCGTAGGGAAATAAAAATTTAAAAAGTTAAGAATATTATTATTAGTAAAATTATTGGGCATATATCTTCATATGGTGATCTAATGGATATAGTGTTTCCCACTATCTTGATTATAAATTAAGTATCAATCATGTCTAAAGAAAGTTTATAATTACTATTGTATATCCCTTGAACCTTAGATGATTCTTGTGTGCCCTTCTTGATGCATGATGTGCTTTGTCAAGAAAGATATATAATATAATACGATTATGATAGTTGATATCATTGACCATATTATGCTAGGACTCCACTTGGAGACATAAAAGCACGTTTGCATACTTTTTATATTGTGACAATATATTGACTATTTCATTTTTCCCTATGCTTTGATACGACCATGCTTATCTTATTTTGATTAATATGCATAATTTTTGTGTATGGATTTGATTGTTGTAAGGTTAATAATTGTAAGTATAAAATTGGGTGGGACAATGAAACCTTTGTTTTTATATTAAGACTTTCATATAAAGTGGGTATTAGTGTTAGTTGAGAAATACATATTTATACAATCCTATAATTAACATGGGATGATATAATAATTATCATAAATTTTGACATAAATAAATGAAACATTTCATACCAAGTGGGAAATTTGCAAGGGTTTAAAGAGATCTAGTATAAAACTCTATTTATCCCAATGGGTATGTGTGGAGACTTGAACTGGTGATTACTTAAAAAAATTGAGCATTATGAGTTTTATGAAATGGTCACAATTTGATTGTTTAATATTAATAAGTAAGCAACCTAGCCTATATGCTAATGAGATGATTTTGTAAAGGACTCTAGGAGATTCATGTTGAGTTATGAATTGTAACAGGGTGAGGTTTAATTTGAGATCTTGATGCCCTTGGATGAAAATTCTTTAGGATATGTTTGCTAAACTAGGAACATGTTTGGATTTTTTAATACTAGTAATAATTTTTATTTGTTGGGAATCATTTAAACGAACTTTGTTGAGATATGAAATAATAATTTAGGAATTTTGAGTTTTATTATTAAATAATAAAACTTTGGGAACAATGAATATTTCAGATTGGCCATTATTAAATGGTGATTTGTTGCACTAGATGGTTTTAATCCCTTCTATGGTCTTCCTCATATACTATCTCACTTCTCTGAGGAAATTTTCTTGAGTGGCTATCAAAGCTTAAGTTTAAGAATTCTATGTGTTTGATCCTTGAGAGATTAAAGTGAGGAGAACTACATGTGGCAGTGATACCATTTGGAAATAGGTATGTAAACAATCCTTGGGTGAAAGGATGTCATGAACCTAAATTGGTAGTGGAAGTTTTAGGGGACAATCCAAGGTTTGGGGTCATTGTACTTAAATAAATCATTTCTCCCTCCAAGTATTCTTTCTAGATTGAGGCTAAAATTTTCATCAAATAGTTTTGAATTCATCTTCCCAATTAATATGTCCCCACTATATATGTATGAGCCAAAGAAAGACATCCATCCTCATCTAGTTTATCTACTTTGAGGTTTGTAGTACATTAAATCCTTTCAAACATATCCTCTATTCTTCGATAGAGTTTTAGAGTCACCATCACAATGGTCTATCTCTAATGTAAATGTATGAGAATGCCTATAGACTTGTTATAACTAAAATAACTAGAATTTATGTGTTGAACACTATGACAATGTGTCTTGGCTCAATGAGGAGTATAGGAAGGTATATGTTAGGCTCAAGATTTAATGAGTTCTATTCTTCTAAGAAATAAGAGCATGATAAACTTAGATATGACATTGCTATGAAAAACCTACAAACTTTGTGTTTTAGATTATTTTGAATTAAGTCATTCTCATCTAATGGTTTGAAAAACCCTTAATATGTGTGGATGATCTAGCTACTATAAATATTAATTATCATGGATATATGTTGAGTTTAAGATAGATTTCCTTATAATTTCCATTACAAATAGTGGGAAATTAATAGTGATAGTTGTTGAATATGGTATATTATTTATCTTTTAGAAACCTATGAGACTATGCGTATAGGTTTATCGATCACTTTATGTAACTTGTATATAAAAAATACAATCTACCAAGTGCTTGTGGATCCTTGTGATATCTTGATTATGCATACTTGACTATAAGATAGACCCACATGTTAGAGATGAGTCTAATATAGGTACATGGGTAGTTAGCTATCGCCAATACTATGTAGGCGATGGATGTTATATATTTATTCATAACATATTAAGGATTAGATGTCATTCACCAATGTTCTAGAGATGCAATTTTCAAGGAGCTATGTATGTTATGATACACAAGTGGTTTTATCGGATATCACTAGTATCATGTAGGTGAAATATGTTTAGAGTAATTACCATACCTTAGAGTTTAACTATCACTTATGGAATGTAGATGATGGATGCTAAGGTTCACTCATGGTATGAAATGAATTAACTAGCTTTCACTAGTACCATATAGGTGGAAAGAGCTACCTCGTATTGAGTGGGACTAACTTTCACTAGTGGAATTGAGGTAATGTCTATTAACATCCATTGACTCAGATGGTTCAACAAGCTATGAAAATATTAAATTGATGACCAAATGTGTTGCTTTTTATTATAGTACATTTTTGGTGAATACCATAAGTAGTAAGGATACTCATTTGTCTTCATAGTTGGTAGTGAACCATTATAAATGACAGGACCCATAGTGTAACTTATAGGATGAACTAATACTATTTTTGGTTGGGATGTATTTAAGGGATTATGCATTAGAGAAATAGGTAAAGGGGAAGTTGCTTGTAGTAAGGTTCTAACCACATCTTTTTGTTGATTGGTCACTTGTGTACATATAATGATATTGATTTATTCACATTGTGTATGTGTGTTGTATGCATGAGCAAGCCACACAATGCATATGTGATAATGCATTAGTTATTCATATTGTGTATGCGTGTCTATGGATTGGTTACTCATTATGTATATGTGATGTATGCATAAGCTAGTTGCATGGAGTAAATGTGTTGTGTTCATGAGCTAGTCACACTATGTTTATGTGATGGGTGATCCCACAATGGTGGTTTACAATTTTTGGCCAAACTGGACACTGAAATTATTATTTTTAAATAGATCTTCACATTCGGGCACCCATACCGACTAAACCGTGAGGAATTTGAAGATGATGCAAACTAGAGTCTCATCACATTTTGTCTGTAGATTCTAAAAATATTTTTTTCAAAATTTTTGGAATCAGATTGGACTTCTTTTTCCATCTCCCATGAAAATTGGTTTTTTTTTAGAAAACAACATTTTTAAAAAGTGACGCACATTGTATAATGAATAACTTTTTTTCCATGAAGGATAAAATTCTAATTCTTTTGAATTTAGATTTGTAACTCCGATATCTAGTGCTTCTACTTGGTTAGATAGTCTTTTATTGAAATTTTTTCTTTAATCAAGTTTCAAAGTCAAACCAATTACAATTCAGACATAGCACGACTGTATAACGCGTAACTTTTTTTGCATATATCGAAATTCTTTTTTTTTTTGTTGGATCAAGGACTTCAATATCTGGTGCACTCATATTTTTCAATACTTATTTTTGATAATCTACTATTTTTCCAAATGTGCAGAACAAAGACCTTCACTTTCGATGAAAAACTTATGTTTAATAAAAGTAAAAAAATAGATACATAATAAAACCAAAACATATCAAAATTATATTTGTTGGATAGCTCGTTCTAAGGAATACCTCATTCTAGTTGGGTTTGTGAAGATTCCTCCATTTTCATCCTCAACCTGAGCTCTGAAGTGCCAAAATTTAGGTTTTTCTTGTGTCTCAAATGGGGATGAGGGATAAGGGGGGTTCGTACAAACCCCTAGGGGTTCTTGTGTCTCGTATGAACCCCAAAAATCAATTTTTTTGCCTTGGGGTCATTTTTTGTGAGTTTTCCTTCCTCACCTGAATTGTAAACCACTATTGTGGCTTCACCCTGATGCATGCATGATAAATTTGCAATATGTATATTTTAAGCATCCATGAGTTATCACATTTAATTCATATAATGCATGCATGATTTAGTCACATTGTGTACATGTTTTGTATGTATAAGATAATCATAATGTGTAAATATGATGCACGTATCAGCTAATCACTATATAGATTTGTCTGTCCATACATTGATATTGACATAAAGGTAATACTTGACTAGAACGGGTGGTGGAGGGTATGTGTGTGGTGTTCACTAATCTTGTGCTTTATCTAATCTTATGAAACTTTAATGAAGTAATTTAATTTTCATTTTTTTTTAAAGGGGGGATATCATGATTTGTTATCTAATTTGGAAACACGAGTCTATGTTAATATTTCTTCAACTACTAAGGGCTACTCATTTTGTCAAAGTGATGTGAGTTTCATCCCTTATATCATAACTCCACAAGTTTGAATCCTGGTGGGTGGTGTACATACCATTTCCCTCACCAATTGTGCTCTCTCAATTGAATTACAACCTTATGATTAATTGCTAATTTTAAGTTTTACAATTTTTTATATATAATAAATTTATTAAACATCTTAACTTTGAATTCATTACCTTTTTTATAATATTTAAATTTATGTTTATATATTGAAAAAGTATAAATAAAAAAAGATTTGTTAAATGGAAATTTATATAAATTATATCTTATTTGGTGATATTTATAAATAATTTTTAATTTATATTTGATAAACATAAATTAATTCGTACTCAATTTGATTAAGACTTTGCCAATCTCAAAGTCTTTGGATTTTTTAAATATCTATAATTACAAAACTACCATGAATCAATTTTACAGCCATAAATTTGATCTATAATACTAAATAAAAAATTGAAACCAATTTTTAAAAATGAATAATAGTAAGATTATTAAAATGATATTGTGAATAATTTACTACTTATAGATTTTTTATTTTATTAAAAACAAATTAATGGAATGGCCAAATTGTAAGGGAAATGAAGATGGGTATGCGATTTCCCTTATTAGGTGTAAAAACTAGACAAATAACAAACAAAGAAAAAAATAACAATTTAAATTCAGGAGGAATAACGATTACCTCAAGAAAGTAACTAGTCGTTGCAACAACATTCTGATTGTTTTATGGTTTTATTGTTGTAGTTGGATTGATATCTTATGGATGTTGATAAATGCACAAACTATGGTAGAGGGAGGAGGATAATTAGTACGAGATGGTGGAGCCAAGCTATGGTGAAGATGTTTGATGGCCTCTTCTTCCTCTTTGGTTCTTGTACTATTTTGCATGATGGTTGAAGGGCCATTATGAATGAATCCTCAATGTTTAGGTCTAGGTGTAGGGATGATCCTATCATTAATATGAGAATACCATATTTTAGTGTAAGTATATTTATCATGATATAGGGTTGTTGTCATGACTATGGATGGTAAGGCTTTGAAGTTGGCACTTCCAATTTGGAGAGAATATGTTTGGTTGATTAAAATAATACAAAAAATACAATGTAATTAGGAAAACCAAATTTCTAGTAACTAGGGTGAGTTATCTATATATATTGAATACCTCGTGAGCCTAGTGGACTCAAATGCACTAGCCCAAACCTCCTAGCAACAATGGATAGAGGATCTCAACAAAGTGATGTAGGAGGAGTGGTGAGTATGACTATATTGAACCTTGTAATCTCAAGGAGAAAGGTTGATCAAATAATTCATGCAATGCTACCACAAAGTAAGCATTGACTCTAGTGCCATAGAAAAGTTTAAAGACACAATGGATGAAAAGCTCATTGCACTAAAGGATTGCCTACCTATATTGTGAAGGATGACTAGTGTACCATTTACTATTCTCCTATGGAACAATATTCCTTTTTATGGTAACCCAAACTTGCACTTGAAGTAGATTAAAGCCATCAAGTAGAAAAAACACATTATTGTGTAAGAAATTTAGGTTCTAAAAAAATATAATGAAAAATATGTGTTCTTCCACTACAATTTACCTAGAGAAAATAATGAAATTTAGGATTTAAGAGCTGTTTTTGAAAAGTTAAACAGCATTTACGGGGCATTGTACCCCTCACAAGGAGCCACTAGGGCTAAATAGAGACTAAACAACAACAGGAAAAAATTGAAAAAACCACAGAGACAGCCCAGGGACAACACACTGATAGCCGAAAAATAGCCGACAGACCACCAACAAATGCAGCTAACTGGCCTCGTCCCAGTTCTTGATCAGGAGGTCCACTACCTCATCGCCCACCCAATCCTTGTTTTCCTGCCTGTTATTCCCCTCCAGTTCTTCTTTTATAACATTTGACAACGCACTAATGACAAAGTGGCTCAGTTTCATAGTAAAGCGGGTCAAGCCCCTAAATCTTTTGTAAAGGGTGTTCAGCCTCTTCGCCACCATATCTGAACCTTCCCCAATATCCCTAGTCTCGTGCATCTCACCAGGCTCAATCACCAATGAAGTGTGCGAGTCAGAGCCATGGCAAGGAGTCTTGTTGTCCATCGGCTTAGGCAGGGGCTTCTCCCCCAAGTCATCAGTCTCATCGTCAGATTCTTCCTCCTTATAACCCTTGCTGTCCGACTGTTCCACCTCCGAGTCCTCAATAATCAGTCTCTTTTTGTTGTTCTTGGCCAGCCTCCCTGATCTCCTCCTACCACTTTCCCCACCAGTCAACTCTATGGTCCCAACAACCGTTTCCCCTCTGGAGTCGATCCCAACCACATTCCTGCCCTTACCCTTGCCTTCCTTAGCAGTCATGGCCTGCAACCCTTTCTCCTTGCCCATCTTTGGCTTGGTAACATTAGCAGCCATTTCAACTTGGGTGGCCTCAAGCTCGCAGAGCCCTTCCACCGCCCGAGCATGAGCTAAACCTAACCCACCCTTGAGCTTCTTAATGGCCACTTTGGTTTTGATACTCCCCACATTATCAGCAACAGGCTTCCGAGGAGGGCTCATGGACTCGGTCGGGGATATGTGAATCGAAGAAATGGGATCAACATTCTCAACATGGACAGAGATGACTTTAGGTGGGCAGAGGGTGAGATGAAAGTGGTACAGGCGAAAGATAAGCCCCTGATGGAGCGGGAGAGGCGGGAGGTCACCAGGATTTAAGAGCTGTTAATAGAATTATAAATATGAAATTTAAGACAAAATACAACACTTTGTTCAATTTTGAAGATGGAAAAGCGATTTAATGATGTTAGGAATTCATTAACCATTAAATGACAGAATTTTAAGGTATTGATTAAAAATATATTTCAATATTTTATAAGTTGATTATATGTTGCTCTATTTTAGATCCATGCTTGCAAAAGTGAATTGGCACATAGACATAAACCTATATCAACAAGAATGAATTGAAATAAATGTGTTTGGTCGAAAACACTTTGCCTTGATCTTTTGATGTGTAAATATTAATAAGGAATAGGTGGTGTTTACACACATTTGGAGAATCTACTTAATCATGAGGGTCATGTTCTCCTAAGTCAGAATCCTAGATGAAGTGATTATAACAAGAATACTGGTAGAGGATAATAATCAAGCACTCAATTGACCAAAGATGATGTATCTTTTAATATCTTTGATTATTCCTTTATCATTAAATTCATAAGATGTCTCCAATGATTTCAAATAAACAAATAAATAGTAAATACAACAAAATAGCACACCTGAATCAACAAAAAACTACAGTAGATTAAACATCAATAATTGACAAGATGCAAATATAAATTTTAAAATTTTAAAAAATTATAATTTAAATCTATAATTGCAAAATTACTATAGATGCATTTTACAGTCATAAATTTGACCTACAAATTTGACCTACAATGATAACTAAAAAATCTAAAAATTGAAACCAATTTTTAAAAACAGCATACAAGGAAAAAAGCAAACAATTTAGAATGAAAGGAGCAATAACGGTACCTCAAGAAACTAACTAGCCGTTAGTTCATTTCTGCTCTCAAGTTCTACAAATTAAGCTTTCAATTCTCTGCATTTGTTGGATAATTAAGCTCTGCATTTCCTTGTTCTATCATTTGTTTGAGGGCTGCAAACCAAGCAAAACTATGGCAGCCCAATCTATTAAAACCTGTGAGTATTTCCTTAATACCAAATACAAATGATGTGATTAATGCTAGATTGGCTACGGAAGAGATGACATCTAAGCCAAGGAAACCCAATAAAAAAACTGTGAATCTGTAAATGATTTAGTGAAAGCTAGATTGGTTAAAGAAGCCATGACATCTGAGCCAAGAGAATGGGATATTGGGTTCTGCTTCGATCTTTACAGATGGCGTAGGTAGTGACGAGCAAACTGATGCTACTGTTACTGCAGACAAGCTTCATCAATGGATGACAGAGTCTGTTATGGAGGTATTCATGCTTGAACCCTATGTAGCCTTATTTTTTCGAGCTTTCTTGATTCTTGGATTTTTTCTGAACTCTTCTTTTTATTGCTGCCATTCAAGAAAATGCTGACAAATGGTGGAGCCAAGCTATTCTATCCTCTTTGTTTCTTGTACTATTCTGCACAAGCTGATTGTTGAAGGGAATGTTGCGAAGATGTTTGATGGTCTATTCTGCTACCGGTTTCAGCAATGAGGATACTCTTCACAAGGGCGCGATGGAAGACAAAAACAAAGTCTCTGAAGAAGTTGTTGGACTTCATGAAGATTTCCCTCCTGCAAAACTTTAGGAGATGAGCAAAGAGGAGTCTCCTGGAATTGGCCATGGAAACTCTCCTGATGGAAGTACTTGAATATTCATTAAGAAAGCCCTGTACAGCCTCCCTGCATCATTCTGCACACTGTTGTGATTTGCCATTTTATTACCTTTCAGTTGGGTTTGTATCTATGTAGTTATATTGCGAATATGAAAATGGATTGAAGTGTAGGCGGAGTAGAATAATCCAGGAAATAGGGTTATAGATGACAATTGCTTGCAAAGAATATTTGAAGGTTGCCAGTCAATTATTTTCCTGGATATAGTTTCTTACATTTGGAAGGAATGGGTAGAAATCTTGGTTTTAGTATCTCGCTTTATATTTGGAAAGAATGGGTGGAACCCTTACGTATCATTCTAAATATGGAAGGAATCGGTGGCATAGGCAGCAATGAATGGGATAACAGAAAGGAGAACAGGGTGTCAAGAGGTGTAACCCGACTTGCATAGCCACGTCCCAATGAAAGTCTAAGTTACATCTGTTGCAGAATGCCCTTGTTTCCATCGCTTATGTTTTCCTTTATTTTCTCCATGCTTTGTAATGTGCTCATCTGCGTATAATCAATTTTCACGGCCGTGTTGCTTAGTGCGATGGAAAGCCATGGAGGGAGGAGTAGTTCTGTGTAGTACCAGCGGAGTAATTGGTGTGGGAGGCATTGCAAGTGGGAATGCTGGAGTTGGGGCGGCTGTTGGCTCCCCTGCACAGAAAATGGGGATTTCTTCTTTGTATACAATGGTGAGCTATAAATTTAATTAAGTTATACACCATTTCATACCATAACAATTACAATCATCATTTTAACAGTGCGAAATCTACAATATTCTAGATCGAGGGTACAAGGCATTGAATTTGTTATGGCTTTGCAAGTAGTTTTCTTAGCAGCGAAAGCATTCCAATCAAGAACGAACATAATTATTCATATGGGTGCCTCTTTTTATTCAAGAAAAGACTGAGGAAATTTGATTGCAGGGGCTAAGAGAGGAAGAAAATAAAAAGAAAGAGAATGAACAGAGGCAGATGCGGAGCTCGTAATAGAGGGATGATGTAGCTGTTGGCAATGTAGGTTGCCTCTGAGTTTTATCTGATGGACAGGAAGGCCCCGGTCATCTCAGGCTTGCTGTGTTAGATAATTTGCTTCCATCTCTCTAATGTCTGTTTCAATCTCCATTTGGTTATCAAGGTAAGCCACACATACCCAATTAATTAAATTCTACTTACATACACTCAAATAATTTAACTTTACATACTGGGTTTTTCAATTTATTTTTTCTTTTATTTTAGACTGTAGAATAAATAATATATAATACGGGTACTATGTTTTTCAAGAAAAATTCAAAAGTGGCCAATTGAAATTGTTTTGAATTTTTTGAATTTTTGTGTTCTTAGGATATGTGATCGTTGTTTTTGTGTAACTGATTTTGTGGGGTGGATTCCATGTTCTGTTGGAGCTTCTCCCTGATTTATGTCTTGGCCCAATTCGGTGGGGTAAACCCTAGTTGCAAGAAATGCGACATGACAATTGTCTTTCCCTATTTGTATTATTAAACTGGGGTGGTAGATTGCCTAAAGAGATAAAACTCTACCAATTTACTAATTTAGGTATGTTTGACACCATCAGTTGACTTGTTATCTGCTTTAACAGAGAATATGTGAAGTTATAAAATCCACAATAGTTTTCAGTGATTGAATAAAAACATTTGAAAATTGTCCATCTATGGATTGGCCAACCTAGATTTTCTCCCTACCCATGATACATATGGATTTTTACTTGATTGCTCCTTACTCCACAGACTGGTGATCATAGAATTTGGTGATGTGGAGTTTTCCTGCATATTCATCACTATTACAGCTAGAATCATTGTAGAAATAAAATTTTCTGTCATTGAATAAAAATATTTTAAAATTGTCCGTCTATGGATTGGCCAACCTAGATTTTCTCCCTACCCATTATACATATGGATTTTTACTTGATTGCTCCTTACTCCTTAGACTGGTGATCATAGAATTTGGTAATGTGGAGTTTTCCTGCATATTCATCACTATTACAGCTAGAATCATTGTAGAAATAAAATTTTCTGTCATTGAATAAAAACATTTTAAAATTGTCCATCTATGGATTGGCCAACCTAGATTTTCTCCCTACCCATGATACATATGGATTTTTACTTGATTGCTCCTTACTCCACAGACTGGTGATCATAGAATTTGGTAATGTGGAGTTTTCCTGCATATTCATCACTATTACAGCTAGAATCATTGTAGAAATAAAATTTTCTATCATTCATTAAACAGAATCCTTTCCAAATTGTTAATGCATAGCCACTAAACATGATAAATAGAACACACCCAAGTCAAGAAAAAACCACCAATCCTTGGTGGGTAGTAGCTTTGACACATCTTACTTTCTTTCATTATTGGTAGGTGAATTTATCTTCTGTCATCTATACCCATAAGCCTCATGGCAGCTAAAATACATGGAAGCATAAACAAACCTCATAATTACACTTATTACAAGAGACAATGAATCATCACTATGCATACATTGGCAAAACAGAACAAATGCACTGGCCTTGCATACAATTTTAGGAGTACAATAGAAAAATCCATTTATATCTACAAATTGCTCAAGAATTTGAAGCCCAATTCCCGTAATTAGAGTACTCTTAATCTCAGCTCCATAGAGATGATCCACTTTGGACCTTTGGTAGTTGTTTATGAAGGATATACCATATTAGCTCTTTCTAATATGTGTTGGTTGACTTACCAAAGCCCTAGCTTGGATAGCACCTGCTCCAAAGGTTTTATTTCAGGTGTATCCTAAAAACATTGCACGTTACCTTAAAAATTTGCAAAGTTGGTTATGCGTTTTGTCATGATTTTCAGATAATTTCAGATGCATTAAATTACACTAAACCCCAATGAACAACATCTCCTATGGAAATAATTCAAAAATGAAAATGCAAACTCCAAGTTGAATTTTCCAACTACAAGGAGATCAGTCACACACTCTTCTTAAAGAATCTGATCACTGCATGAATGCTTCTGATGATGACAATTGCTTATCCTCCTCCCGAAATTTCTGTTTGAATAATGAAAATTTAGTTGCTGTTAATTCACAATCAAATGCAAATAACCAGGAATACTAACAAAGAAAGCATGCTTAATATAGAATAAAAAAACAAATCTTTTGCAAATGACAAAATGTCACCAAACTTCTACAGAAGAAACCGTGGCTGGAACAGTGCCAATTTGTCCCTGTCGATGAAGCAGAAGCAGAAGCAGAACCATTAGTAGCAGCCACTGGTGTTTGTGGTGGTGAAGGTTTCATGTGAGGAGGTGGATTGTGCTTTAGTTTCTTTTACATGATTGGTCTATTGACTTCATTTCAAACTTAAAATTAAAATCCCTTGCTATCTCTGATCTCCAATTTCATTTAACAAAGACCATTGATATTATGATGATAATATTCTTTTTAATAGGTCTCTTTTCCTGCTGTAATTGCTTTTTCCATTTAGACTTGTGTTTTCCATCCTTGGATAAATCTGAAAGCCTATTCAAATATAAATTCACATAAATCTGGAAGTCTAGGAATTGGTGAAAGAGAATTCAGTTGCCTTACAACTACATTCTGCGGTCATGAAATGTGGGTATATTTCCAAATTTTTCAGTTTAACACTTCTATCCTTCCACTATCAGTTAAATCTTCTGATCAATGTGTGTCCTTTTGAGAGAAATGATTTTTATTCCAGAGAATGCCTCAAATGTAGGGATGAAAATAAATGAAGCTGATAATTAGTGATATGTGATGTTGGATGTGTCTATTTTCTCTTTCCAAGGGAAACAAGTGCTTGTTAATACTGAATTGTTTAGGACTTTGTTTTGTAACCAATAATTTTCTTAATTTAACTATTCATAAGTTGTGACTGTGGGTGCATAAATCTGTTAGGGCAAACAAACTAAACAGCCTATACGATCTATCATAAACTTTTTTTTTTAAATAATACAGCATTTGCTTTGTATCCCAAACACAAGTTTTAGAATAAAGTAGGTATCCTTTCTTGAAGGACTTATTTACGACTCTGTTGTAGTTCCGATCTTCAACTTGCAATTGCACTTCAGCAGCAACAGGAGAAACATACAACGAGTGACACATTCTTCTGTGGCAGCTAGTTCCAAGATGGTAACAGGTCCTGAGGTATGTATTTGAATTTCATGACTGCAATTGATAGGATTTATATTATTATCGTGTGGCTCACCTAAATATTTGTGCAATTAGCCTATTCTCCATGGCCATAATGTTTGATACAATTAATAAATAAAAATAACAATCTGCAAGCTTTGTTGAATTTCAACAGAACCCAGTTAGAATCCATATTTGATAGGAAAATACTAAATAGTTTGCAAACCGCTACGCCAGCTTGCATTTTTTGGGGGATTTCAATTTTTCTTTTTTAATTCTTGGCAAATTTATACTTCAAACATAGCATCAATGCATGATGTCTGAAAAGAAAGGTCTAAAAGTTGTTTGCTGGGATGTAATGCATTTCTTATCAATAATAAGTTGCATGGTTTGTGTTTCGTTATCTTGTCCAAAATCTTTGCATTATGGATTTCACCCTCTATAGATGTTTTTCACCAATGACAACATTGATCACCTCTTCTTCCACTTCTGATTTTTATATGGAATGTTTCCTTCATCTGCTCCTTGGATCTGGATCAGGCTTTCTTAATTTTCTGGAGATGTCTTTCAATGCTTGTGAGTTCAGTCATTTCGTTTTAGACTGTCATGCTTTGTTATTCCCCTTTGATAGTTTTGTTGATGCCAACTTGTATTAATTTTCCATCACATCAGTGTGCAAGCTTGTATTAGATATGTAATTGAAATTATCTGCAATTCCTTGAAGTGATATTTCAAGGAAAAAGTAGAATGGTTAGAATGTCTTTGTGTGTAAAGAAGGTGTAGATATGAGGATTGCACTAAATAGAAATACTGGTGCATAGTGATTCGGCAAACAGGTTAAGGTATTTTCTGATTAGACAGTTTCAAGTAATGAAATAGTTGGTTTCTAGCAAACTTTAATATACTCCTTTGACTTAGGAAATTATTATACTAATATCTACAAGTGGCCAAGGATAGACTTTGCAGAGTGTGAATTTATGGACTAAATTTCAAAATATAAACAATATCCAATCGGGTAGTAATAAATACTCCTTTGACTTAGGAAATTATGGACTAAATTTCACAATATAAACAATATCCAATGGGGTAGTAGATTGTTCCTAGTAATATATACTCAACTCAATACGTTGTCAGTATCCCTTATGCTCTGTTCTGAGCATATTCTTATAATATCAAAGCCTGTATCTCTAGTCCACAGTCAATGAGAGAAAGTGTTTGTTTAGCAGGAGCAGCACTGTTATCATCTTTCTCTTCCTGCTGCATTGATGGGTGCACATACTTGCAATTAAGATTGAAACCTTAGAGCACAGACTCTGCCAACCATCGTTGTCGTGTCATTCGTGTTGTTTTCTTCCTCAAGATAAGCAGTATTGTTTAAGTCTTAGCGTGGAGGCTCAAAGCTCTCCCCACATTCTCTTGTGATTTAAGAGGGAGGCTAAGCTCAAGATCCAACCTCAAGTCCTTCGACGATTGATTAGGACTACCATGTCCACCACCTCTTGGATCTTTGGCAGGTCTTCAGTTGGGTGCTTCAAACTAGTGGAAAATGTTCTTATTAATATATGAACATTATTAAAATTTGACACCTCATTAGAAAAATTTCTAAACAGTTTAAAATTGGACAAAATCACCATACAGACTAAAAATTGGAAACTATAGAGGTAGTAAACAAGATATACAAAGCAACAAAAGGATTTTCCATCTATATAAGTGATTCATATTATGTACTTAAATGGTAAAACTATAAAATATTTAAAGAATCTGTACATCAAAAAATTATAAAATTATTATGCCATCCAAATTGTGTACCCATTTTTGCTCAAAGAAACAAATAATTAAAAAGCAGGATTATAGAGTGCATTCATGTATTTTATAATCAGTTCCAGCTGAGTGTTAAATACCACACCGACCAGGCCGGTCTTAGGGTCTTTGCTCAATATGGAGAGAGTGTTTATGGCCTGCGCCTGATATTAAAGGAGTACCTGCTGATAGGATATAGGATAGAAAATTCTAAAAACTAACAGGGGACTCAACTGCGATATCAGAAAGTAAAACTCATGTAGCATCTTTTTGGAAGCATTTAATCAGCCGAAAACATAATTAGGAAGTATGCAACGCAAGATAAGCAAAAATATGCAATAATATTTGCACACAGATGCTCTTTGACAAGATGATTCCTTGACAGTTTTTAATTTTTAGGCAATCAGGTTGATTTGCTTTCTCATAATCATGTTTTGACATTCAGAATCGGTATAAAATATATGAAATCTCTAGAGATTTATGAACACTTGGTGATTAGATTGTGAAGATCTTTTACGAAGATTCCAAGGTATTGTGCATTTAGTCCAACATGTGAAAGAAAACTTCAATGAGAAGACCATGTGACAATTTGGCAAGCTCCTTTTAAAATTACGAATCTAAACAAGAAAAAGATGAAAGTTGAGCATTTGACATGCAGCTAACAGGAGGAAGTCTATCCAAAATGACCCATCTACTAAAATCCTATAAAAGGGAGTAACTATTGCGAGGACATATAAGAGAAAACCCTAGAGACCAACTGGGATCTCACCTGTCATATCAGAAATCAAAGGCCATGTAATATTTTTCAGAAGCATGCAATCAGCCAAAATTATGCAAAACATAAAGCAACATACAAGAAAGAGAAAGAAAATCTGAATTTTTTAAAAGATGAAAAGGTTTAGCTATAAGATGGTCGTAAATCCTTGAAAATTTTCAATTTATTAGGCAGTCAGTTGATTGCTTCCGCATGATATAGGCTCACCCAAGTATATGGAAACTATGAAGCTTTTTAATTCTTGGGGACTTAATTGTGAAACTAGATAAGATTTTTTGCAAAGATTCCAAGGTATAGGACATTTCATTGGAGAGGGCACACAACGATTCGTCTTATTGGGATAATGTGAATGCAATATGTGTAGGATTGACGAATCCATCATGCTCTTAGGTTTTTGGAACTACAGATTCCAAAATTCAAGCAAGGCACATCACCATAAGTTGATAGACTATGAAACCATGATCTCTCCTACAAATGTGATCTGTTGTGAGCAGAATCACAAAAGTATCTTTTGACATTCTTGTATCTGGGGAATTTCATTCACATGCTCATTATGTATGTTAATGGTGATAGGTAGTGGACTTAGAGGTATATAGGTGGTAAGTTAGTCTTCATATAATATAATGGGTAGAATACGACCATGGTTTTGGGTCTAGGATTGGCTATTTACAGGATCCATCTCCCATTTTGTAATCAATCTTTTCTTTGTTATAAGCACAAATTTAAGTGGTTGTCAAAATTTCTTGAAGGGTGAGGAATTTATCCCACCTAGAACTTGCAAGTGTGAATCCAATTCATACCTAGGTGTACACATATTCACAACACATTTTAAATCCCTTCTGAATCATTATAATTGGAGGTTGAAGTAAAGATATATGCTTCCTAGAATGTGCATCACCATATCCTGTCAGAAAAATCACTCTCCCAACATGTCAATTTGAGAGGCAGTAACTTTCTCAATGCTACTCAAGAAAATCTATTTAACTACTTTGCAGAAATCTTCTAGAGTCTACTTTCCAATGTCACTGGTCTTGACATCAAATTTGTTCTCTACAACCAGAGCCTCTGCAATCGAAGACCATGTTCTCAAAACAGAAGAGAAATTTGACTGAATCTCTAATAGCAACTTGAGTATTCCAACATGCAAATGGACGTTATACTACAATATTTCCATTGAATTAAAAAAAAATCCTATCAGCAGGTACTCCTTTTAATATTTTATTAGCTCCCTGTTAGTTTTTAGAATTTTCTGATAGCCTATGGAGAGAGGGTTCACAAAGCTTGTATTAGATATGTAATTGAAATTATCTGCAATTCTGTGAAGTGATATTTCAAGGAAAAAGTAGAATGGTTAGAATGTCTTTGTGTGTAAAGAAGGTGTAGATATGAGGATTGCACTAAATAGAAATACTAGTGCATAGTGATTTGGCAAGCAGGTTAAGGTATTTTCTGATTAGACAGTTTCAAGTTGCAGGTTCATGGCCTCTCAATGTCTCAATTTCAGTTTTCTAATGAAATAGTTAGTTTCTAGCAAATTTTATTAGAAAATTATTATACTAATATCTACAACTGGCCAAGAATAGACTTTTCAGAGTGTGAATTTATGGACTAAATTTCAGAATATAAACAATATTCCTAGTAATATATACTCAACTCAACACGTTGTCAGTATCCTTATGCTCTGTTCTGAGCGGAGCATATTCTTATAATATCAAAGCCTGTATGTGGTTTTGAATTATATGGCATGGCTAGATAAATGGTTTATTCTATGTTCTGCCAGACAAAGTCTACAATATTAAACACTTAGTGATTCCACAGTCCAAAAATCATAAAAGGAACTTATCTGAAAAAAACTGTGTAAAATATTAATTAATAAATATCTTATACAGTATTTTCCAGTGTTCTGTCAGATGTCTTGTTATGTTTGGTCTTTCTGTCATTTCTTTCTTCCTTGCAGTATTCATTGAGATTGTGCTTTCTCAATTAAACTGTAACTTCCGATGTCTGTATACAATCTATCCTTATATTTTCTAAGTTCATTCCAATCCTCTATCTTTTCAGATATTTTACTGCCCTAATTTGATCGCTCCTGCCCAACATAATTAACCATTCAATACTGTTTTATAGAATCAGTTTAGGTGCTCAGTCAATTTACATTGATGATCAGAATGTAACAGTTGAAATTGGTCAGCTTATGCATACGAATGTGTAATGGTTCAGGCAAAGAAGACACCAAATCAGCAAAAGGACTGATACTAACCTATTTCGCCTGTTCCTTTCTATCAAAAGGTCCCTTTAGCTTAAATATCAAGTGTCCTTTCACATTGCATAGGTCGACATGTTCTCTAACATTAAAAGTTCTGTTAATTTTTGTAACATCTTTGTTAAAAAATGAACAAAAGAGGAAGCTATACCTGCATATTTGTATTTAGACCAAGCAAGAGACGAACAGATTTTTGGATTTTATCAGCAGCCATTACACATGCCGTTGCGACTGGTGGAGATCTATTGCCATTCTGATCATCCATATTATATTTTTATGTATTTACTAATTTTTTTAGTAATATATCAATTTGGATCATATTACATTATTATTATTATATTATGTTATTATATTTTTATTAATATATTATTAATAATATTAAAATTATTATAGTATTTATAATATTATATTATTATTTTGATATTGCTATTATACTATTCTAATTATTATAATATTAGATTGTTTTTATTATTAAATTATTCCCACTAATATATTATTAGTAATATTATTTTAAATTAAAATATTATTAATATTATTATAAAATTATTATATTACTAGTAATATTTTATTATTGATTTATTATTCTTATTATTATATTAATAGCATAAAATTATTATATTATTACTATGTAATATTATAGTATTATAGTATTGTTATTATATTCTTAATAGTGGGGGAAGGGG
>CM021109.1:433504688-433536501 GCA_007115665.2 Sequoiadendron giganteum | reverse complement strand
AATGCAAAATTTCCAAAGAGAAGAAAACATGCCAACACCACATACTTTCAAATTAGTGGTCCTCTAAAAAATAGATTCAAACACTTTGGTAGGTCCAATAATACACATGGAATACTTATAGAATGCCACTTGCTTTAAGAGATTTTAGACCTAGTTGTCAACTTAAATGAGATGAATTATGTGATCAAGTACATTCTTCAAATCAAGAAAAATGAGACAATAGTGGTTTGATATGCAATTAGATCAAATGTTTCTTTATAATTGAGTTCTCTTGCATTTTGTGTTTGTTATAAGGAATACAAGGTACTATAGATCAAATGTTGGGTGATGAATCTTCTGCATCCCACAACTTAGATTTAATTTCCTAAGGGGGTAAGGTTTGATGAGTGCATTGGAATGACACTTATAAAATCCTCATAATTCAAGATCTCAAACCATCTAATTGAATCAAGAAATTCGACTATCTTAAAGTTTATGATTTAAGGAAAATAATCTGAACCTATTTCCAAACGAATAAATCCTTGTAGATAACACCACTTAGCCATATAGGATTCCTCAATCTTTGTACACACAAATAATGGATTAAGGAATTTGTGCTTGAAATATGTACTCTAAATTCAAATAAACACTCAAGAGGATTCAACAACCTATTACATTTATATGAATCTTGAAGATTACATCTTCAATCTACTAAGATAATCAACTAGGAACAATAACCCTACAATAATAGGTGAAATCACTTACACCCTAAATCAACCACCACAAAAAAGAATCTAAACTTTGAATGGCTTTAAGGATGACTCTACTTTTTTCCTTCTAATTCATAAGCTTATCATCTCAAATGAATCTTAGGCTATTAAGATTAAATAATAAAATTGTATTAAACATATGCATTCAAAAAGCCAATTGGAAGATCAATCCTTTTATAAAACCTTCAAAATTCATTTCCTCATTCTAGTTGGGTCCTCTTAAAATAAAACAAGATTCAAATATTGAATCATATGACCATTGGATCTAGCTACAAAGTATTCATCAATATCAAACAAATACCTTAATTCCTTACAACTAATTAATAAATATCGAACTAGTAGATATCCTTGATAACAATTCATTTACAACATTGAGTTACATAAATATTATGATTTTCATCCTTAGCCATTTGACTTGGAATTGAAACCCTTATTATTATAAAATATTTTGAAGATTATTCATGCCTAGTTTGGAGGTTGTGTCTTCAATTATTTACTAGCTTGATTTTGGCTCAAGTATATATGCATGGTTTTCCTCGACTCCCTGTTTATCGTACCACATGCTTGGCTCAACTATCCTTGAATTTAGTGTCTTCTCTTAGAACTATGACCAACCATCACAAACAAATATTATTTATTTTTGTACACACATAAGATTAATTAATTATCAATTAATTTATAAACCTAAGATAAAGTGATATCACTATGTCTCCTTATGTGTTAAAATCAATTTCTCCAAATGCCCAAATAAAATTATGGGTATGATGTTCAACCTAGCTACCCTCATGGTGGGTATTGTATTACATAGGGGGTAGTGGGTGTGACATTCGAATGACTTACAAAGATAAATGCAAACTTGTATTCATCTTGACATGTTGAGATAATCAAACATACCCCAATTCTTCTTCTTTTCTTATTTCCATTTTACTTGTTTTTTATTACTATTAGGCTCTAACCATATTTAGAACTTGATAAAACATAATAAAGAATACAGAGCGAAACATTTCATTATCTTATTTACACTTTATTTTATTTGTAAGACCACAAGGTTCTAACCAAACCCAAAACACTAATAAAACACAATTACAAATATAAAACAATACAATTATAATTTTCTAAAATAAACACAAGAATCTTTTTGAATTCAATTCATAACACATGTGGCCCAAGATTGGAAAATCAAGGAAATAGGGTCACCAAAGCCTAGGTACCAACCCTTCCACCTAAAACTCATTCAAGTCATTGTTAACCACCTACCATAATGTTAGAGCTCCAAACCCTAAAATTTTTGTAACTCCTTCCCAACCATTTGAGGCCTACTAGGGTGTACAACATTTTTCATATTTCTTGTCTATCACATAGGACATAAGGGTACTTTTTAGAGTTCCTATCTCCAACTTACATATATACATATTTTCTCAAAACTAAATTCAATGATGGCTAATTCAATAGCTTCCCCTATGCCACAATGCATTTTAGAAAATTGGTTATGATTATAGAAACCACATTCAATATTACACTAGAATGTCAACTAAAATAAATCCAAAAAATCAACATAAAGAATAGTGGCTCAACAAGGATATCAAAATTATCAAGTAATATAAATTCAACATTGACTCACATATACAAAAGAGACAATAGAACTAAATAAAGGCAACAAGATCAAAAAAATCTACCTTCTTTGTTTCTTCTTTAATCTATCCTTCTCATTATTCACCTCTAATTCAACCTCATTTCTAGCTAATCTTTCATCCAATGTTTCCCTTTTAATTCTTAATTTGGTTGGTGCTTCTCTACTTCAATTACTCCTCAAAACTATCTTACAGTTTTTCAAATATATTCCCTTTGTGGTAATTTTATTACTCTTTTGGTTATTTAACTCTTTTTCTATATGTTATTAAGAAGTCCTTGAAAACCAAACTAAGGGAATGATCCAAAGAATACACTAAAACTTAAAATTTCAACCTTCATTCTCTATTTATCTAGTTTTTCCCTACTTTACCTTGGACATCC
The DNA here is from genome assembly GCA_007115665.2 of Sequoiadendron giganteum. Lineage (NCBI taxonomy): Eukaryota > Viridiplantae > Streptophyta > Pinopsida > Cupressales > Cupressaceae > Sequoiadendron > Sequoiadendron giganteum. The sequence continues at coordinate 433,533,739 of CM021109.1, read as the reverse complement.
ATCTTTCATTTCATTGGTTGATTTGGGTAGCGCATTTATTTATGCAACATCCTTTCTAGATCTCTTTCTTGAGAGATAATCAATTACATTCCTCATGCTACTCTAATTTTGTGAGATGATTTTTTTTTGGTTTTTTGCTCAACCTCTTTCCCCTATTTTCACCTTTTTTGACTTTATTAAATTTGGTGGCACTTAGAACTCCATTGTTTTCTATCAATTTTTTCATTAATCTAATTATTTTCCTATTAGAGTAAATTTTGGTATGGCCTTAATCTCTAATGCCTCTCCACTTTTCAAGAAAGATCATATTTGGGTTTTTCTATCTCTTTTTAATTACTTAGTACGTGTACTTCCATTAAACCTCTATCTATTTTTTCATGCATCTCAATTCTTTCTCTTGGTTGTTAATTTTGAAGTGAGAAACCAAGGTATTCAATCTACAACGCCAAATAACCTCCACATTCAAAAGCGAGAAGCAACAATGGAATATGATATTCCACCAAGCAAGAAGTACAGTTTGATACAAGATTCACAATATGTGAAAAATATGTAAAATATGCAAGAGATGCCTTGCTTATAAAGGAAATGTGAGAGATAGGATTAGAAAATATCATGACAAGTGTCTTAATCCTATCACATGAGAAAACTAACTCATAACTACCTAGGATAAGATAAGATCTAGAAAAGACAACTAAGACTTCTAGAAGGAATCCTATGACCTAAGTAAACTTAACATGTGAATAAGTTCCCTAGTAGGAACTAACTAGGTACAAGACTTTATTCACACCAACACCCCCCCTAAGTTAAAATTAGGGAGGAAAAAGCTAATGCAAGATGCAAAAGATGTAGAAGATGGGTCCTAGCAACAAGGTGTGATGAATTACCCATGTACAAAACAATCTCTCATAAATGGAGAAAAGGAGAAAAACCCTATGGGAGAAAACCCCTCTCCAAAAGAGAGAATTTACAAAGAAAAACAAGAAAAGGAAGGATTACTCAAGAAGACCCCCCAAAGGATAACTTCCTTCGATCACAACTGAAGCTTACAAGGTGATGAAAATGGTTTATTGAATATGTTTGTAACCTATTGCTTTGTAGGTATGTACTCCGAGATAAGAAAACCATCATGGATGAGATATATGATGAAGTGCATGTGGATTTCAATATGATCAGTACACTAATACTCCACTAGGTTGCAAGAGATGTGTATCACACTTTGGTTGTCACACCAAAGAGTAGTAGGTTGATCGAAAGGAAAACCAAACTCAATCATCAACTGAAGAAGCAACAAAACCTCCTGACTATCGAAGACTATGCCTCAATACTCAGCGTTTGTTGATAATAATACAATAGCATTCTTCTTCTTACATGACCATGCAATCACACCAAAACCAAGGAAAAAAAGAAGTCAAAAGAAGACTTTCAATCATTGACATCACCAGTCCAATCCGAGTCAATGTAGCCCACAATCTAAGAAGCTCCTAATGTGTAATGAATGTTGAAATATGTAGTTCCTATAATGTACCTCAAGAAATCTTTGGCTTCCTTCTAATTAATCTCATGAGGATTTTGAGAGAAATGAGAGACAAGGCCAACTGCAAAGGAAATATCAGGATGACTACATGTCAAGTACAAAAGACTACCAACCAACTATCGATATAATGTAGGATCTAATGTAGGAGTAGTGAAACTAGTAGACAATACAACACCTAACTATAAAGGTGTGGGGAGAAGCTTGTAATCAACCATACCAAATCTCCAGAGAAAGTTTAGAGCATACTTCTGCTAGAAAATGAAGATCCCCTCAGAAGTCTAATGAACTTGAAGACCAAGGAAGTAATGCAAAAGGCCAAGGTCGGTCATATCAATACACTCCATCAATGTTCACTGAGTACTTTGAATCATGAAAGTGGAACTCCTTGTGAGAATCAAATCATCCACATACAACACAAGAATGAGAATATCATCTCCATATCTTTTAGCATAAACTATAGGATATAAATGGTAATATGTGTACCTGAAAGAAAGAAAAAACCTATCCATCTTATCATACCAAGCTTGAGGATCCTGTGTGATACCATACAATGAACGGTGAAGCCTACAAACAAGTGAGGAGTCTTGCACAAAACCAGGTGGTTGCTCCATATATATCTCCTCATGAAGATCCCCATATAAGAAAGAAATCTTCATGTCCATATGATACACCAACCATCTCTGAGAGGTAAAGATAGCAAGGACAAGGAAAATATAATTCATCTTGGCAATTGGAGAAAAGGTCTCAAAATAGTCAACTCCCTCAACTTTTAAAAACCCCTTTGCAACAAGACAATCCTTATACTTGTCAATGGAACCACCATTTGCATATTTTGTACAATACACCCACTTACATCGAACCAAATTTCTTCCCTTAGGAAGAGGTACAAGATCCCAAGTATGGTATCTCATCAAAGAGGAATACTCCTCAACTATAGCACTATCCCACTCAAGAATACCCGAAGCATCTAAAAACCTCTAAGGATCATCAAAAATGACATGACTCAAAAGACTAAGCCCTGAAGTTTGAGAACAAGTGTGGTGAGTATCCCTGAGATCACCAACAAGAGTACTAGCCTCCTCAAGAGTAGTATGAGCCCATCATGACCTATTGGGTGAATCTCGAGGTAGTGGGTCAAGATCATCATTAGAATCTTCCTCAATAATAAAAAAATCATCAATTGAAGAAGATTGAGTAGGTAGTGATGAAGAAGAATTGGAAGGAGGATCCATTTATTTGAATGACTTAGAAAACTAAACATCACAACTAAAATAAACCTCTCGTGTCAAGATCAAACAATCCATATGTCTTCACATCCTCACAATAGCTAACAAGAATGAACCGCTGACTCTTCTTCTCCATTGATTTACGTTGACCATCTAGAATGAATTCCCAAGCCTCACTACGAAATACTCTAAAGAAGGATACATTATGATTTTTATGGACCAAGCCTCCTCAGGAGTCATATTTTGTACTACCTTGTGAGGCATACGATTCTTAATATAGCTAGCACAATTGATAGCTTCAACCCAAAAGGCACTAGCTATGGACCGAGACTAAATCATATAATTGGTTATCTCCCATAAAGTTCAATTATTTCTCTTGGCCACACCATTTTGTTGAGGACTATAAGGAATTGAATTTTGATGAAGAATACCATGCTCACTACAAAAATCCTTAAATACCTGATTGAAATACTCCCCCATTATATATGTGTATTTGTCAAAGAGAAAAACTTGATTGCTTCTCCACAGATGTTTTGAAGGTCTTGAAGGTGGTGAGAACCTCACTCTTGTACATCAAAAAATAGACCCGTGTGCATTGAGAAAAATCATTAATAAAAGTGATCACACACTTATCCCCTAAAAAATGAGTTGGAAATGAAATGCGGTCACTATGAACCAACTCAAGAGGTGTGGTTACATGTGTAGCTTGACCCTTAGGACAAGGATCCTGATGTTATTTTCCAAGAACACAACCTTGAAAAATGTCATCAGTACAAGACATCTTAGGAAGACCAACCACTAAATTATGTGTGTACATTTTTTGAAGATATATATTGTCCAAGTGCCCAAATCTTTCATGACAAAGTTTTCTCATTGAACCAACATGAGCAATAAAGGATGAACTTGTTGATGACTCAAAGCTATCAAATTGATACAAATGGTTCTCATGATTAGTTTTCCCTATAGCAACAACCTTCTTAGGATATTGCAATTGTCGAATAGTAACATTATGTCGAATACTAAAATTATGTGGAGTAAACTCAACGAACTTTCCATCTCCATAATTACAAATATGATATATGAAAAGTAGATTTACCAAAATATTAGGAACAAGAATAAAATCCTCAATGCAACCATCTAGCATCTGAATGGAGCATGTTCTCAAAACTAATTTCTATGAAGAGTTCCCAACTGCAATTTGAAGAAATGGAAGTATGAGAAATGGAATCAAGGAGATTGTGTGAATTGGTAATGTGATGTGAAGCACCTAAATCAAGAATCCAACTACTAGTAGATGAATGCAAGGCATGTTCTAAAAGAGCTTTCCCTTTGCCAATGGAAGAAGACAAGCATTGAGATATTATGTCTCCTCATAGCTTCCTCCAAGGCCTCTAGTCTCTTGAAAAATTTAGACTCATCATGCCCAAATTTTCTACAAAAGGAACAAGGTTCTCCTTTCTTTTTCTTAGACTTGGAAGAAGAATCTCCAAAGTTAAAAGGAGGTGAAGTGGACTTCTAATTATTCTTCTACTTCAATTTGGAGGGAGACTCACTGCCTGAAGCTGATTTTTTCTTAGTCTTATTCTTATTATTTCACTTACCCTTGGAAGATTGAGCTATTAGAGCTTGGTTCTTAGAACTAGGAGGTGCGTCCATCTAAATCAACTTATCTTACTCCCTAGTAAGACACTCACAAACAACTCAAAAGTAGGAATCTTATAATCTTTCCCCATGGCATCCATAGTAGAATAGAAGTTAGAAGAAAACACTTGATAAGGACCTCTTAACTTAGACAAACTCAAGAAGATACATGCTTCCTTAGATTTATTGTGCCCACACCCTTTCAATTGTGATAAAATCATTTTGAATTGTACAATGAAATCTTGAATAGTAGGAAATGCATTTGAAGATAATGATGCTAGATCTGCTCCAAGCTGTAAGATTATAAACCTATTCACTTGTTCATACAATTATACAAGTTCATTATAAACATCTTTAGGTGTTTTACACTCCGCAATATGGAACAACAAATTATCAAATACATGTAAGCCTATGAGTCCTTTTGCTTCATCCATCTTGCATTTATGAGTATTTTTTAAAATTCTCTCGTAAATTCAAGTTTTTGAGCATCTAACATTTGTCATAAACCTTTAGATTGTAGTAATTGGATCATTTTTAACTTCCATGTATGATAGTTGTGTGGAGTGAGTAGCTCAATTTTCCCCTACATCTACCATGTTGGATAGAAGAACACCAAGAGAAGAGAAGATAAATGGGCACTTAAATTGTGCCTTTCACCCCCCAAAATATATTAAATAAATTTTTTAGCACCCCAACAAATCACAATGATTTTTTTACAATTTATACAAGTGACAAGCTCAAGTCAATTGTTTATAGACATGATGATTTTTACAATTTTCAAAAAAAGGCTTGTCAAATCAAAATTAGATGTTACAAACATATTTCTTGAGATTTTCTAAACAATTTCCAAAACAAATACCAAATTTTGATTTTGTATACAAAAGTTATGTCAATTGCAAGTAATAAATGCAAATATACCTTCAAATTGGTAAAACTAGTAAAAATTGAATTGGAAAAATCAATAAAAGTCACTTGCACCACTTTGAAGTTCATCGAACCAAATTTCTAATGATATCTTGTTTGAAAAAATCTGATACTCTAGTGCAAAGTTGTGCAAAATTGAAAAAAATGCCTATTTTAGGCCAAATAGAGGAGCCTTGGTGGCTCCCGGGCTACTCGTCGGTTGAGGTTGCGCTCTGGTGGTGACTAGGAGGAGGGATGGAATTGCATCAACATAGGTCCTAGTTGTTAAAATTCATCTAAGAGCACAAGGTTATAAAACTCTAGCATCGTAGTTGAGGTTTTCTCTTTTAGAATTTCGACTACAACCAGGCCTACTCTAATGGTGCTTCTAACAACTCGAGTAAGCTCGAAGCTTGAGAGCTAGAAGTAAACAAGGAACGCTTTGGTAACGCTGATACTTAAACAAAGTCTCTTCCAATGCACGCCTGAAGACTCATTGTACTTTTAGATGCAAGCTAAAATAAACATTATATAAGAACAACACATAAAATAAAACTTGAGGCAATAGATCAAAGCAACAAAGCAGGCATAAGATTTCATTTCTCAAATTTCAAATAATGATTACACTTCTGGGAAAACAGGATTGTAGCAATAATAGGATTATAGTTTTTTTATCAAACTAGAATACACTTGACACAAATTACACATAAACTGAACAATAACTTGCAACAAAAGGCAGGCATGCAAGCTTGCTCTTACACTAAGTGAATAGACACTGAATAACAACTTGCAATAAAAATTAGGCTCAACAATTTACTATCATAATAATAGTTAAGTAAAAAATGGTCAAGGTTGCTTGATTTATACATGAGTGAGGAGTAGGGAACCCTAAAATCTCCTTGCTTTTGCAACAAGACTTTCCTACTCGCAAGATTTATTTCTAAAACTTAAACATGACAACTAACTAACAACTTGCTGAAAGTAAAAAAATAGGGAAAGTTCCAACTATTACAACTTGATATTTCCTACTTATCAAAGAATAGATAAGCATGAGACAAGAATAGCAAGAAAAATTGGAAAATGAATCAAGTTAATTGTTGGTTTTTAGTTCTATTCTTGGAAATCTTCGTTGCCCCAAAATGGTGCTGATTTTTCTCCAAAAAAGAAGATTGCCAAAAAAAGTTGAGGTCTAGGTTTTGTAGAGAACCATGTTCTAAAGAGACCAAATTGATCAAATTTCAAAAAAGCTGAGGGTTTCTTGAAAAAGGGTGAAGAAAGTAGATTCTTGAAAATATTAAATTTTCCAATCTTCAAGAGGAACAAAAAGAAGATAGACCCAAATTGATATAAACTGAAAAATTTAACCACATGTTTCTGAAATGTGATGCCCTAGAAGAAAGGACCATGAAAAAGTGTGCCTCTATGCTTGCCAATCTCGAATCCATGAAGAAAATTGAAAAAGCAATTTGTTTGAGCCTCCAAATCTTGATGACAAGAAAAAGATAATGCCATCCTGCAAAAAGTGAATAATGAATGCCAAAGCCTTCTTAAATATATGTTGAAGACGAAAAATCACTTTGTTCTCAAGCTTTAAAACTTTGAAGCCAATTTAGAGGGAATTACGTCGAATGTAGACACCTTTTGAATGATGAATGATAAAACTTGAAAAATTGTCTAAGGAATTGAACCTTGGGCACCTTTCCTCTTCAGAGTTAGGATATTTTTCAAGATTTTCAACTTTTCTTATTTTTATGACCTTAGTTTCATCTTCATTTTTGAATGTTTGACAAATCTAGTGAACTGGCTAATAGATCAATTGGATAGACTGAAGAATTTTGAGGAGAATGATGATTGATTTTGCATACCATAAAAGCTAGATTAGGCCTCCCAAAACCTTGGGCACCCCTGCCTAGTTGGGGCACCCAAGAATCCTAGAGATAGAATATTTTTGATGATTTTCATGACTTTCAATTAGCTTCTCTTATAAAACCTCTCTATTCGATCCAAGATTCTAGCTGACTGATTAATCTGATGACCCAACTGATAGATTCACTATAAAGCCTACAGAAATATGAGAACAAACTCTTAGAAAGGCAACCCTTAACTCTAGTTGTTGATGGCTTGAAATGTTGGGTGCCCTGGCTGGTAGGGGCACGTTAATTCTCCAAAGTTAGTTTTTATTTGAGTTTTTTGAACTTTCTCTTTGCTCTTCACATTCATCGTTCTATGCTCATTGTTGTTGCATTCACCTCATGTTAGAGACTAAAAAATATGCTAAGGAAATGAATCTCAGGCATCTTGACTAGATAGGGGTGCCTAAACTTCTCAGACATAGTTTATTTTGGCAACTTTTAAGATTTTTCAGATCATTCCCCTCCTTTTTTCTTCATTCCTGTGTCACCAAAAATTGTATACCTTTGAAGAAAAGGACAATTTTGTGCCCATTATGGTCGTACTTTAGGTCCTATTTCATCAATTTTTACACCAAAACAACATTTATAGGCCCCTAAGGTTGTTAATTTTGATTTGGAGGCCTGTTATACCCAAGGGATCATTCAAACTCCAACAAAAAACATCAAAACCAATCAAAAAGTATTGTTCCCACTCCAAAATTCCTTAGTGGGACTAGGTCGCCCAAGTTGGTGACCTAGTTCTTTTTGAGGATTTTTGAAGTTTAAAGTGGGAAAATGAATAATTAATCAAAAATCCCCGATGGGTGTTGGCTTCTTAGGTCAATTTTTTTGACAATTAGGTCATTTTGCTTATGTATACTTGTTTTTAGGTCATTTTGCAACTCTCTCTTGGTAATTTTTCACATCCAACTCCAAAAATCAAGTGCAAAACATCCTTCTCAAGAAGATTCATCTCTCACATAGCAAAAAGTTAAAGCTTTTAGATAGCAAATTGGGCCTTTTTGCAAGTCTTGAATACTAATGATGTGGCAGCTGTCCTAAACGGCATGAACACAACTAATGTGGATATTACTTTTTATCAACATGAGTTACCACCATTAGAATTATGCAAACAAAATGAATCCTTTATGATTATAGCCTAGTATGATCAGGTAGGTATCAAAAGGATCCTTGTTGATAATGGCTATGCCCTAAATATGTGCAATGCAAAGCTTCTCGATAGGTTACATGTGGGTTGATCAAAAATCCAATCCGATTCCTTATCCATTAGGGTATTTGATAACGTTACCAAGCAACCTCTTGGCGTCGTCACCTTACCCATTACTGTCGGAATGGTTACGTTGCAGACTCCTATCCATGTCATGCCCTATGATCTTTCTTATAATCTCCTCTTGGGACGATCATGTATACATGAGATGTATGTGGTACCCTCAACCCTTCATCGCAAAATGAAATATGTCTATAATAACAAAGTTTATCAAATCGACATTGATCCTGAACCTGTGAGTTTCCTACAACTCGAAAAGGGCACATCAGGTCCTCTCCATACCTTAATTCCTACCTCCAATATTACCCCTTCTAAGAAGGACCATCCCAAAGATAAAACCAGGTTTAATTTACTTGGTGACGATTGGGGCTCCTTAGAGTTTACTCTTTCCTTTATGGGCAAGTGCAGTGTCACACACAAAGAGGATACTCAAAATGAACAATCCATTGTCCTCTCTACCCAACATGAGGAGTACCCTTCTCACATAACTACCTCATCTATTTTGGAAGAAAATGCCACATAAACAACAAATTTTGATGAGATATATTATAAACTACCCCCTAACCCACAAGAAATGGAAAGACTTTATGGATGTGGTTATGATCTTGTGAAGCAATTGGGTTACAATGGTAAAGGATGCGGCAAACATGAGCAAGGAATTTGTGTCCCCATTGAACCTAATACACAAGGAACTAAAACCGGTCTAGGGTTTTCCTTTTCTAAAGCTACAATATCCAATCAACGACCCTCTCTCAACACCAAAACCATATCATGCACATCAAGAACCAACCTTATGCTCAAGTACACTGAATTTCTTGATGTGGATGCTCCCCTCTTCACCTATTTTCATTGCGATGATGATTTAAAACAATTGTTAGGTGTTCCAGATAGGACTCCTCACTCCAAGAGACATGCCTCTTGTGCTATGTTGAGTTCTGAGTCTACCATTAGTACTATTAGCGAATCTGACACTAGCTTGGAACCCTATGATCCTGAAATTCCTAAGTCTAATGCACTCCCTTTAGGAGATAACCTTGACATACCAATGGATATTGACAACAAGGACAAAATCATTAAAATTGGGAAGTGCTTAGATGATGAAGAGAAAGAGGATCTTGCAACCTTGCTTCATTCCTATCCTAAGCTATTTGCTTGGAAATATTCCAACATGCCAGGAATAGATCCCAAAATAGTTACCCATAATATTTTCCTTGTTGAAAATGCTAAGCCCGTTCACCAAAAGATTTGAAAAATGAATCCTAAGGTCGCCTTGCATGTTAAAGAATAACTTGAAAAAGTCCTGACGTAGGTTTCATTCACTCCATTGATTATTCTGCTTGGATTTCAAACATTGTCACAGTGGCCAAACTCGATAATCATGTTAGGATATGCACAAATTTTAGAGACCTGAATAAGGCCTCTTTAAAAGATGACTTTCGTCTTCTTAACATCTATATGATCATGGATTCCACTATTGGGCATGCTTTGTTATCCTTTATGAATGGATTTTCAAGGTATAACCAAATCTTCATTAACCCACAAGATCAATAAAAAATGGCTTTTACATCCGCTTGGGGCATGTTTTGTTGGGTTATGATGCCTTTCGGTTTAAAGAACGCTGGCACTACTTGTCAGCGAGAAATGACCTTAATCTTCCATGATTACATTCACAAAATCTTGGAAGACTATGTTGATGACATTCTTGTTAAATCCTTGACCTGCCAAGATAATGTGAATGTCCTCCATCAAATCTTTGAGCGTATGCATAAATATAACATGTGCTTAAATCCTAAAAAGTGTGTCTTTCAAGTAGATAGTGGTAAAATTTTAGGGTTTATCATATCTCACAAAGGCATCGAGGTTGATACAGAGAAAATTGATGCTATCATCAATATGCCACCTCCTCGTAACATTTTTGAGTTATGTATGTTACAAGGGTGGATACAATCCATTCACCATTTTGTCGCTTGCTTAGTCGATCGTACATTACCCTTTACTCAACTCTTAAAAAAGGATGTCAATTTTGATTGGAATGATGATTGTAAATGGGCCTTTGAGAGTTTGAAAGAATACCTCATAACTCCACCTATTTTACAACTTGCTATATGCAACCAACCTTTCATCCTTTATATTGTTGCTTGTACCCATGCTCTTGCTACCTTGTTGGCTACACAAGGTTCCAATGGTAAAGAGCATCTTGTTTATTATATTATTAGAATGCTTCTTGATTATGAGACTCGTTATTCCCCAATTGAAAAACAATGTCTAGCTCTTGGATTCACTACTAGTAAGTTGTGACATTACTTACTGAATGCTGAAGTACAAGTGATGACAAAGTTTGACTCTTTATGATATATTTTCACTAAAACAGATCTTTTAGGATGTCTTTCTAAATGAGTCATGTTGTTAACCGAGTTTGACCTTAAGTTTATTGCTCAAAAAGCAATCAAAGGTCAAGCCTTAATCGACCATTTAGTTGATGCTCCTTCACCATTAGCGTTACCCACCAATGACTCTTTCCCTGACAATAGCGTATTTACTATCGACCTTTCTACATGGGAATTGTATTTTGATGGATCCAAGTGTAGAACAGGCTCCGGTACTAGAGTTATCTTAATTCCACATGTTGGTAAGCATGTTCCCTTATCATATCATCTCAAGTTCTTATGTACGAACAACACAGCTGAGTATGAAGCTTTAATCATTAGGTTACGCGCTGCTCTTGTCATGAGGGTTAAAAATATTAAGATCTATGGTGATTCACAATTAGTCATCAAACAAATCAACAGTCTCTATAAAAGTAAACATGATAAAATCTCACGATATAAGGATCTTGTTCTTAATTTATTAGACTAGTTTGACTCCTTTACCATCGATTTTCCACACCTTACTACCCTTAGTCTAATGGTCAAGCCGAAAGTACTAATAAAATCCTGGAGCAAATCCTTAGGAAGACTGTCAATAAAAACCAAAAATATTGGCATACACAATTTCAATATGCACTATGGGCATATCGCACGAGTTTTCATTCTTCTACAGGAAATACCCCTTTTAACCTTGTTTATGGTATCGAGGCTATCCTCCCTTTAGAGTTAGAAATCCCCATGTTGAGGATTTCTCTCCAAAGCCTCATAGATAATGACACTTATGCGGAACAAAAAAATGCACCAACTTGAAATGCTTGATGAACAATGCATCAATGCTCTCGAGCATCTTCAAGATTACACTAAAATGTTGCAACGCAAACATGATGTTGGTGTCATTCCTTGAGCCTTTATCAAGGGTGATTTGGTTTTATATGAAAACCAACACAACACCACCGCTGATTACACCAACAAAGGTAAATTCAATCCTAATTGACTTGGCCCCTATGTGGTTGATTCTAATTATGGATCTGGTGCTTATACCCTAATCGAGTGCGATGGCACTTCCCTTTGAGATCCCATTAGTGTTGTGCATTTACGTCGATATTATGTCTAATACCATCTTGAATGGTATGATTTATAAAGAAGTGTTGTTGAAGCTATTGGATTTTATCCTATGGGTTGTCTCATTGCTTCGTTCTGGACACATCATCATGTTTGTGTCCCGAACACTAAATTGATTATTTAATTACTTTAGATTTCATACTATGCAACCTTTTCCCCTTTTGTGTGTTATGTTTATTTAAAATCATAAGTACATAACATATTTAATCTTAATGTTTAATCTAATATACATTCGAAATGTGTTGTAATCTCATCACATACATTTTGTTAAATCATGTTTCCATTAATTAAATACTAGACTATTTGATTAATCACATTTTAATTTAACATCCACACAATTAAAATTACACCATATGAAATACAAATGCATATATATATATATAAATATGAAAAGTCTTTTATACATATCATCATAATACAAAGTGTCACTTAGGACTGTGATTACTAGATCCCTTAGGATCTAGTACTCGCGCTGCATCAGTAGTAGGGAATTGAGAGACAGTCATGCATGATAGTGACCATGATCCGCTGACTCTGAGTGTTTACTCTAATCCTCCCATCCACGTGCATGCCGACCGGTGCTCACCTGCTATCTGGTCCCTCTCTGCCCGTACCTGTGCCAACTCTCTCTCTAGTCTCCCCACCTCTGCTAGAGGTCGTGATGGTTGTGCCTATGGTGCAACTCCTACTCTGTGAACCTGCCTCCTCATGTCCTCATAGACTGCCCACAATCTCATGAAGGGTCTCACAATATCTGGCTCTCTCTCCATGATAGGTGGGGGCACATAGTCAGTATCCATCTCCTCTTCGTCAAAGGTTGCTGGCACTATCTTTTTGGCCGACTGATGCAGGAACTCTTGCCAACCCTCTGTGGGGCCAACAAAATAATACAAGAGTCTCATGAGTAACACATCATCATATATATATATATATATGCATTAAATCACACATCATATACATCTATAAAAATTAAATATCATCACCTATATCTCTGGTGGAAGGTGGAATGTCCACAGCATCCTGTGTAGGGGTCATAGAACATGTCCTCACCTCCCCTTGGCTATGAGTGCTAGCACCTACTCCTGCTACTGTCCGGGATCTTTTCCTATGAACCGGTGAGACCTCTCCCTGCTCATATCGGTCCTTAGTTGTTGTGTCATCACCCTCACTAAGGGGTGGCTCCTCTACTCTCTCCTCCTCCTCATCCTCATCTTACTCCTCATCCTCATCCTCTCCCTCTTGTCCATCATAATTTGGGTCTACATCCTCATCATAATCCTCACCGATAATATCTATAAATATGTTAACCACCCTGTACCATGCCTCCTCGGCCTTGTCCTCTCTCTCCCTTTCCTCCCCCTCATCTCACATAGGCTCGGCCTCTCCCACTGGCTCATCTGAAGGGAACATTGGCTCTGGCTATGAGGCTCTCTACCACTCCTCATGATCCCATGTGGCCCCAACATCATATACATCATCAACTAGAGGCTGGTGATGATCTAAATACTCTGGTTCACTCTAGATGACACCATCCAATATGAATCGTGCTCTGTCCCCTGGCCTCCGAGCACTCTAAATGAACCTCCTAAATGATTCTCATGCCTATGGCAGTATCTGTACCTATCCAAACTACCTCATAACCCAATCACAATAGAATAGTTGGACTATGTGATCATGTCATCCTACCAAGAATCTTCTCATTTGTAATCTCCTCAGCTATCTAGTATAATCTGGCCACTAGAGAACAAGATGGTATGGTCTCCATAGGATGTCCTCCTCATCTAGTCAATCAAATCTCACTCTCCAAAAGTGTAGATCGTCGTACTGCCATAATCATTGTAATGGATACCCAAATGCTTGTGGATAGCACACTATTGTTAGACATGGGAAGCTGACTTTTCATGTACATGTGATGTTCTCTAAGCACCATACCTATAAGAGCATGCAGTGTACCATACTATCTAGCTCTTGGAAAATGAACTGACCGCGATCATAGTACACATGTGCTAGAATTCATCGACCCCAGGAATATACTATCTCATGCTCTGCCATGCCTTGTATCATGTGTACTAGTCCACCCTCCAAATGTGCTACTCTCCCATCTGGAAAAAGGACCAATGCTATTGTGTGTATCATAATGCATCTCACCAACGGTGCTCGTGAATAAAGTAACATCGCCAAATCTATCCGTCCTGCTACTTTGTCACCATGAACAAGACCCTCGAGGTAGTACTGCATGTCTTCCTGCTGCTCTCAGAAGGACCATCCCCTCTATAGCCACACATGCTCCCCCCGAATAGGGACTCAGAGAATGTGATGGACATCCTCTAAGGTAATCGTCATCTCTCCTATGGGTAGGTGAAATGTGCATGTATCAACATTCCACCTCTCACATAATTCCATCAACATAGCATCATGATATCTCATCGATGGCATAAGGTATGCCCAATATATCACCACTTCCTGTAATATCTCTGTCTCCATTGGTAATAGGGCTAGAGCCAAGTCTCTAAGGAAACTCAACTATCCCCTGCCTAAATGCTGCCGAGACCGTGTGGGTACGTATTTAAATTATCACAATATGCTCTCTAAATCATCTAATTTACTCAATTATACTCATTGACAAAGGTTGGAGATAGATGCCTATGGAGAAATCTAGGTTGAGGAGGTATAACTAGCCATAAAATCATACCTAAAGACTAATTTCAAAGTGCCTCCATCTTCTACTTTTAGCCCATTTGTAGATTTCAGGTTTGCATCCCATTGGCATTCCTTGTTACATTCATTTACAATGGTGTAGCATTTCTAGGGTTTAGATTCTTGCATCATTTCAAATATTTTACATACATCTTATTCTAGCACAATAGAATAGGGTTTTGCTTTGATTCAGGTTTTCTTAGTCCTAGACACACTTAGGGCTAGGGTTTTATGTATATTTTCTATTTCATTTCAAGTTTAAATAAAAATTAAGGGTTAGACCAAGGAAAAACTCACATTAGAAACACAAATATATTATGTTTTGTAGGTTATTTTGTAGGTTTGGAGTAGGATTCCCATGAAGAAGCAGAATATAGACCAAAGGCCTCTGTGTCCACTTTTGGTTTCTCAAAAAAAGTAGAAAGGGACTAGGTCACCCATAATGGTGACCTAGTCCCACTAAAGCTTTCTGACACTGAAAGTTGCAAATTCAAGGACCCAATTGACAGAAATGGCTTCCGAAGTAGATTTCCCTAAAAGGGACTAGGTCGCCCCACTTGGCGTGAGTATCACAGGTGGCTCAAAACCCTGATTTTCCAATTTTCCAGTGGCTTCCACAATCTCTGCTTCAACCTTCTCTGATTTTCAGGTGTACTTACTTGATCTGTTAGGTTAATTTGCTCATATTGCTTTCATTTCTATTGTATTACATCATGTGTTTTCCAGCAACATAATTTATATTAGTCTAGGTTAAAATAGTTAGGTTTTCATAGCACATTTCAGCACCTTTGCACACCCCACTCACATATTCAATTCCCAACATTGAACAAATCACAAGATTTGGTGCCCCTGGAGGTGAAAGAAAACCCTCTTCCTTCTAGGTGAAACCCTAGAATGTTGTAGAGGACCCACTCTTTTACCCCCACACAAAGCAATCAAATTTTATGGTTCAGTTCCTCGAGCATCTTTCACCATTTCTCAATCTATGCAATATTTGAGACCTTGAATCTAACACTTGGAAGTTGACCATCCTTTGTTGATGACCTTAGAGCTCTCGTTTTAGCTTTTGAAAAAGGAGAATAGACCTACTAGAGAAAAAGTGATCTTTTGACGATTCTGACTGGACTTGTCGATCAGGAAGTATTTTAAACCAATCAAATTTGTTTGAGCCCTGGAAGAAAAAATTCTATTTTTAGAAAACTTTGCTAGTATCCATTTGAGAAGAAACCCAAAAAAACCAAAAAAAAGTCTATTTTTAGAAAATTTCTTTAAAAAGTAGGGCCGAAAAATTGAGATGTAGGTCTAGTAGATAATTTCACTCTGAAGAGACCCAAATCATCATTTTAAAATTTTTGAGTTTTTCACCAACATGCATGACATGCAAATTTTTATTTTTTTGACCTTTTCTGACAATTTTACAAGTCTTTTACCACTTTTTACAAAATACCTTAATAAAGCAAAAAAATTAATTTTGGGTAAAACATTTGGCTCTATTTGGGGACAATGTCAGATACTTATGGCATAGGAGAACTAGGAATCTCTAGAATTTTAAGCATAGACCAATGTCTTATCAATTGGGCATCAGAGTTAGGATCATTTCCTAATCACCTATCACAAGACTTTTTCCCTAAATCACCTAGAATAGGACTACCTAAAATCGCCTATAACTTGGAACTCCCCTAAAAATCACCTAAAACAAGATGACTTAATCACCTTGAACACAACAGGACTTTCATAGAAAGGGGGAAAACAACATAACTAACACATTACAGAAAGGGGAAACGCATCATGAAAAATAAATAAAAAATTATTCACATAAAATTTATTCCACTCCTAAAGGGATGAAGTGCTTCAGATATTTCTCGTTGTATGATAGTGGGAAGAACCTTCCAAGGATGTCGTTTCTACCTAAAAGGCTTCACTTTTATTTTGATGGGTATTGCAGGAGACACTTCTTCCAGAATGAAGATTCTCATATCTTCATATGCCCAAGCAAAGGCACACTAACAAAATATAGAATATGACACAAAGAGGGAAGAAGATACCACTGAGTCATAAATTTTATTTTTCGTTCATCCTCGGGATGTCTTTGATTTCGAAGACTTCAAACTAGTTGATCACATTCCAAAATCAGTTTCTATAATACCATAAGTTATCCTTTTAGGCCTGGAAATATCCTTTGATTGGCTCATCAATCAACTCTATGTATCCCATTTAACACATAGGAGTTTGATTTCCATGTCTTCAACGCTTTTGAAGCCTAACAAAAGCACCTCTTTTTCAGCTTCAGTGAATTCTAATTGTAGGAAATGTGCAAATGAGTTCAACTATCCTTTACGGGAGATGATCATTTTCCCCGCTCCTGAACCTGTAGTTGAACAACCCCCATTGAACTATACTATTCATAACTTTTTATCCTTTGTCAATTTATTTTTATGAAAAGAAATGTTCTAATCTTTAGTTTCTATCTCTGATAGCATCACATAATTACTAGGACCTGTTTCTTGATATAACACTTGTGCTAGGAGGTCTGGGGATTTCACCACTATGAATCGGGATTTGGGCTTAGGTTCTATCTTGATTTTTCCCTCCTTTATAGGAATGGTCACGGATGACCAATTTAATTATATCTCACCACCAAGATCTCTATAGAAGCTCTGGCTCAACATCTTGTAGCTAGTTGAAATGTCAGCCATTAGGATATTCATCATTATCTTTTTATCCCAACAAGCCATCAGCCTTGAGCATCCTTCGATTGTCAGACCAATGACACCGACTTAGACTCAAGTGAATAAAACTTGTCCTATATCTTAGTGCACAAAATTCCTAATTCATTCATCACTTGTAAAGGCATGACGTTGTTTGAAGCTTCTGAATCTATGATGCAATTGCTCAATTTCAATCATGGACTATATATAGGGATATATAGAAGGGTTTGGGCTTTTCTTCCACTAGAACATATGGCTCGATCAATGTAGGCTAAATTGAAGCTTCTTTTTTTTAACATATTGTATTATTTTGTCCAATTTCTTAGGATGATCACAAAGATACTCCAACTATAAAATCCTAACCTTGGTCTTCATCATGGAGTTTACAATGTCAAAATTTGATAAAGATGGGTCTTGCGAAACTACTTCCTTAACTTGTTCTTTAGCTCTCGACCTATCTTCTTCTTCCTTTTTTACTTTCAAGTGTTAAGCATGTGGAAACATAGGCATTGAATATACTGCAAGGGAGTTGTGGAAGAGGTCTTCTTTTTCTTCAATGACGGGTTCAAAGTATCCTACAATAGAGTCACCATCGAAGTTCTCTGTCTATGGTAAGAAAACATTTGAACTTGGTGTAGGGACAAAACTAGATCTGGGTGTAGCAATAGCATACCCAATGATCTAATTCATTCTTAAATTCCCAGGACACGTAGAACTAGTACGTGCATCGCTCTCATTGAAAGAAAAAAATATTGCATTTTGTGCAACTTCTACTATTTTTTTTGGTGGAGGTGTTGGCAACCATGGCCTATAATTGTTGTAAGATTGAAATTTATTCCTCTTTGGCTGATATGGCTATTGAGGTTAATATTGTGGTGGTGGTAGTGTAATAATTTCATTGGCTACCTTTTGTAGTAGTGGATCTGCATAAATCTGAACTAGAGGTTTGATTAAGTCCTTCTTCATCTTGTCAAAGGTGATCATATTATCCTCCAAATTGATGGCGTGTTCTTTCACATCCATCAAATTTATTTCTTTTTCCATCTTCAAGAATAAGGCTATCTCTGATGGAAGAGAATTTATGAAGAAGCTCATTAGAATATTGAGTGATGGATTAAGTGTAGAATAAAGTATTGTAACAAGATGATTAAATATTTCTACAAACTCCCTCAAGGGCTCATTCTGCTCCATCTTTAGATTTACAAGTTAGGAAAACAACAGATGACTGTCTTCAATAGGATTGAATCACGCCAAAAATTTCTCTCATAGTTTCCCAGCTTGTAATAATTCCTAGCTCCAGATGATTGAACCATTCAACAACATTTCCCACAAGAGTCTCCACAAAGATAAATACAACAATGTCTTCATGTCCCATGTGCTATATGGTGCAAGCCGTTGTGAAGGAAAAAATATGTTCAGCTGGGTGTTGACTCCTGACGTCGTGAAATTGAGGAAAGTGCTTCCTTGACCCTTTAGGTAACTCATGATTTTCATGCAAAGCTAAAGGTCTAATTTTTTTACCCCAAGGTAATGGGGGTGGATGCCTCTAATTATTGTCAGTATTATTGTTGTTATCAGCCATTACTTCTAATTAGATTATAGGTTCTTCCTGATAAAAGCAGTCAGATGCCAGCTAGTCATTCTCATGTCATGAAGTGTAATATTTCTTGAATTTTTATGCCTCGTTCCACACGGTGGGTGCCAAAAAACTATTTGCATTTCAATTCACACCTTTGGAATGCAAATTAGAAATGAACAACTATGCATAGATAAACTACTCTTCAAATTAGGAGGGGAAGCTCCCTCTTTTCTGATGATGCTTAAAGAAAGTAAACTAAAATATTTTCCAATATTTTTGTTCTCAACTAAGAGCATAAGGTTATAAAGCTCTAGTGTCGTAGCTGAGGTTTTCTCTTTTATAATTTCAACTACAACTAGGCCTACTCTAATGACACTTCTAGCAACTCAAGTAAACTCAAAGCTTGAGAGCTAGAAGTAAAAAAGGAATGATCTAGTAACACAAATACTCAAAAAACTCTCTTTCAACACACACTTGAAGACTCATTGTACTTTTAGATGTAAGCTGAAATAAATATTATGTAAGCATAACACATAATAAAAACTTGAGATAGTAGATCAAAAAAGAAAAGCAGACATAATATTTCCTTTCTCAAATTTCAAATAATAATTGTGTAATGTGTAGGTCTTTGTTTATCGGAATGGTGAGTATAAATTTTATTTTTGGTTAATTAATTGTTAAGAGTGGGAGTTACCAAATTGAATTAATAATATTATTGTAGAAATTTTATATGATTATTATACTGTATTTCCATCAAGAATATTCAAATCCAATGTGTAAAGTGAATAAATCAATATTTATTGAAGTGTGGTGAAATAAACTTAAGTTGTAGGTAAACTTGGAAGTATTGTAAACAAATTCAGCATCATCACCTCCCTAGAGTGTGTTTATTTAGTATATCTTTTAATTAGGTTTTTGTCACACCTAAGTGGGTGGCAACTGTCGTAGAAATATCTAGGGTATCCAAACCCTAGAAATGGTTGCATACCCACTAATTCAATTAGTAGATAATATGATTATCCAATAACAAGTTAGAGTTATTGGTAGTCTTTTTCTTGCTCAAGGGTTTGGCTAGATCCCAAGAGGCTTCACGATGCTAATACGGTTGGGTGGAGAGAAATCCTTACTCATCAATTTGTACCCTTGCAGTGTCTTGAACTAGATGTTGATTGTCACTAATTTCTACTTGAGGTTTTGTTGTTAATCTTAAGAAATATGGACTGTTAACAATAACTCATGTATTTTTAATTTCCAATTTTTATTTTTATTTCCTTACTTTCAACCTTTGTTATGTGTGTACATTACATATCCTTTCACCATCTTACATTTAGGTGAACTTGACTTAGCTTAAATTTTCATATCTTTTTAATTTTAATCACATATTATCAAATTTGATTTACTTTAAATTAAAGTATTATATTGTTTGAATATCTTGTTTACTATTACAAGCATTTTATTTTAGTGAAGCATTGTAAGTCTTGTTCTCTTACGTTATTACAAAAACATAAAACCTAAAACACTTTTTGTTCTTCTTACATTACATTAGCATATTTATCTTGTCATCACCTTCTAAAAAAAATGTTCTCTTCTTTTCTTACGTCATTGATAGATGTTCCATTTTTTTGCCTTTGGTATCCCTTCTTCAAGTGATGATGAAGCTAACAATTTTCCCTCTCCCAAGATATGTGTAACAACCACAACCTTCAACATGAAATTTATATGAAATTTTAACCATAAATTAAAAAGTAATTATTCCATAAAAATAGGACATAAATTTTTTCTTCAACAATTGAAAGTTACATTTGCATAACTAATAACATAAGCATAGCATAATAATTTCATTTCTTTTTCAAACTGGTCAGTATAAATTGCTTTTATTTTCAACATTTTCCACATGAGCAATTTTAAATATATAATATACACACTTAAGGAACAAGGTAAGAGATTCTTATTTGGATACTTTTCTTTCTTTCTTTCAATCTCCCAAGACCTTGCATATCATCTACAAAAGGGATAGTATCACCCAAGTTCTTTTCCTCCAACAACGGACTAGTGGTCCCTTGCACACCTTCCTAACTAGAAGTGGCCCTCCCCTTCAATGAAGGGAATAGTTAATAACCCTCTAATAATTTCCATTTGACTTTTGGTGTTGTGCCCTAATTAACCAATACTATCAAACAACCATGAAGGCCTTCTAACTATGAATGACAACTCTGATTGTGTTAATTATCCTTAACATAATGAATCAACAAGTGCAAGAAGAGATTATTGCACTCACTTTAGCCAAATTTATTTGTAATATATAAAATCGGTCCTTACTTCAAGTGTAGTCATTTTTTCACCCATCCTACTCAACTTGGAGAACCTAATATGACCTTGTAATAATTCAAATTTACTATTTGATTATTGGTTAAGATTTTATACAAATTTTCATCTAAAAAGTGATGTCTTTATTTAAGTCATACTCCTAGACACCTATCAATATTGAGCATAATATTTCTCCTTGACTATTGTCCATCCCAAGTATAGTACTGCCCCTTGACACCTATCAATCTCAAGCAAAGTATTGTTCCTTGTTAAGTCATAATTCATCTAGGCTATTTAAGTCTTACCGAATTTAGAACTCCCATGTAACAACTTAGGCCTTAGAAACTATCATGTATGTTCAATTTCTTACTAAGTTGATAAACAACTTGATTGGTTATTCTTTTCTAACCTGGAATACCCTAGTTTCATTCACGTAACTTCTTGGGACTTGGAAACTAGCACTTATTAAGGGCATTCATATTAACCATGGGAGTATGTGCTCTCTCATTCCACACAAAAATAGTTGATACTAATAACCCACTATCTTTGACTAGACACTCTTGGTCACAACTAAAACTACTGACAAAATGTTCAACATATATAAATAATAAATCTTAATCTTGAACTAAAGATTCCTTCTTCATACTATAAATTTGGATGTCTAGTGTTTAGTTCCACTACAACATCCTTTCTTAGAATATGAATACTCAATAACTCACCTAAGTTGTTAGTAATTCCTGACTTGAACCACCCAAGTTAATTTCGTATAGCTATCTGGGTCAAGTGGCTATAACCACTTGTTTAAATATTTACCATAACCCTTAACAACTACTACCCTTGAAATATAATCTTTAATCAAAATTTGACCTATATGTCTTTACTAAGGTATAATGATTCATATACTAATTCCCATAGTGATGGTTAAATCTTCAAATAGGAATATAACTTCCTTCAAGTTTTGGCCTTTCATCATAAACATTGTAGTCTTGTTTATTAAGGTTAAAACCTTTATATACCAACTAGTTCTACTAACATAAGGATTATATTCATGAAAGTACCCACTGAGGTGGTCAAATAACTGGGTTGATATATCATCCTCGACAATAAATTCACCTATTGTGTTCTTGAAACATCAGGGGTCTAGGCTACTACCTTTAATTTAAGCCCTTACAAACCCATAAGGTTTACCATTCACCTATTATTTGATTATTTAGATAGATAATGATAACTCTTATGCCATCATCTTGGCATACATATGGTCATTCAAAAATCGTTGATATCCTATCACACATACATAGAAACAACATAGGTCGAGCCAACTAGAGGATCACTTCCTCTTAAATAAGAATTAAGACTTCCAAATACTAGTCATAAGGTTGGGTTCATAAAACAACACAAAAGATAATGGGGGTTTCTGATATGTGACAATATCAAGTTAGTGATAATATTTCACACATGCTCAAACCCCATAAGCTCATACTCAAGCAATTTAACGTACTATGGCTTCTTATTTAGCACTCATAGAGATATACACATTATAAATATTTTTAATCCAATCTTTAAACCATATTATTGGTTATAAGCTCATAGACTTTTAGAATGCATATAGAATACATAAACAATATCATATATTGTATATATTTTCATATTCAACATCATCAAGTTATTGAAATTTTATCTCTTATCACCCAACTAAATATACTCATTCTCAAAAATCCATTTTTTTCTCTTTATTTTCACATTAAAAAACAATCTTTTCTCAAACTTGGAAACAAGAAAAAAATTAGTTTAAAAACGTATAAAACAAGCATGCAGTTTCTACTTTTAAATTGCTGCCAATTGCTCCTTGAGAACTCTAGCTTCCAAAACTTTTATCTTCCCTTCTTGCTCAGCTTTCTTCTTGCTTTGAAAATGATTTTCAAACCTCTATTATGCTGATCAAAACTAAACTAGACTGATTTTTAGACTTGTATAAAATTGAGAGCAACATGACACAATCTCTATGCCTTTTCTATCTTGGTAACCAACCCCAATACAATGAAAAGCTCTTGTTTTCATAGAAAAAAGACTCAACCAACTTTCTCTCCACTATCATAAATTAATGAATCCTCGCTAATGAAAAATTAAACTACCGTAATGTTGATAACTAACTTCTATTAATTGACCATACTACAAAAATAGTTTAAGAAACATTTGATGACTAGATTGAAGAGTTTTTATGGCTGATTTTCCCATGTTGAGATGGCTGAAAATTAAGTAGAAATTAAACTTCCAAAGTCTTCTCAAAACTCGCATTAGAAATATTCTCTTTATTGACTCATGTATAGAGTATATTTAAATAGGAAACTTTTGCCACCAACTGGCTAGAAATTAGCATATGTTGGTAAACTTCCTCCATAACTCATTTTACTTTGTTGCAAATAAAACTCCACTTGTTGAATTGTTAAAATCTGATTCCAATGCCTTAAAGGACCTAGGTTTAGACTATTATGTTATGTTATATTCATTCTCTTGTTATTTCCTTTCAAAAAAAAATTGTTCCATTAGTTGACCTAATTTTGTGTTGTCCTCTAGGGTTCCTTAGTGGGGGCATTACACCATTCCCATTGTGGGATCTCATGAGGTATAAAATCCTATCAGGTGATCATGTTCCACTTCCACCCAATGGAATCCTAGACATTCTACTACATATCTTGCAATGTCCCTCTTTATCCCTTCCAAATATTTAGTGGCTTTACATCAGCCAAAAGTTTTTGTTATACAAGGTTGTCTTAACATGGTGCAAAGTGGTGCTCCCTCCATCCTATATTCCTAAACTCTTCTAAGTTTGAATCATACATTCTTCCTTTAAATCTCAATAGCCTATCTAGCTCAAAATTAAACCCATCATATCTTGGATCTTGGGGGTTATCATTGAGAGTGTGGTTGACCTACTCAAAATATTTGTCACCCTGGACTTTTATAATGCTTTATTTTTGTAATTTTTTGCATTGAGATCATCAAGGAGTTATGCCTCCATTGACTTAAGGCATCCACAATCTCAATTTTTCCTTTCCTTCAATGTAATTGATATCAAAATCATGGTCTAATATTATCTCTAACCCTCTTCTATGGTGAGACTTTATCTAAAGCTAGTTAAACAAGTACTTAAGACCTTAATGGTTTAATTTTAACTAAAGGGTTTCCTAAGAAAATAATGTTGCTACATTCGTAATGAATTAACAATTATTTCTAGTTCAAGCTAATGTGGAGCATAGTCTTGCTCTTATATCTTTAATTTTTTGTTCTCTTAGGTGATATCCCACCCTCTTACACAATTGCACCACCTATCGCTTCTCCTGAGGCATCGGTGTTGATCATAATTTGACCCTCGAGATTGGGATCTTTTGAATTTGGTACCCAAATTAACTCCCTTTTAAAAGATCAAATGCCTCATGAAGATTTTTTGACCCTACAAATCTTTTTCTAACAACTCTGATACTTGATTTTTCAACTCCAAGAACTTAAATTTTCACACACAATGAATTCACTCCCAAGCTAGGAAGCATATGCATGTACAAGAACTTCAATTTTTTTTGTTATCGCTCAACATATACTTCTATTTAATTGAGAAAAAAATGGAAGCTTTAGTATTATAATTAAAATAAACACCAGGAATTAACACATTCTCTGCCATCTACTCCCTTGTACATTCTATCAAGGGTTCATTATGAACATGATAGGTAAAAAAACATATAACAAGATCAACATTTTCAAACATTTAGAATAGCCACCACCAGAATAAAGTACAATCCTAGGAGGGAGAATTATCAATTCCAACAATAAATCATAAAATGCATGCAACGAAACAATAAGTCAAGTGTGACTAAATCCACAAAATAGATGGAAATTTGGGTGACTACTTTGTTCATAAAAAATATTAACAATCAATAATGATCCACAAATAACAATGAGAGAATTCATCAATAACTAAAATAAAGCATCAAATTATGGATACATGAATTGTGTGACTATGGTTAGCCACATAAGAGGGAGTGACAGTTACAAGACACCTCGGGGGCACCCTTTCCAAAGTGCATTAAGGAAATCATGCTCAAGCCCAATACATAGTCCATCGGTTTCATTCAACCATGCCCAGTGGGAACCACACTAACTCATAAAAAACATCATTAGATTCCCTTATTATAATTTAATAACACATACCAAGGGTTCACTTGTGACCTCCACAATTTCTATGCATAGATGGGTATGGATTATCCTAAGTACCACTTAATGATGAATTTTATAGTTATGTGCAAAAATCCATTCAAAATCCTCATATAGAGTGAGCATCTCAATGAGGAGTGTTCATTACCTACATATGAAACTATTATCTAGGGGTATCTTTCTATTCATATCAAATGTGTTAGGATATAGGAGGTACTCTCTCCTTTAAACACACTACATGGAATATTTCATATTAAACTACACTAAATGCCACCCAAGGCACCCATGAAACCAAAATCTGACTCAACTAATGGTCTATGACCTTGGTTTCCTTCTACATCTACTTATTTTCTTGTTCAATGTATTTTAAAGCATTGCTTAAGGTTTCCTCATCTCCAAACCATATCTTCTTACTATTACTATTTTCCTTTTATAGTTTTTATTAGAAACTCACTCTCTTTCTTGGCTTTAAGATAGCCCTCAGTATCACACACAAATTTCCTAGAAGTCATCTTTAACCTTGTCATTTGGCTCAAGGATATCCAAAAATTAGTTATTCAACGCTAGAAGTCGTAGCTATGTAGTGAACTCATAGGCCCAAAGTGTGGAACCTAGTAGCTTTGATACCACATGTAACTACTACAACCTTATATCAAGGAATTTATGTGGAATTTTAACCATAAAGAAAAAATTACTTATTCCATAAAAATAGAACATAATTTTTTTCTTCAACAATTGAAATTACATTTGCATAACTACTAACGTAAGCATAGCATAATAATTTTATTTCACTTTTCAAACTAGTAAAAGTATAAATTCATTTTCTTTACAATATTTTCCGCATGAACAATTTCAAATATATAATATAAATAATTAAGGAACAAGGTTAGAGATCCTTATTTGGATACTTTTCTTTCTTTCTTTATGTCTCCCAAGACTCGGCATGTCATTTGCAAGAGGGAGAGCATCACCCAAGTGCTTTTCCTCCAACCACAGACCAGTGGTTCCACACACACCTTCCTAACAAGAAGTGGCCATGCCCTTCAAAGAAGGGAATAGTTAAAAACCCTCTAATAATTTCCATCTAAGCTTTGTTGTTGTTCCCTACTTAAACAATACCCTCAAACAACTATGGAGGCCTTCCAACTACGAATGGAAACTTTGATTGTGTTAAGTATTCAAAACACAATGAAGCAACAAGTGCAAGCAGGGACTATTGCACTCACTTTGGCCAAAGTTATTTATAATATATATATATACGACTCCTTACTTCAAGTGTAGTCATTTGTTCACCCACCCTACTCAACTTGGAGAACCTAATCTGACCTTGTAATAATTAAAATTTACTATTTGATTATTGGTTAAAATTTTATACAAAATTTCATCTAAAAAGTGTTGTCTTTATTCAAGTCATGCTCCTAAACACCTATAAATCTCAAGCATAATACTGCTCCTTTACTATTGTCCATCCTGAGTATAGTACTACCTCTTGACACATGTCAGTCTCAAGCATAGTAATTTTCCTTGTTAATTCATAATTCATCTAGGTTTTATAAGTCTTCTTGAATTTAGAACTCCCATGTTACATCCACACAGCAACTTGGGCCTTGGTAACTATCATATGTTCAAGTTCTTATTTACTAAGCTGATAAACAGCTTGACTATTTATACATTTTAGACCTTAAATACCCTAGTTGCATTCACATGATTTCTTGGGACTTGGAAACTACCACAAGACTCATGTCCTTCATATTAAATATGAGAGTATCTACGCTCTCATTCCATGCACAAATAGTTGATACTAATGACCCACTGTCTTTGAATAGACTCTCTTGGTCACAACTAAAAGTATTGACAAAATGTTCAACATATACAAATAATTAGTCTTAATCTTGAACTAAAGATTCCTTCTTCATATTATAAACTCATATGTCTAGTGTTTAGCACGACTATAGCATCCTTCCATAGAATGTGAATACTCAATAACTCACATGAGTTGTTAGTAATTCTTGACTTGAACCATCAAAGTTACTTCCATATAACTACCTAGGTCTTGCTTATAAACACTTGTTCAAATATTTACTGTAACCCTTGAGAGTTACTAATCTCAAAGTATATTCTTTAACCAAAACTTGACCTATCTAGTCATAATAAGGTATATTGATTCATATACTAATTCCCATGGTGATGGTTAAATATTCAAATAGGAATATAACTTCCTTTAAGTTTTGGATTTTCATGGTAAATATTGTAGTATTGTTTATTAAGGTTAAAACCTATGTAGACCAATTGGTTCTACTAACATGGGTGGGTGCATGAAGATGGGTAGCAATTTTGTGGCCACTTTTAAAAAAAAAATTAAAAAATCATAACGCAAGCACATTATAATGCACTCATGTTATGGCTTGGTGTGTCGAGCCTAAGGCTTGGCCACCACAAGCCCATAATGTGAGTGCGTTATAATCCACTCGCATTATGGCATGTTAAAAGAAAAAAAAAAGAATTGAAGTTCATTTTCATTTGTGACTATTTTTTTCTTGCCTATGGCTAAAAACCTCAGAATTTTGTACTCGCATTCTAGGAGGTGCTTTTGTGAAAATATATTCATCAAAAGTTTATGATTCATCACTAGGATTCCACCACATCGACGAGGAGGTCAAAGAGGTAAGGATTGTTTTTTTTTGAATTTGTTAATTTTAGGTTGTATTCGATATTTATTTTTTGAAATTATAGGAGATGTTAATCAACTTGGAAACCCTCCTCAAAATCCATAGCAAGAACAAAATCCTCAACAAGAAAATCCTCAGCAACAAAATCCTCAACCACAACAACAACCTCCTCCACTAATCTCTCAATACCGTCCTGGCACTGAACAAAATTTAATGGGTGAAATTGAGCACAATAGAAAACAAATTGAGGATTTAATTGGGAGGTTGAACAATCCAAACGGTTCACCCGCGTAAAGAATGACCCTGACAACTTCACTGCAAGATATGTTAAAAAATGTAGATTCAATCAATAAACAATTATCTAGTTGGTAGGATAGGAGGCAGGCGGCTAGGGCTTTTTACCAAGATAAATTATCATATGAAAAATTAAAAGATTTAAAAATTACAAAATTAGATTTGTGTGCATTATTTACTGACCCACGATCAAATGGAAATCTCTCCCTCAATGCGAAGAGGCTTCCTATTCATTGGTGCCACCACCAAGAGATTATGAAATATTTTTGGGATAGGTGGTACATGGTTTTTGATGACCCACCATGCAACAATTGTGAAGCCCCGCAATATTTCCTCAAAAAACTATACATTGAGTTCATCTTGAACAAAATCCCAAATTATTTTGATATGAGGGACTTCCATGGGAGAGGTGGGGGGTCGGCACAAGACAGACTCGATGCACAACTAGATCCTAGGTGGCAAGTGAGATGACCTCTCTCGAGGCCACCTCATGAGCACATCGACATCCCTTCCATCACGAAGGAGAGTGTCAATGTAGAGAGTCTGCAAGCCATCAGCTCTTTAACATAGTGTCATCTAGCATGTTATCCCTCTTGTATAGCACCATCTAGGGGAGTCT